>SAYR01040034.1:509669-699311 GCA_004382745.1 Argopecten irradians irradians | reverse complement strand
AAATAACGTCATACACCTACCAATACATCATACCACCAACCAAATAACATCAACACCTACCAGTAACATCATACACCTACCAAACAACCTCATCACTCCTTTTACCATATACATCATACACCTACCAAATAACAACGTACACCTACCAAATAACAAACATACACCTACCAAATTACGTCATTACACCTACCAAATAACATCATACACCACCAGAGTAAACATCAATACACCTACCAAAATAACCCATAAACTACCAATAATAACCATCATACACCTACCAAAATAACATCATACACCACCACAATAACGTCATACACCTACCAAATAACAACATACACCTACCAAATAAACGTCATTACACCTACCAAATAACATCATACACCTACCCAGTAACATCATACACCTACCAAATAACGCCATAAACCTACCAAATAACATCATACACCTACCAATAACATTCATACACTAGCCAAAATAACGTCATACACCCTACCCCAAATAACAGCATTACAACCCTACCAATAACTTCATACACTTACCCAAATAACGTCATACACCTACCGAATAACATACAGGCTACCATAATAACATCATGCACCTACAAAAATAACATCATACACCTAACAAATAATATCATACACCTACGGAAAATCACACAAACACATTACACCTCAAATAACATCAGTACACCTACCAAATAATACACTAACCAACTCATACACCTACCAAATAACATCATATACCTACCAAACATACACCACAACCTACCAAATAAACATAATACACCTAACCAAATAGCATCATACATCCGCCAATTATACATTATACACATACAAAATAACAAAATCAATAAAAAAACATCATTACTCTTATCAAATAACCATACACCCACCAATAATATCATACACCTACAAAATAAAGCATCAATATTGCATGCCAATAATTTTACATATTCTTTTTTTCATTCAGATTAACATCTAAAGTTAAAAAAATTTTAACAGAATCAACAAAACGCTTATGCAAATTTGGAACTTCGTTCAGTGGACGTCATTGACAGCCTTTCCAATACATATAGACAAGATTTCTGCTACAACCATGCCAGAAAAAATAGCACCATCAAACTTCATCATGATTTAGGAATTGTGCTGTATCGAAGTTATAAAGTCACAGAAAAATCATTGTAAGGTCCTTCTATAAAAAATAGTATCTTTAGAGATGATAATCTTGCTGAGCCTTGGATTATGTTGTTTCCATCCAATTTTAATTCAAACTGAAATTATATGCAGACAAATATAATTATATATGTACAGCATAAGTTTGAACAGTAAGAGTAAATTTTACTTAGATTTAAATGGTTTTTTTTATAAAGTATGTGTAATACAAATGCTTTAATAAGAGTATTGTGCATCACAATTCTGATATAGTTTTCCTAAGGCATTACCAAATATTGATGATACTGCTGATACTTAACATTTCTCATTTCCCTTTCCCCAGATCATGTAATGTGGAGAATCCCACTTCAATCAAGAGATTAAGGACCGTTTTTTTAACCCCCGCTGGTGTCCGTTGGCTGTTGCGGCCAAAATCTAGCTTACAAGAGACGCCTCAGTGTCTCTGGTACATTGATGTCTGTAAGTTTCATTCATGTCTCTGCTATGTGTTATAACACAACAATTTGAACCATTACCAGCAGTCTCTCATAAATTTCAATCATACTTTTTTTTCTTATATCTTCACTAGAATCATAAAGCACTCACTACATGTCTGAAATCAGTTCAAAGTTTATTATAAGCCAATTTATAAACATGCTAAGACATCTATGTAAGGTGATAGCCTACAATGAAGTAAAGCATTTTATATGTGATAAAAAAAACTACTGTCTACCTTCCTTACAAACTTTCATGCAGTTTATCAATATTTTTTTAAAAAAAAACAGGCATTCCGATATATTTTAACCTCAGAAACTTCAAGGGAGGAAAAATCCTTAAACTTCATCATGGGAAGGAAGAAACTTCCTCATAAACTTTTGGAATGGGAAGCCGACCGACTTGTTCCACCCACAGGACTTCGGTTCCAGGTGACCTGCTTGGCAACAACAGAATACAACGGCAAAAGAAGAAGCAAATTTTCTACTATTACCACACAATGGATATATTATTTTTATTTCATCCTGCATTAATTCACCATCGTCTTTATAAATGAACAATGCATCTTTATATATGAAACATAAAAGAACAAGTTATTGAAATGTATCTGGCATCACTTACCATTTGACTGTAATTCACTTTAGTAAACTAATTAACAAATTGGCTCTCATATTTTCATAATAAATCAAAAACAAAATTTCATTATCATTATGGATATTCTGAACAAATGATTAATAAAAAGAAAATTTAAAAACGCTACTTGCTGTTGTATTTGGTGAATACCATATCACAAAGCAATTTAACTTTCTGCCCTGCCAGGAACGGCGTTAGAATTGTAACCTGCTGCCCCTCTATTGCATGAGTAGCTAAATAGATATCTCTCTCTAACTGCGTTTATCTTTCCATTCCATCTTTGCCCTGCACCCCGCCTCACTTTGGCCTTGAGTGAGCGTTCTTCCCTGTGAGGAAGGCCCTGGGTTCTGTCCCCTGGCCGTGACACACCAAAGTCTATAAAAGTGGTAGTTTCTGCTCTGCTTGCGTTCAGCATACAGGAGTGACCGACTTCGTTCGACCCGTTGTTCAGTATAATGTGACCGGGTGGGTGTGTTTGCTTTGTGTCTTTCGGCGGCATGCTTCCAGGATATAGCCCACTATAAAAAGGCAACAGTTCTACTATACAAGAAGACACAACACGAACATACCTGCAGTCTCCCAGTACACTCACCTCGCACAACATACACGCAACACACCCGCATACATGGGAGCCGTTCCTTACATGACCATAGCTGTTAATAGGACGTTAATAAATCAACAAACAAACAAAATTATTATCAGTGCAAGAGGTTAGGATTTAGAGGAACAATTGAAGCGGTTAAGATTGAACGGTATGTCCGGCATACAACAAAAGAACCGCCAAAAACATTGATATATTACCTCCAAATTATTTTATCAATGGTATTTTATAATATATCATTTCTAGCAAACCAATGTCAACCACCAAACGTTTTTTTTGCCAACATGTAAAATTGTTGTTTCCAATATTTAATGAAAAATGATATTGTAATAATATTTTTTATAATAATGATTTAGCAAACGTCTCCACATATTCTTACAAATATATATAATTTATCATACCCAATGTATTTCTGTTTCCAAAGAAGAATTAAATATAGCCGAGAATCTAAACATATTATCCAGTTAGATTGAGCACTTGTTTGTGCATGCATTATAAACTTTTAATTAAGGAAGTTAAACCTTTATTGACTCTGTTACAGGTTTTTCTGGATCCGATCGCCCAATAAATTATTTTGTATTGTTTGGGATTGCAAAAATTTGTACCTAGCTAATTGATTGTCTCAACTCAATTTTAGACTGCAGTGTTTCTCCCAATAGTTTACCACATCACGCCAGGATACGCTCCTCTTTCTGTTGGAGCGGTAACCATGTTGCATTTTTCTGATAGGTCAATCTCATATCCGGTAACCATGTTGATTTTTCTGATTGCGTCAATTCCTCATATCCGGTAACCATGTTGATTTTTTCTGATTGGTCCAATCCCCATATCCGGTCAGACAAGACATAAAGAACCCTTACTTCATGAAGCGACGGATGCCTTTGTAAAGTACAAATATTCCCATGCCAAAGATGATCGAAAGAAAATAATATTTCAATGATTTGATGTAATTTCTTCCATTAAATACACCATGTGTAGGGAGGAACATCTGGTATGTAAATAGAAACACTTTTTTGTTAAAAGTTCATAATAACATAACTTACCTTTATATTACTCATACTGTCAATCGTGCAGACATTTCTAAATGTATGCAGACGTCACGTTAGGTTCGTCTATTATGACTACGATCATACAAATGTCAACGATTATATGAAAGCATCATTTAACATAACTCACCTTTATATATTCTACTGTTCATTCATGAAAGACATCCAAAATATACGCAGACGTCCCTTTAAGGTTGCCTGCGGTCTATTATGTTCTAGGATCTTACAAAAGTCAACGATCCTATGAAAGCATGCAGATACACTTAATTATTAATACGTTCTGTATATGGCATACATCTTCTCCGATTGTTTCCACCCAGTAGAGGGAAAGCCTGCCGTATGTTAGTCCTGAAATACAGTCGTCTTGAATCATCATCGGTTGACATTCCTCTACTGTTTTATAATGATTCCGTCAATGAATGTTAGTCTGGTAACACCTGATTTCTATCAAAATTCAAAACCCCTAAAAACAGCCTTAACACCATCGGAATGAAAATTCCACCCCGCGCTTGATTTAGTGCTTCACAAAGCGACTATTCTGAATTGTATATTACAGAGTTATCGCCCTGCGGTTAGGTATTGATTGTGACGTCCATTGTTTACGAGCCGTAACGGTCATACATTTTCTTTTTAGAAACAAAGTAAATTGCGGTCACAAATTAATTTGACGATAACAATTAGTTTGTCGATATGTTCTAATGCTAAACGTGAAAAATTTTCAGGTGCGGAGAATTTCCTCTAATACTGTGAAGGTCGCAGATGATCGCGAAAATGCCATCCACACGTAATATTTGTATTGAACTTTGTTGTTAAATGTCTAAAAGTTATATATCTATCGCGAATAGAGATAGATATCTTTTATTCCTCCCATTGTATATGAAGATAACAAAAAATTATCATTAATAATGAGTTAGAAAAATGAAGAACATTATATACAAAAAAATCATATGTCACTTTATACTATACACTGATGGCACGATGGCCATATAGTTACTAGGATATGCAGTTGCCATTACAGAGCTTCAATGCTAACTGTTTCATGAGCATGAATTGTTCCCAGAACATTCAGTCTTCGATATCAAGGATATTTTCTTTACTGCCAAATATTACTTGCCACATACTTGTTCGTCCAGGCAAGAAGAATTGTAATATAGTTCGTTTTTACCAAAGTCAGTTAATGACATTATCAAAATAATATATCTCTTAGTTCGAAAAGCTTGCACTATTGAATTAAAAATGAACTATTACATTACTGCGCTTGTGTCCACATAGTTTAACACATCACTATTTTGTTGACACATACAAATGACAGCCTTATCATCTCTGCCAATTTCCAAACGTAACCTGGATGTTTTTCGCCAATTTGCCACAATGGTTAATTAAGGCTGCGTTTGAAAATCTGAGAAGATACATGAATTCATGTCGCTCACTCAGTATACCACTCTATTATTCCTCCTGGTGGTAGTGTATTACATTTGTTCACATTTTTTTCTTGGCTATAATTTCCTATCGTGTTCTCCATAAAGGAAGAAATCGTCAAGAAACTTACTAAGTTGTACTTTTTATGCAGTCTAACACGATATCTGGAAAAATCCGACGTCATAGTTTTCTTAATGACGAAAGTGTGCGTACATACCCCGAGGCATTAAGGATCCCTTCCATAGAAATTTCGAATCTCCTCTACAAAGCCAACTCTAAAATATTAGTCAACGAGGACTGAATATTCGATAGGCCTAAAGATTGGTTGTCACCACCACATGGAGAGTCGAATTCGAAACCCTTGCACATCTCGCGAAATTTTATGCCATGTAGATCGCGAAAATTAAGCACTTAAATAATCCACTTTACGATATGTGTTTTTTGAGAATTTGTGACCAACCTTTAAGATGTAAACTTTCTGGTATTGATCGCCTAAAAATGACATTATTTTATCCACATTTACTAACTAATCAAGTAAATCGTCTCTTACAGAATACGGTGGGAGGATCCTGTGTTATCTGGAAAAAACTGTGATATGACTTCTTTGTCTCTTGAAACGCCGTCTAGACCACGGCGAACGCGATTAAGGATTGTCGGAGTTTTCTTTTCTATTATATATATTCTCAGAATATAAATATGTATCGGTGTTTACTTGCTTTGTGTAAATCCACCTTTTATTAGCAACATTCAAGAAAATTGCAAATAATGAAACATTAAAGAAATTAATAATTGTGTCCTCCACTTGCTATTTCATTGAAATCAATATTGAATATGTCATGAATATCTGCATATGAGAAGGAAATTATACCTGTCTAGAATATTAAGAAACCGATGGTTTACTGTTAGCCTCCAGGCTTTAGTAATTTCCCAAGCTGATGAATCATACTTTTAATCAACTTCTATGTCTTATGTAAAGAGCATTCCAGAGAAGTTATAAAATTTCAACGATAAAAATGTCATATTTAATGATTGAATGCCAATTTTCTACTTTTTGATTTATTGATGATCAGCGATATCACATTGCCAATTAAAATGTCCTATTCAATGCTGATAAACACTTCTCCCCCCATTTTGAATTCTTGATGGTCTGTTAATCCCCTGCCATTATTGTTCACGTTAAAACCTATCATCGCGCCAGAATGTTGATAGTTCTGCCCTAACCACTTGGAGGTAGCCCCCGAAACAACTGTTTTAAGGATGATTCTCGAGGTTGCAGTCCCGTTGAAAGTACTCGTTTCGACAAAGCATCAAAGAAGCTTATGAGATTTTCAAATACAATTTATCAATATCTTAAGCAAGTTGCCATTGCAAATATTTGTCAAAACATTACAGTTCTAACTTTAGCAGATTTTTTTTATACGGGATTTTAACAAATCGCCAAATTTGGCGGCCATTTTGCAAATTATGTCTTTTTTCGCTCAAGTAAGAGCCACAGTTTTACCATTTTTTACTGAAATTGTTTTTTTACTTAAATCACACTGCCACCAGCCATTTTTAGCTGTATTGAGCTATTTTTAGCTGTAAATCTTTACTTGGTTTGTGATAATTTAAAATATGAGGCATTAATGTATGGAAATGATTCACTGCTTCACTTTATTTTACTATTTAATGGTAATTGAGCACTTTTAATTTTTACTCTAAAATACTGAAAAAATAACAAATATTTTCAAGTGGGCAAAAAAGTAAGCACACCGGATCCCCCATTTTTCTGCCTGATTCTGATAAAGAACAACCCTTTTCCTATTGATATGCAAAAATTATTAACAAAAGTTTTAATACAGAACTTTTCTATAAAGGGTTTGATTTGGCAAAAAATGGCTGGAAAAATGGTAGCATTTGTAGCTCAAAATTAAGGGGTAGGGTAGCATATCTTGTTATCTGACGAAAAAAATATTAGTCTTTTTTGATCAAAAACTGGTATATTTTAAAAAGAGAAAACTACTGGAAAATAAAAATTCTACAAACATAAATACATATCAAACACCTCATTAGGGAAAATTATGGCGCTTAATAGCTTGTGTATATGGTCAAAACGGCAAAATTCCCATAAAATCCAATATTTTGTCAACTAGGTATCTTTCAGTGACAGTAGTGAAAATTTTGACTTCTCAGAGGAGTACATCCTTAAGTGTGACTTAAGGCAGAAGAAATCGGTATAATGTGACCGGGTGGGGTGTGTTGCTTGGTGTCTTCGGCGGCATGCTTCAGTGATATAGCACTATAAAAAGAGCAACAGTTCCACTTTACAAGAAGACACAACACGAACATACCGCAGTCTCCCAGTACACTCACCTCGCACAACATACACGCAACACACCGCATACATGGGAGGCCGTCCTTACATGACCATAGCTGTTAATAGGACGTTAATAAATCAAACAAACAAATGAATACTGCGATTCGGATATCATCTTGGGTAAGCTTATCTCTACGGAAGAGTCAAAAATGGAAACATGGATGGGGTTCCGGTGATGTATCTCCCGAACAAGCCTCGTTATTTCCTAGCTCACACACTCACGAACTCGCGTGGTCTCAGCCTCGTCATTTCCTAGATCAAACACTCACGAACTCGCGTTGTCTCAGCCTCGTAATTTCCTAGATCACATACTCACGAACTCGCGTTGTCTCCGCCTCGTCATTTCCTAGATCACACACTCACGAACTCGCGTTGTCTCCGCCTCGTCATTTCCTAGATCACACACTCACGAACTCGCGTGGTCTAAGCCTCGTCATTTCCTAGATCACACACTCCCGAACTCGCGTGGTCTCAGCTTCGTCATTTCCTAGATCACATACTCACGAACTCGGGTGGTCTCAGCCTCGTCATTTCCTAGATCACACACTCACGAACTCGCGTTGTCTCCGCCTCGTCATTTCCTAGATCACACACTCACGAACTCGCGTTGTCTCAGCCTCGTCATTTCCTAGATCACACACTCACGAACTCGCGTGGTCTCAGCCTCGTCATTTCCTAGATCACACACTCACGAACTCGCGTGGTCTCAGCCTCGTCATTTCCTAGATCACACACTCACGAACTCGCGTTGTCTCAGCCTCGTCATTTCCTAGATCACACACTCACGAACTCGCGTTGTCTCAGCCTCGTCATTTCCTAGATCACACACTCACGAACTCGCGTTGTCTCAGCCTCGTCATTTCCTAGATCACACACTCACGAACTCGCGTTGTCTCAGCCTCGTCATTTCCTAGATCACACACTCACGAACTCGCGTTGTCTCAGCCTCGTCATTTCCTAGATCACACACTCACGAACTCGCGTTGTCTCAGCCTCGTCATTTCCTAGATCACACACTCACGAACTCGCGTTGTCTCAGCCTCGTCATTTCCTAGATCACATACTCACGAACTCGGGTTGTCTCAGCCTCGTCATTTCCTAGATCACACACTCACGAACTCGCGTGGTCTCAGCCTCGTCATTTCCTAGATCACACACTCACGAACTCGCGTTGTCTCAGCCTCGTCATTTCCTAGATCACACACTCACGAACTCGCGTTGTCTCCGCCTCGTCATTTCCTAGATCACACACTCACGAACTCGCGTTGTCTCAGCCTCGTCATTTCCTAGATCACACACTCACGAACTCGCGTGGTCTCAGCCTCGTCATTTCCTAGATCACACACTCACGAACTCGCGTTGTCTCAGCCTCGTCATTTCCTAGATCACACACTCACGAACTCGCGTTGTCTCAGCCTCGTCATTTCCTAGATCACACACTCACGAACTCGCGTGGTCTCCGCCTCGTCATTTCCTAGATCACACACTCACGAACTCGCGTTGTCTCAGCCTCGTCATTTCCTAGATCACACACTCACGAACTCGCGTGGTCTCAGCCTCGTCATTTCCTAGATCACACACTCACGAACTCGCGTGGTCTCAGCCTCGTCATTTCCTAGATCACACACTCACGAACTCGCGTTGTCTCCGCCTCGTCATTTCCTAGATCACACACTCACGAACTCGCGTTGTCTCAGCCTCGTCATTTCCTAGATCACACACTCACGAACTCGCGTGGTCTAAGCCTCGTCATTTCCTAGATCACATACTCACGAACTCAGGTGGTCTAAGCCTCGTCATTTCCTAGATCACACACTAACGGACTCGCGTGGTCTCAGCCTCGTCATTTCCTAGATCACACACTTACGAACTCGCGTTGTCTCAGTCTCGTCATTTCCTAGATCACACACTCCCGAACTCGCGTTGTCTCCGCCTCGTCATTTCCTAGATCACACACTCACGAACTCGCGTTGTCTCCGCCTCGTCATTTCCTAGATCACACACTCACGAACTCGCGTGGTCTCAGCCTCGTCATTTCCTAGATCACACACTCACGAACTCGCGTGGTCTCAGCCTCGTCATTTCCTAGATCACACACTCACGAACTCGCGTTGTCTCCGCCTCGTCATTTCCTAGATCACACACTCACGAACTCGCGTTGTCTACGCCTCGTCATTTCCTAGATCACACACTCACGAACTCGTGTGGTCTAAGCTTCGTCATTTCCTAGATCACACACTCACGAACTCGCGTTGTCTCAGCTTCGTCATTTCCTAGATCACACACTCCAAACTCGCGTTGTCTCAGCCTCGTCATTTCCTAGATCACACACTAACGAACTCGCGTTTTCTTCGCCTCGTCATTTCCTAGATCAAACACTCACGAACTCGCGTGGTCTCAGCCTCGTCATTTCCTAGATCACATACTCACGAACTCGGTAGGTCTCAGTCTCGTCATTTCCTAGATCACACACTCACGAACTCGCGTTGTCTTCGCCTCGTCATTTCCTAGATCAAACACTCACGAACTCGCGTGGTCTCCGCCTCGTCATTTCCTAGATCACATACTCACGAACTCGGGTTGTCTCAGCCTCGTCATTTCCTAGATATAACACTCACGAACTCGGGTGGTCTCAGCCTCGTCATTTCCTAGATCACATACTCACGAACTCGGGTGGTCTCAGCCTCGTCATTTCCTAGATCACACACTCACGAACTCGCGTTGTCTCAGCCTCGTCATTTCCTAGATCACACACTCACGAACTCGGGTGGTCTCAGCCTCGTCATTTCCTAGATCACATACTCACGAACTCGCGTTGTCTCCGCCTCGTCATTTCCTAGATCAAACACTCACGAACTCGCGTTGTCTCCGCCTCGTCATTTCCTAGATCACACACTCACGAACTCGCGTTGTCTCAGCCTCGTCATTTCCTAGATCACATACTCACGAACTCGCGTTGTCTCCGCCTCGTCATTTCCTAGATCAAACACTCACGAACTCGCGTGGTCTCAGCCTCGTCATTTCCTAGATCACACACTCACGAACTCGCGTTGTCTCAGCCTCGTCATTTCCTAACGCGCGTGCGGCTAAAGCAATTAATGAAATATGATCTTGGGTATAAGGTTTTAATCTTGTAGTTATACCGTCAATTAGTATGTCGGCGATTATTCACATGTCATAAGTGTTAAAACCTTCCTTAGGCATTTACGTCGGGGTAAGCTTGATTAGATATTTCTTTCATACCAACGAATGTAATACTGGCTGGTCCAGGGCAATATACTCATGTCGCCTGAGGCTGTATTGCATGGCTACCCATGCAATAAAGCCTCGTGACGTCACGGCTTCAACAAAATCTCTATTTCCCCGGTAAAATTTCAACATTTGTTTCAACAAATATGACTGGTTTTACTATAAAGGATGCAAACAACGGAATTTGTTATGAAAATATATATCACGTAATTTTTCATGTATGGAAAATTGACTTGCAGTCGTCGATTTCTTCGAACTTATTTCAAAATGGCGGGATATTATAGCTGTAAAATTGCAATGAAACATCGAGGTATGAAAGAAAAATACTCTTTCATAAGTGGATATGAAGGGTACGGATATTCTACCCTCGGGATCACAAAATGTTGTAAAACCTTCGGCAAGCCTCGGATTTTACTACATTTTGTGACCCTCGGGTAGAATATCCCTATCCTTCCTATCCGCTGTTTCATATCACAGCGTACGATACAGTGTACCTTTATATAATCAATCTTTATTACACCCGGGTGTACCTATCATATTGGACAATGGCCATGTCAATATAAAAACCCATCCCTTATATTTGCATATCAGTTGCAGTCTCAACCTACAAAGCGAGAGGACTTCCACTACAGATATTTGACCTTTATTTGATTGCCAATTGGTAAAAATAATACAAACTATATGGACTTTAATATGTTGGATTGCCATCTACAGACAGACAATTCGGTATCTATATTGCATCATCATTATGAGTGAATTTTAATTCTATTTCTGATTATATATAATTTGCAACTATTTTGTTTATTTATGATATAGAAATCAAAGTAATGATTCAGTACAAGAAACAAGCAAATGCCATTGAATTCTTCGTTTTGTGTCTTGCATATTCAATCATTACCAACGATTCGAAAAGAACGTATCCTTCCCGGAGCTGCTGCTTCGTCTGCCGATTACCTCTTTCACAAAACCGAAGGATATATCGGGAACACTCGCCAGGTCGCTGGTAGAGTATTGAGGCGTACTCACGGTAGCCATGTTTGTTTACCTTCACTCCAGCCTCTGTTAGCCTCGTTTTCGATATCTCATTAATATTCATGAGCATCTCATTAAGAACCGTCTATACACAACACAAATATTCCTTATTCTATAGCTCTCCCTCTAGCAAAACCATAGTTACACGTGACATTGAGGAGTGCCTAAAGTGAGGCGGAGTACTTACAAAGTTACGTTACATTGCCAGTTGGGGTAATCCTACAAGAGTTCATTGTTCAAGCGAACCATGTACTGGTTGTACATATGTGAAGGCTTAATGTGTCATTGTATTTTACTCCACTACATTTGTTGTCATTTCTTTAGTAAACGCGTGATTTCAGCGAAAGATGATAACATGCTCGACTTTTAATGCAAATTTTCCTTTTAATTCATATACGTGTGTCTATATTTATTGTTATTGATAATATCACTTCTGTATGTAGATAATAGAAGCTAAATAGATGTGTTTCAATTGAGTGACAAAATGCCCCAGGCAATCTAATGTACACTTAGGTAAATACAATATTGAAATGCACAGTCCAAACAGATTCTGACGGCGAAGGACCTTACTTCATTTAGGGTAAAGAGAAATATCTCTTAGCTTGTAGGAAAATGTTAATTGGCATCAGAACATTCGCAATTACCGTCTTTGGTTTGGTATTTGGGATATTCATTTTATCACCATGCATCAAAAATTATACGGGAACTTATTACACGGAACATATAAATCATACTGTTAATATGGGTGTTGGGCGCAAACAGGATTTCACTCGACAGCACATTGAAAACAGTAACAGTCACATGAACAATAATTTTGGTAATCAAGGATCAGATTTGTCAACTTACATCGCTAAAGAAGAAAACGCCTTCCTTCTAATCGGCGTTATGACAGCGAAGAAACTTTCCAAACGTGGGCCCAGACTTGTGTTGGTACATGTAAGGTGATATTTGTTTCCAGTGAAGATTCAACAACAAGCCACACAATCCCATTAGTAAGCCTATATGGAGTTGATGATGTATAGCCCCCACAACAAAAATCGTTTTTAATGTTACAATATATGCATGACAATTATATCGACAATTTCGAATGGTTCATGCGTGCTGATGATGATGCGTTTATCAAGACGGACAGACTTGCAAAATTTCTTAGATCTATTGACAGCTCAAAGCCACAATATATAGGACAGGCCGGCATAGGCAGAAAAGATGAAGTTGGAAAATTACATTTAGGTGAACATGATAACTATTGCATGGGAGGACCAGGTGTACTGTTTAGTTAAGAAACCCTACGTCAAATGGTGCCCCACGTCGACAGTTGTCTCCACAACCTCATGACCACCCATGAAGATGTAGAGCTAGGGAGATGCGTCAGAAAATACGTTGGAATTCCATGCACACGAGCAGTTAAGGTAAATTATATTATGCCTACAAAAGTTGCTTTAGAATTAACAAATACACTCTATTATTAAAATTGTTATTTTTTGTGTAAATCCATGTGGTCTTTATGAAGATACGGATAGAAAAAGGGTAATTCTGTCTTCTTTAAGACAATACTTTACTACTTCCCGACCATAATTGCTTCAAGTATATGAAACAACATAAAGAGCAATCTTACCAGCGATATGTTGTTATACTCGTCGTTTTTACTGCTGAAATTAAACATGTTTGCAGCAACTAAGTTTATTAAATAGAAACAAGTTATCTATGTATTTATTTTGCATTTATTTTAATAATTCGAAAATGATTTTGACGTTTGAACGTCCTGATCATCTGTGGCCATCCCTATCAATAGAGTTTTCTGGTAAAATAGTCGTGTTGAGGCAAACACACACCATATGGGGCATACTTTTCCATTCAGAGGCTTTTGGCTCTACAGATATTACTGTGGCAAGGTATGAAACTCGGTCGGCCATATTACACTACCCAATTTCAGAAAAATGTATGATTAGTTACAAACTATATAAGACCATCCCCGATACTCCATTGATTCCGACTACCACTGGACTTTCTTATAGTAAAACTGGAGGCAACAGAACAGGTAATTTAGTTATTTGATCAAAAGAGCCGTATAACGATACACTGTGGCATATTGGATGGCATTGAAGTTGCTCTCTCTGTAGTCTGCAAAAAAGTTTTGTAGGCCTGTGATTGGTTTCCCTGAGCTGCCTCCAGTTTTGCCACGAGATAATCCGAGGCTATAGAGCTCGATAGTGAAAAGAACCCACGGAGTATCAAGGAGGATATACGATATGACAATGGGTATACACTCTATCGACAGACAGACACGGTCATGTCCCCCGGTAAAAATCCCCCAAAAAAGCCAGGGCTCTAATGGGTATCTCTAAAACCACTGCATGTCAACATTTTAGCTTCATCAGAATGAAAGTTATGCGACAACAAATTGACTGGTATGTTACAAATTGCCGGTTGAAAACATTGCATCCGAAGCCGCGTGCTTATTATTATCTTTCAATTGTTAATTCTTAATGTCTTGACTGTTTATAGTCAAATATATTAATTCTGAACAATCTTATTGCCGTTTAGCATCTCTTTGTCAATGCAATATATATAGAAAATTGGAAATTTTATGATATGGTCAAGACAGTCACATAATGTTACAAAGAATATATACAGTAAAACCCCTCTAACTCGAACCATATACCTGTAGACTAAATATAAACTGTATTTGAATCATTGCAATAGAAGAAATCACAAAATGACAATTGGGTCGGTTATTTTGTCCTGGCAATGTACTCTTATCGTATTGGCTCAGATCAAAGTTTACATATACTCTTATTTATCCAGTCACCAATTTCTAACCAATCATATCATAGTGACTTTATATTACAGTATACTTCCTCGATATGGTAAAAATACCCAGAGACGAAGGACTAGTTTTACAATGTCGGGATACCTGGACGATTGAATTATATACCACTGTGTACTAACAGTTCATTCTCATCAGAATCTTTAACAGCAGCTCGAATAAGTTTGGGTTTTTAATTCCCAAGATCTCAGCTGTGCCATCAATACATTGAAGATGGATTCCCACTGAAGTTCTAAGGGTGGCGATTGATGCTGAATGTTATTTCCAATACGAACGTTTGTTTAATAGATACATCAATTGGTTGTTTTCAATATGACTGATTTTTTTTTTTTGTTTTTTTTTTTTTGTAGATGAGTCAGTTATTTTATCATAATTCATAATTACAGAGAACCAAATGGATCTTTCGAGACAACTTTAAAGGACACAGCTGTAGACTCTTCATCCTGTAAAGGATCCAAAACAACAGTACCGAATCGCAAACTATCTTCATTTCCTTCATATAGAGGATCTCCGCCAAAAGGAGATCAATCTGCAAAGGGAGATCACTTATGTCGACCAGAAATTACGTAACGGTGAAAAGCAATCGGATTAAAATACGGATCCTTATTATCACTACGTTTGATAAGAGGATCTGACAACATCCCATTAGGGGTCATGTCCAGGTGACCTTTGGAAATGGTCAATCAAATTGTTACTTGCAAAATTTTGACAGTGAATTTCAGGGACGAAATAGTTTGAAAAAACTGATTTTCGTTTTCGTAGTCATCTCGCCCAAAGAGCACAATAAAGCTAATTGTATATGTTTACGGGGACGAAATATCGTTTTCAATGCATGTGGCAAGGTGTAGAAAATGTATCTGTTATGAAGACCACGTGGTATAAAGGTCATCTGGACGTGACACCCTATGGGATATTATCAGATCCTTTATATAACGGAGTGGTTTTAAGGATCTGTATTTTAATCAAATTGATAATCACGTAACCCGTTCCTATCCTGGTCACAGCACCAAAATAAATACCATATGTGACACAATGACACGACACATAATGGTATCTACTTTTTTTATTGTACTTCGCGTTGTGCACGACACATAATGGTATCTACTTTTTTATTGTACTTCGCGTTGAGTATAACTTATAAGCAGTTCATCACATGTAACTATATGTAAACAACATTGTCCTTGCCACTAACACGCAACATGTAGTATATTGACTAACACGGTATCTGTATGCGGCTATTTATCTTACTAAGTTTGTATTCCCCAACATAAGTTTCTAACCCCTCGGACCTCCATCCCGGACAGTTTCGTGAATGGTTCAATGCTTTAGTTATTTTTAATTATTAAAAGGGAATTCGTTCAATTTAGAAAAGTCCAATTGTCAGAAACATAAGCACTGACTTTGGCCATATTTATTGTGAATTTTGCATTTGTCTTAAATGTTCCAATAATATTTATGTGTATAATGTGGTAACAAAATGTGTGATCCATACATTGTACATGGACATGTAGTACGTGCAATGAAATATTTTGATCATCTACTGTAAATGTACAGTATATTGTTAAGTATGCCTGCTCGAAAGTTAAACCGCTAGTCTAGGACTGCAGTTTCCATGGCCACTCGGACTTCATACTGTTCAATCAACTACGTATACAGTACACCGGGTACGATAATTTAAATGACCTAACATTGGTTAGACTGGGGCCTTCAATGTGCCCCTTCAATATGTTCAGTCAGCTGTATCTTAGCTAACAGCACCTGTATGTATCTTATCCCAAAGTGAAGAGTTTTACGTGCCGTCACGCTATATATATCGTTTCGGGGCACGCTCTCTTTATCCCAACCCCAGGAGGTCCATTTATAGCAAGCTGTACTTATGTGACAGCCTCTCTTACGTCTTACGTATTCATATATACATTGTACTCATAACACAAATACGTACAGTTATACAACAAAGCTAGTCAATAGGGTAACCATTTTAACTGGTTGTTGCGTTTCCATTAATTGATAATGAAGCTTTATACAATAATTTATATTGCATATATGTATATCAGAAATAAAAAAAATACTTGGTGTATAATTAACGAAAACATTATTTCAAAGAACATGGAATATCTAATTTCATCAATCTTAATCAAGGATCTCATATACGTTCTTGATCCGAGTTAAATTTTTTTGACACTGGTTTTATACATTTATCAGAAACCTGATTATTCTGACGGTGTTTGTAATATAACCTATAATAATGTTTTGAATAAGTATCTTATCTGAATTAATTTTGATAATTAATATAAGAGATTAAAAAGTAATATTACTATTTAAATCATATATATAAACGCGTAGAACAGCTCCCGTTAACTCCACTTCACGGCTGCCTTTCAAGACATCTAGGTATTAAGGTGTATTCAGCATCACTATGTTTTAATTGCCAGCTAGTTTTTGCCTCATCCTAATCTATCCCAGGATATTCGGCGGTGTAAATGTTAACCCAGGCTCTCCAACATGCATGTAGATGTAACTAATAAGAATGATATTGATGTGTTTCAAATTTATAAACATATATGATTTTTAACCGGTAAAGTATTTGTTTGTCCTAACAAACGTTCATTGAAACAATTCTAAAATCACGTGTACAAACATATATATACTGCCCCCATTCTCATAAAGCCGTGCAAACACAGAAGACAACCATTCTGTCCTCTGTCCTCTGGCCATCTATCCATGGTCACCTTGAGGTACAGGTATAGCTGGATACTGTGGGTTACCTGTATGTTTGACAAGTTATGATTAATGGACCATGACGCAATATACGGTCAAGATAACTTGCGGGTTGGGATAATAAACATATTGTGTTTACTGGTAATTAAGAATAAAAACAAGCTGAATTGGGTAATTATAGGTACATATGTTTGTGTATTTCCTGGAATCCTGTCGCATAAAATAATCACTAATCAACTTTATAAACGGAAATAGCATGTAACATAAAACATAATACCGACACTAAATACATTACACAGTCGTATAAAACGTCATTTAATCCTGCAGCGACAAACACCACGAGGTCATATCCGGAAGTTTGCAAAAATAAGCTGGCTTCGGTAATGCTAATCGTAATAATGCATCAAACTTTTACACAACAATATGTTTAATACACAAACTATATCAAAATAGTGGTACAACACAATCCTATTCATAGTGAAGACTGTATATTAACCGGTTTACTGACATATGAACGAGAGTAAGCGTGGATTCGTGCGGCCGCCATGTTTGTTTCCACACAAGTAGGCTTACGTAATGACGAGTAAACAACGAACAGAAATATGACAAAATCCATTTTTACTCAAGATATTTACATCATTGGGAGTGTTATTTGTTATTTATTTCCAGTACAAGTTTACAGACAGTTTTAGATATTCTAATCAACCGATAATCATTACCGTAACTTATAAATCCTTGCGTATACGTAGATATACATGTACTTCCTCAGAGATCGATCGTATGTACTCGGAGGGTTACGTGGGTAACATTAATATTGGGGAATAATAACATGATGATCCTTGCTGTTGATAGGACGTAAAACTAAATAAACCAAATCAAATAATGTGTAGAAAATGTGAAGCATGCGAGAACCGGCAATCCCTGACAGTTCTTGACCTCTGCGCAATACACAACGTTACAATACACAGTGTAAAAATTATCTCCCGTAGTTACGGAGATTGCCGATAGGATTACCAAGGTGTAGTGTTCCGGTTATCATGAGAACCTGAGTGATTCTATAATGGAAGGTGTATACACACCTCCATGAATGAACATTTTTTTATTCCATCATGACCTTATTATTTAAACAAACTCAAATAACTCTATGACCTCATTGATTTGAAGTTATTGTTGATTTTATTGTTTAAAGAAAATATTGTAAATATAAGGATTAACCTCTTACTTTGCTTAGTGTATGAGATGATAACCCAATGGAGCAGTCGGTAAATTGTACGTAAACGCGAAGCGTTTACGCAATTTACCTCGTGCTCCATTGGGTTTATCGCGTTTACGTACAATTTACCTCGTGCTCCATTTGGTTTATCATCTCATAAACTAAACAATACAGAACAGTCTAAGGGAGGTAACTCTTACATGATGTAAAGTCATCTTGGTTTTACAATCACAGTAAACAACGTTATTTAGCAAAAGTTTCCGTTTTTGTCACTCGAATTTCACACAACGGATTCGGATACTGCACCATGTATCGCTGTGAGGAGGCAGCAACATTTTTAAGTTCCACTTTAAACAAAATACTCTACTACAGTACCTGTTTCCTTTCTTGTTTTTAACAAATTGTGTAAGCCCAGTTTTAATTAGTGTGTACATATAGTTGTATGAATGTGTTGAGATTACATTATGCGGCCAAAGCGGAGATAATTTTAAGTCTAATTGTACGAGTTTTTCCCCTTCGTCTTTAGAAGATCTTGGGTTGTGAAAAAATCAAGACACATAGAGCGAGTAGCCCAACCCAACCACACGTCCGTGCCACAACTGTAGTTTGTTAAAAGGCTTCTAGTGGTACTAGAAGATAGTTTATTCGTAACACCTTTCTATAGATCGAAAGGTATCTATGAGGCGGGGCCAATGTATCAAATTAAATTTCATATTCATTTTTTTTTTCTAAACATCAAGATAGAGCCAGAAACGTATACACAGTACACATATTCTGATATAGCAGAATTAAACCTCTAAATAGCTGGAATACAACAACGAGTTGTATACATTATCTCACTGGTATCCTTTATCCTTCTGACCGTCATGGGAAGAAATGGGTCCCATAGACTAAATTTGCATAAGGGAGCATGCATGGCCGCGTGTAAATTACAGGCACCGGGGCTTTGAACCTATGCTACACAATTTTAATATACAATACTTATTAAAGCCAAATTATTTTGAATCTCGAGATTCCCTGTCAGAAACAGAATTACAATTATTTCAAAATTCATTTACAAATTTTGCATCTACTTGTTCATCTATTGCCTAACCCACACATTAAACATTACAGATGCTCCACCGCCGACAAAGCATAAATGATATTCATCATTTGAACAATAATTGGTGTTTAATCGTGTATATATATGCCTAATTAACACAAAAAATACCATAAAATAATTTATTTTGCCTTTGGTGCATGCACAAGCACTTGTTCATTCCTTATAAGATATAGTGCTACGGAATTTTTTCGGGATGCAATTAATTATTTTTCATATTTTTAACTTGAAGTAAAATTAGAAGCTCATACAAAAAGTAATGGTGTAAAGTAAGTAACTTTTGTAACTGAAGAATGGTGTAAAGTAAGTAACTTTTGTAACTGAAGAAAAATACTAAATTGTCTGCTCCTGTTTTTGATAGTGAGAAATTACCATTTGTCAGCGGTGGAGCATCTTTAAAATTTGAAACTGATGCACAATGAATATACCCAATCAGCAGACTCCGAAACATTCACATCACTATAATTACATTCTGATTGTTTCTTCACTATATGGATCATCAACTGACGAAAACAAATATTTGCCTATGACGACACCATGGATATCACATTCTCATATATTTTAGGTGGTCAAGAAGCTGGTAGATATCAATACGACAATATCGTAGGAGTTATTTCCCTTTGTCCAAGATAATGTCGGTGCGAGATAAATCACAAGATAAATTGCTAACGAGCACCATGAGATATGTAGAAATCTTCTGCTATACATAACCGCTATGATTTTTTTTTTTAAATCTATTCAATCCAAATATGGAATTTTATTCCCAAAAAGGAGATTTTCAAAAATCAATTTTTGGTTTTGTACATGTACATGTACATGTACCAGACCTAATCCGCCAGCAAGTACAAGTTAATATAACAAAATCAGTTTCTGTTAGTTCAAATATATACATGTACTTCAAATAAATGTAAGACATAACATGAATACACTAAAACGTTTCAATTAAAATCCCATGAAAATAGGGAACTTGAATAAGTAGGAAGGGCATGTGTTTACCAATATGCCGCTGGGTGTATATTTCGTTTTGTAATCATTATTTTATTCGTCCGGCCATTCTTTATTTCGATCGGCCATTGCTCTATTTTTCTTTTGTTCGTGCGGTTAAATCAAACGAATTAAAGCGAAAGGAAAACGTATCAAGGTGATCGCTTGTTCGTTAAAGATGCTCCACCGCTGACAAATGGTATTTTTTCACTATCAAAAACAGGAGCAGACGATTTACTATCTTTCTTTAGTTAAAAAAGTGACTTACTTTACACAATCACCACCATTGAAAAGTCTGAGCTTCTAATTTTAATTCAAGTTAAAAGTATGAAAAATAACTAATTGCATCCTGAAAAAAATCCGTGGCACTATATCCTATATGGAATGAAGAACTGATTGCGCATGCACCAAAGGCAAAATGAAATATTTTATATTATTTTTCTGACAATTTCTGTTTTAATTAGACATATATATAAACGATTGAACACCAATTATTGTTCAAATGATGAATATCATTTATGTTCTGTCGGCGGTGGAGCATCTTTGAGACATCACTAATATCATGACCTGTGTGGAAATCCCGTGTTTGGAATCATTATGTGGGCAGGTACATGTGGTAAGTCGACATATTCCTCTGTTTATGTCGACATCTTCCTATATGATGTCGTCATAATGCCTTAATTATGTCGACATCATTAAGTCGTAAGTCGGCAACTCGATGGCAGAAATATGCCACCATAGATATGAGTTCAATTTCGACAGTGTATTTCTGACTATACCAAGCTGACAAGGCAAGATCGATATGGGTTCAATTTCGACAGTGCATTTCTGACTATACCAAGCTGACAAGGCAAGATCGATATGAGTTCAATTTCGACAGTGTATTTCTGACTATACTAAGCTGACAAGGCAAGATCGATATGAGTTCAATTTCGACAGTGCATTTCTGACTATACCAAGCTGACAAGGCAAGATCGATATGAGTTCAATTTCGGCAGTGTATTTATAACTATATTAAGCTGGCAACTAATGCAAGATCCGATTAAGTTCAGTCAGGTAATGCATTTGAATCTGTATTGTGCTGACATGGCAAGATCGATTTGAGTACATTTTAAGCAATGTATTTGTGACTATATTCAGCTGTTAATGTAAGATCGATATGAGTACAGATAAGCAATGTATTTGTGACTATATTCAGCTGTTAATGTAAGATTGATATGGGTACAGTTTAGGTAATGTATTTGTGACAGTATTAAGTTAACAATGTAAGATCGATATAAGTGCAGTTTAGGCAATATACATTTTGTATTTGAAGCTGTATTATGATGACAATGCAAGATCGATATGAGTACAGTTAAGCAATGTATTTGTGACTATATTAAGTTGACAATGTAAGATCGATATGGGTACAGTTTATTTGTGACTATATAAACTAACAATGTAAGATCGATATGGGTACAGTTTATTTGTGACTATATTAAGCTAACAATGTAAGATCGATTATGGGTTTACAAGTTTATTTGTGACTATTAAGTTGACAATGTAAGATCGATATGGGTACAGTTTATTTGTGACTATATTAAGCTAACAATGTAAGATCGATATGAGTACAGTTTATTTGTGACTATATTAAGCTAACAATACAAGATCGATATGAGTACAGTTTATTTGTGACTATATTAAGCTAACAATACAAGATCGATATGGGTACAGTTTGTTACTATATAAACTGACAATGCTATGCACTATCTGGTCGAACTCGATGTAAGTTAGAACTGACTTTGCTAATGTTTATCCGCGAGATCTAAAATGCGATAAACAATTAACGATAGTGTCATAGATCGTACATGTAAGCAGAAACATAGGCGCGGACACGTGCACAAATTTTTATAAAGGGCCTTCGTTTTTTTTATCAATAATATTTGAAAATGAATTCTTTTTTTGTGTGCATAATACGTAGCAGAATAGGTGGAGATATACATTCTTGTCGAGTGACCAGACCAGACATCGAACCCGATCCACCGGTTGATGAGCCATTGAAGCATTAGACTCCTTCAGTTGAGTGACAAAGACGCCGTACGCCATCCTTGACAAATACTTATTAGTACATTTTTATAGTGCTGTGACCCGACCAGGAACTATGTTCCGTCAGTTGAGTGAAGTAGTCCTTTATAAATACTCTAGTATATGAATAATAAAGCTGTGAAGAAGAACATTAATATACACATCCCTGTCGAGTGTTCCGACCAGGAATCGAACCCGGGTCTCCGGTGTGATGTGAAAAACAAACAAACTATACGGCACTACTAACAGCTGGGTAACAGAGGCCGTATTTAACACTATGTGTACAAACACAGGATCTTGACGTTCTGGCAATAATATATAACATAAAAAATATATAAAAAATACCCCTATATATCATATAAAAACAGTATATAGCATGTCGATCTAGGGGTATTTTTTTCATATATTTATGCTATATATTATTGACAGAACGTCAAACTCCTGTGATTCAAACCACACAGACCCCACCCCTTTTACAGTTATTGACTGCGTCAAGCTAACCATACGTTGCTTTATCTGCCCTCAGAGATTATTAAACAGAAGTATTGATTATCGATACCTGAGTCGGTTCGGAACACCTCTTTGTCTGTTAATCACAGTATATTGTGCTTAGTCCAGCCCCGGCGGGATAGACGTACATAGCCACAGGGGTTTGGCTTTATAGACATTTTTTTTTCTAAATAAGCTGATATATGTAATACTGTATCACAGTATATGAGGGTCTTACCTATAAATCCTGGTGTATACATATACAGAGAGAGAAAAAATGTCTATGGAGCCAAACGCCTGTGTATACTCTACGTATGACCGGCAATCGGATAACCTCTTCATTTTCTACGAAACTAGAAGAAGTGGGCGAGGTGTTCCGATTGGTATGACCGGGTGAGGTCTGGCATAAAAGTGTAAATACCACGGTACGATGCACGTCTCATTTGAGATTCTGTTATTGCTCGTAAATAATAAATACTCGTAATGTAAACAGGTCTGTTTGAGCGCGCGTTATCGCTGTCGTTTATAGTCAACGGTAGGCGTAATTGTTGTATCTATAATGAGAAAAATGTGTTCAATTACATTAATATTCATAAACAAAACAAATAGTAAACAAGTAAACAAATACTATGGAATTTCTAAAATTCAATAATGTTTATGAAAGGTAACACCGTAAATTATTTATTTCATATTGTTTTAGCCTTTTATATTCCATTCCCTATACTCATTGGAGTCTTTTGTTATAACGGAGTGACCGTAACCCCTGGAATATCGAGCATGGCATAATCTCTCGAATATACTTTGTACTTTCAGAATATTTTTCTTGTAAAAACGCCCTTCATTTTTGATAGGATTCTCGAAAGCTCTCGTGTGCTGAAGAGAGTTTGTTACTTATATTCTTCATTTTTTATCTTTTATATCCCCCTCCCTTGTTCGCGTCCAACTTTCCCGGGCAAAATGATGTCATTGATTTGAAAAGAATATAAATATATATAAAAACGAGAAGAACGTACACCTTTATTGTAACCGTGATATTTACACTGTTATACTTCTTTCAACCTCGAAACCTGTTTTATGCCGGTCAGCGGTAATTTTAACTTGTTTTATGCACAGGGACATGGCACAATTTACTTTAACCATCAGTATACATATATTATAGTATTATATATGTAGACTGTTGGTTAGAATAAATCGTGCCAGGTCCCTGTGGTTTTATGCATTATATGTATGATACAAAGAGGATATTCTTTGTTTCTTGATAATTCATGTATTTCAAGTTTTTCAGTTATATTTCATCGAGTGGGGTGGAAACTTTGATGTTTTTCATCAGTGCGAAGTATATTCTGCTATATAGTGCTTCATTTTATCACATTAAATGCGTTAACATACGATTCGAAGGAAATTAAAAAAAAAAATTGACGACTTAATACTATTTCTGTTAAAGGGACAATTCGGTCTAAGAGAACATTAAAATTTGTACATATATTGTAAACAAACCAGTTCTAATGGAAATTAGATCAGTCGGTTTTACCGTGATATGCCAGAAAAGCCCATGGTGGGGAAATGTGTGTGAAATATTCAAACTCGCTCGCTGTCCGCCATTACACATTGTGGTCAAAAGTCTTGTATGCCGAACCCTGTCCCTTGCTCATAAAGTAATGCAACTTTTGTCTAGAACTGCTCAAATCGCTCTGACAGTAGTGTGTTTACCTTATTAGGTGAATTGTCTTGCCTAAAAATTTTATCACCT
Source organism: Argopecten irradians irradians (assembly GCA_004382745.1). Classification (NCBI taxonomy): domain Eukaryota; kingdom Metazoa; phylum Mollusca; class Bivalvia; order Pectinida; family Pectinidae; genus Argopecten; species Argopecten irradians. Next base: position 674,185 of record SAYR01040034.1, on the reverse strand, counting down.
CCTCAGTGGTTATGTAGTTCATTTGTTTAGCGTGCGTGACTTTGGCTCAGGTAAGGGTACAACGTATACATGTACCTGCTTTATCGTATTGATCAACGATTTGTAATTTCAATGGTATCAATTAAAAGACTTTACAATGACGGGGAATTTGTCAATATTTTATGTTATATGTTTCATAAGAAAGGTAGAACAATACATTTATGCCATATTTTGCTTCTTGGTTATGTAAAAGAATTAGCCTGAGTGAATTTATCACCTTCCTTGAAATACGTAATATACATTTTCGTCCTCATTACGTCATGACCCATTATTGAGCTGCGCGTGTCAATATTCGATTGACTTAAAGTCGGAACTCACGCACGTGTTTCTAAAAATAGCAACCTGTTCACAACTTTGTCATCTCTTTCATGAGTTTAGAGTTGATCACAGTTAGTTATCAATCCTGCCACCGACTTTAAAATTAAGTATTCATGTTAATTGTCAAGGTGTGATATATATACAGATAATTCCTCTCTCAAAAGAACAAGGGAGACAACTCGGGTAACAAATATCGATAACCGTCTGCCACATGCTTTATACCTAACGATATGACACAGAAACATGTAAATTAAACAGTTATGTAATCATTAATACAATTTCCTCATTACTGTGTTGTGTTTTTTTATCTGAAATAAAACATGTTTATTGTTTAAAAAAAGCCTAAAACAAACGCTATACTTCCTTGTAGATGATTTACCACTATTTACAAAAACAAAACAAAAAACATCATTCAGAAAAAAAAAAAAAAAAAAAAATTTTTTTTTGGTTTTAGCAAATATCTTCTTGATAGTGAGTTAATATGACTTACCAGACTTATGAGACAGATTTAGGAGACTGAAGAAAGACGGAGTACCGAAGGGAAAACAAAAAGGAACATGCTAATTTCGAACATATTACTTACCTCTAAGTTTAGAGTTGGTCTTACAGGAACAGTTTAGCTTAGCAGTTTAAAATGTTGTAAGTTAGCATAGCCTCACAGGATAATTCAATTGATCAAAGTGAAACCGTACCTTTTATGTGACCAGTTCTAATGGAAATAAGCGAAATTGGTTTTACTGTGTTAAGCCAGAAAAGCATATGATTGTCAACCTGATTAAATGATGGTGAAATGTGTGGGAAATGTTCAAACTCGCTCGTTCAAACTCGCTTGTTCAAACTCGTCCCGTCCTATGGTGTGTATTCTATATACTGTCTGTGTACTTCCCGTCCTATGGCGTATTATTGTGTATTCTATATACTGTCTGTTTACTCCCCGTCCCGTGTATTCTATTCCCCGTCCTATGTCGTTACTGTGTATTCTATATACTGTCTGTATACTCCCCGTCCCGTGTATTCTATTCCCCGTCCTATGTCGTTACTGTGTATTCTATATACTGTCTGTATACTCCCCGTCCCGTGTATTCTATTCCCCGTCCTATGTCGTTACTGTGTATTCTATATACTGTCTGTATACTCCCCGTCCCGTGTATTCTATTCCCCGTCCTATGTCGTTACTGTGTATTCTATATACTGTCTGTATACTCCCCGTCCCGTGTATTCTATTCCCCGTCCTATGTCGTTACTGTGTATTCTATATACTGTCTGTATACTCCCCGTCCCGTGTATTCTATTCCCCGTCCTATGTCGTTACTGTGTATTCTATATACTGTCTGTATACTCCCCGTCCCGTGTATTCTATTCCCCGTCCTATGTCGTTACTGTGTATTCTATATACTGTCTGTATACTCCCCGTCCCGTGTATTCTATTCCCCGTCCTATGTCGTTACTGTGTATTCTATATACTGTCTGTATACTCCCCGTCCCGTGTATTCTATTCCCCGTCCTATGTCGTTACTGTGTATTCTATATACTGTCTGTATACTCCCCGTCCCGTGTATTCTATTCCCCGTCCTATGTCGTTACTGTGTATTCTATATACTGTCTGTATACTCCCCGTCCCGTGTATTCTATTCCCTGTCCTATGTCGTTACTGTGTATTCTATATACTGTCTGTATACTCCCCGTCCCGTGTATTCCATTGCCCGTTCTATATCGTTACTGTGTATTCTATATATTGTCTGTATACTCCCCATCCCGTGTATTCTATTCCCTGTCCTATGTCGTTACTGTGTATTCTATCTACTGTCTGTATTCTCCCCGTCCCGTGTATTCTATTCCCTGTCCTATGTCGTTACTGTGTATTCTATATATTGTCTGTATACTCCCCGTCCCGTGTATTCTATTCCCCGTTCTATATCGTTACTGTGTATTCTACATGTATATACTGTCTGTATACTCCCCGTCCCGTGTATTCTATTCCCCGTCCTATGGCGTTACTGTGTATTCTATATACTGTCTGTATACTCCCCGTCCCGTGTATTCTATTCCCCGTCCTATAGCGTTACTGTGTATTCTATATACACTGCCGGTATATTCCCCGTTCTGTTCAATGAATGCCGTAGTAATACATGCCAAACTAATCGATAAATTATGTAGGTTTTGTTCAGAAACGCAGAATGACAATTCCGTTTGCACTGCTTTCCGAGTCCCGTGACGTCATAGGTTTTCTTGATTCTCATTGGTTGCTTTGACATAAATATTGTATCACCACTGAATCCATTAGAGGGGGAGAGTCTCGCTGTTAAATGGGAACTACCGGGAACTGTTCAGACCCCTGAAACGCCGGGAAAGGACCGATATTAAGGGTCGTTATACAAACAAGGAGCCGTCATCTAAAACAAAAGCTTCAGCCAGGAATTACTGATGGAATATGCTTCGTTAAAAAGTGTGATTTTGCGAGGACTAGAGGCGAGTGAAACAGATCGAGTGCGAGGCGACGATGTATTTTAGCCAGGGCGATGTACTATATAATCGATGAGAGGACGGGCGCTTGTGACATAGCTCGGCAGTCGATCGATAAACGGAGCTAACGTTGGGTTTGCGCCGCTGCCTTCTCTACCGATATAGAAGAGAATTTGTCGGCTTCCCACCAAAATGTCGACTAACAGACCGAGGCCGTCGGTTCGGCCCTCCCTTCCCCCGATGCCGGATCTTACACATTTAACAGAAGATGAACGTAGAATTATCGAGGATGTGTTGAAAAGACAGCATGATGAAGAGGAGAAAGAGCAAGATATGATCAGGTAAGAGTCTGCTTTACAGTCTATGGCACTGATATAGGCGATGGGCCGCCATTTTGTCTAAATGTTAAGGTGAATTAGATGAAGAACCGGAAGGGTTAAATTTCGGCGGTAAGGCACTTATCGTGTGCTATATTTAGATACATGTACATCTTTGGTATCGGAAGTGAGTGTGTATTTTGATAGCCGGGGATGACTAGAGTCCACACTGGTCCGTTAGTGGCGTTAGTTCCCCCGTGGAGACCCTCATAATATTGGTTGCGGGTACCGGAGAATTCCATTTATTCCACACTTGTAAATTAATGATTTGAGTCCTCGTTATAAATCGAATGTGTACACATATACAAAATACGTTTGTTCCCGTTTTTGCTATGCTAGCTACATATGTATGTTAACATTGTCGGTTAAAATATCTAGTTTAGGGTGTGTTGCCCTTGAAGCTGGTATTTCGATTTGAGCAGATAAACTGGATATATATATATATATTATAATTATATCTACCATCTCAATATTCAATTCACGTTGAAATAGACATTATGGAAATGTCAAATGTCCACCCTTCCCACATCTTTGTTCCTGATCGCTAGATAGCCTCATTTAATAGGATTCGGCTAGGGGAGAAATGCCAAAGGACAATACAGACTGAAATTACAGATACAATTTCAATATTTATCGACTGTTGTTGTCTTATCATTGGTTACACCAGAAATACAGCGGACAAACGTGGTAATAATCAAGTCTGTGTTTTTATTTCTAAATATATACTAAATATACAATGTATATATTTAATTATCAATGGCTTGTCAATACATTAAATATCTATATCAGATCAATGTGTAAACATGATTTATCAGATAATGAACTGTTCACATATTCAAAAGAAATAACGGGGACATGGTATTACGTACATTTTGTAATGAAGGAGCCTAACATAATCAATTAACATACTGTATTTATATATGACTTACACTGGATCTGTGGGAGTTACACTGGATCAGTGACAGTTTCACTGGATCACAGAGATTTACACTGGATCAGTGAGAGTTACACTGGATCAGTGAGAGTAACACTGGATCAGTGAGAGTTACACTGGATCAGTGAAAGTTACACTGGATCAGTGAGAGTTACACTCGATCAGTGAAAGTTACACTGGATCAGTGAGAGTTACAGAGTTACACTAGATCACAGAGAGTTACACTGGATCAGTGAGAGTTACACTGGATCAGTGAGAGTTACACTGGATCAGTGAGAGTTACACTGGATCAGTGAAAGTTACACTGGATCAGTAGGAGTTACGCTGGATCTGTGGGAGTTACACTGGATCAGTGAGAGTTACACTAGATCAGTGAAAGTTACACTGGATCAGTGCCTTACACTGGATCAGTGAGAGTTACACTGGATCAGAGAGAGTTACACTGGATCAGAGAGAGTTACACTGGATCAGTGCCTTACACTGGATCAATGAGAGTTACACTGGATCAGTGAGAGTTACACTGGATCAGTGAAAGTTACACGGTATCAGTGACAGTTACACTGGATCAGTGAGAGTTACACTAGATCAGTGAAAGTTACACTAGATCAGTGAGAGTAACACTGGATTAGTGAGAGTTACACTGGATCAATGAGAGTAACACTGGATCAGTGAGAGTAACACTGGATCAGTGAGAGTTACACTGGATCAATGAGAGTTACACTGGATCAATGAGAGTTACACTGGATCAATGAGAGTTACACTGGATCAGTGAGAGTTACACTGGATCAGTGAGAGTTACACTGGATCAGTGAAAGTTACACTGGATCAGTAGGAGTTACGCTGGATCTGTGGGAGTTACACTGGATCAGTGAGAGTTACACTAGATCAGTGAAAGTTACACTGGATCAGAGAGTTACACTGGATCAGTGAGAGTTACACTAGATCAGAGAGAGTTACACTGGATCAGTGAAAGTTACACTGGATCAGTGAGAGTTACACTGGATCAGTGAGAGTTACACTGGATCAGTGAAGGTTACACTGGATCAGTAGGAGTTACGCTGGATCTGTGGGAGTTACACTGGATCAGTGAGAGTTACACTGGATCAGTGAAAGTTACACTGGATCAGTAGGAGTTACGCTGGATCTGTGAGAGTTACACTGGATCAGTGAGAGTTACACTAGATCAGTGAAAGTTACACAGGATCACAGAGAGTTACACTGGATCAGAGAGAGTTACACTGGATCAGAGAGAGTTACACTGGATCAGTGAGAGTTACACTGGATCAGTGAAAGTTACACTGGATCAGAGAGAGTTACACTGGATCAGTGAGAGTTACACTGGATCAGTGAAAGTTACACTGGATCTGAGAAAGTTACACGGTATCAATGACAGTTACACTGGATCAGTGAGAGTTACACTGGATCAGTGAAAGTTACACTGGATCAGTGAAAGTTACACTGGATCAGTGAGAGTTACACTGGATCAGAGAGAGTTACACTGGATCAGTGAGAGTAACACTGGATCAGTGAGAGTTACACTGGATCAATGAGAGTAACACTGGATAAGTGAGAGTAACACTGGATCAGTGAGAGTTACACTGGATCAATGAGAGTTACACTGGATCAATGAGAGTTACACTGGATCAATGAGAGTTACACTGGATCAGTGAGAGTTACACTGGATCACAGAGAGTTACACTGGACCAGTGAGAGTAACACTAGATCAGAGAGAGTTACACTGGATCTGTAGGAGTTACACTGGATCAGTGAGAGTTACACTGGATCTGTGAGAGTTACACTGGATCAGTGAGAGTTACACTGGATCAGTGAGAGTTTCACTGGATCACAGAGAGTTACACTGGATCAGTGATAGTTACACTGGATCACAGAGAGTTACACTGGACCAGTGAGAGTAACACAAGATCAGAGAGAGTTACACTGGATCAATGAGAGTTACACTGGATCAGAGAGAGTTACTCGGAATCAGAGAGTTACACTGGATCAGAGAGAGTTACACTGGATCACAGAGAGTTTCACTGGGTAAGAGTGAGAGTTACACTGGATCAGAGAGAGTTACACTGGATCAGAGAGAGTTACACTGGATCAATGAGAGTTACACTGGATCAATGAGAGTTACACTGGATCAGTGAGAGTTACACTGGATCACAGAGAGTTACACTGGACCAGTGAGAGTAACACTAGATCAGAGAGAGTTACACTGGATCTGTGGGAGTTACACTGGATCAGTGAGAGTTACACTGGATCAGTGAGAGTTACACTGGATCAGTGAGAGTTTCACTGGATCACAGAGAGTTACACTGGATCACAGAGAGTTACACTGGATCAGTGACAGTTACAGTGAATCAGTGAGAGTTACACTGGATCAGAGAGAGTTACACTGGATCAGTGAGAGTTACACTGGATCAGAGAAAGTTACAGTGGATCAATGAGAGTTACACTGGATCTGTGAGAGTTACACTGGATCAGTGAGAGTTTCACTGGATCACAGAGAGTTACACTGGATCAGAGAGAGTTACACTAGATCAGTGAGAGTTACACTGGATCAGTGAGAGTTACACTAGATCAGTGAGAGTTACACTGGATCAGTGAGAGTTACACTGGATCAGTGAGAGTTACACTGGATCAGAGAGAGTTATCCCTGTCCATTTTATGATATTGTTTTTACTGTATATTGGTGATGCATAATGATAAGATATGTACTCAAGTGTTATATTAGGAGATGTGTCATTGATGAATTGAGTCAGAATACAGTAAATATCTCAGTGAGACAATTTACAATTCAATACTCAAAAACTACATCACTTATATAAATCCAATAAAACTTTTACATATCTAATGTTTGTAATGTATACTGGTGCTAAATTCAAATAAAATTATGTACAATTTCTGTACATAATATTGTATAGACGATACAGGTGCACTAGTTGTATTGTATACAGGTGTGTTGTATTACCTGTATAATTACAGGTACACTATGTGTATTGTATACATGTGTGTTGTATTACCTGTATAATTACAGGTACGCTAGGTATATTGTATACAGGTGTGTTATATTATTACCTGTATAATTACAGGTACACTATGTATATTGTAAACAGGTGTGTTGTATTACCTGTATAATTACAGGTACACTAGGTATATTGTATACAGGTGTGTTCTATTACCTGTATAATTACAGGTACACTAAGTATATAGTATACAGGTGTGTTGTATTACCTGTATAATGACAGGTACACTATGTATATTGTAAACAGGTGTGTTGTATTACCTGTATAATTACAGGTACACTAGGTATACTGTATACAGGTGTGTTCTATTACCTGTATAATTACAGGTACACTCAGTTTATAGTATACAGGTGTGTTCTATTACCTGTATAATTAAAGGTACACAATGAATATTGTATACAGATGTGTTGTATTACCTGTATAATTACAGGTACATAATGTATATTGTATACAGGTGTGTTGTATTACCTGTATAATTACAGGTACACTAGGTATATTGTACACAGGTGTGTTGTATTACCTGTATAATTACAGGTACACTCAGTATATAGTATACAGGTGTGTTGTATTACCTGTATAATTACAGGTACATTAGGTATATTGTAAACAGGTGTGTTGTATTACCTGTATAATTACAGGTACACTAGGTATATATTATACAGGTGTGTTCTATTACCTGTATAATTACAGGTACACTCAGTTTATAGTATACAGGTGTGTTCTATTACCTGTATAATTAAAGGTACACAATGAATATTGTATACAGATGTGTTGTATTACCTGTATAATTACAGGTACATAATGTATATTGTATACAGGTGTGTTGTATTACCTGTATAATTACAGGTACACTAGGTATATTGTACACAGGTGTGTTGTATTACCTGTATAATTACAGGTACACTCAGTATATAGTATACAGGTGTGTTGTATTACCTGTATAATTACAGGTACATTAGGTATATTGTAAACAGGTGTGTTGTATTACCTGTATAATTACAGGTACACTAGGTATATATTATACAGGTGTGTTGTATTACCTATATAATTACAGGTACACTCAGTATATAGTATACAGGTGTGTTCTATTACCTGTATAATTAAAGGTACACAATGTATATTGTAAAGAGGTGTGTTCTATTACCTGTATGATTACAGGTACACTATGTATATTGTATACAGATGTGTTGTATTATTACCTGTATAATTACAGGTACACTATGTATATCGTAACAGGTGTGTTATATTATTACCTGAATAATTACAGGTACACAATGTATGTTGTATACAGGTGAGTTGTATTACCTGTATAATTACAGGTACACTATGTATATTGTATACAGGTGTGTTCTATTACCTGTATAATTACAAGTACACTAAGTATATAGTATACAGGTGTGCTGTATTACCTGTATAATTACAGGTACACTATGTATATTGTAAAGAGGTGTGTTGTATTACCTGTATAATTACAGGTACACTATGTATATTGTATACAGGTGTGTTGTTTTACATGTATAATTATAGGTACACTAAGTATATAGTATACAGGTGTGTTGTATTACCTGTATAATTACAGGTACACTATGTATATTGTATACAGGTGTGTTGTTTTACATGTATAATTATAGGTACACTAGGTATATTGTATACAGGTGTGTTGTAATACGTGTATGATTACAGGTACACTAGGTATATTGTATACAGGTGTGTTGTATTACCTGTATAATTACAGGTACACTAACTATATAGTATACAGGTGTGTTGTATTACCTGTATAATTACAGGTACTCTAGGTATATTGTATACAGGTGTGTTGTATTACCTGTATAATTACAGGTACACTAGGTATATTGTATACAGGTGTGTTGTATAAATACCTGTATAATTACAGGTACACTAGGTATATTGTATACAGGTGTGTTGTATTACTTGTATAATTACAGGTACACTAGGTATATTGTATACAGGTGTGTTGTATTACCTGTATAATTACAGGTACACTAGGTATACTGTATACAGGTGTGTTGTATAAATACCTGTATAATTACAGGTACACTAGGTATATTGTATACAGGTATCTAATATTACAGTTTATACAGGTGTGCTAGGTATATTATCACGAGTGTTGTACAGGTGAGACATGTATCCAGGTAAACATACCTTATGATTTATTCATTTGCTGTCATAACAGGCCTAATTGAAGCTGACATGAATTGATAATGAATTTTCTGAGGTTTTCCCCGCAACTTTGGCCCTCTGTAATCAGTCCTGGTACTGTTCATGGTTATAAGCCCTAATACGATATTGTTCAACTTTGAAATAGTACTGTATAGCTACAAGGCACATTGTAGGATCTATTGTAAGCTGTATCACATACTTGATTAAAGCTGGCTGCCCCGGGGGCCAGTACTGATAAAAATTTTGTTGGTCAGGACTTAAAGTGTAGGATATATACTGTTAAGAAGGAACTAAGTATTAATACCATATATGGTATCAATGAAATGATACTCGGTATTTTAGCAAAACCAATATGCATGGATACTTGTGAAGACACTGGTTGTCTTTTGCTACAACATGGTAAGAAAATACTCAAGTTGTTGTGCAAACAATGTATTTTTCATCATGAACAAAACATGAATTTTTAAGGATGATGTTCTTACAAACACTGTCTGTTTCCTTCGTTTAGTCACTTTTTACATGCAGATTTCCTTAGTAAATCATGTGTTTATTTTTTCAAATATTGATAAGAATATCAGTACTTTAAAAAAAAGAGAGATCATTGTAAACAGGAGATTGTTGAGAGAGCATTATAAACAGGAGATTGTTGAGAGATCATTATAAACAGGAGATTGTTGAGAGATCCTTGTAAACGGGAGATTATTGAGAGATCATTGTAAACAGGAGATTATTTAGAGATCCTTGTAAACAGGAGATGGTTGAGAGATCATTATAAACAGGAGATTGTTGAGAGATCATTGTAAACAGGAGATTATTAAGAGATCATAGTAAACAGGAGATTGTTGAGAGATCATTAGAAACAGGAGATTGTTGAGAGATCCTTGTAAACAGGAGATTGTTGAGAGATCATAGTAAACAGGAGATTGTTGAGAGATCATTGCAAACAGGAGATTGTTGAGAGATCATTGCAAACAGGAGATTGTTGAGAGATCCATGAACAGGAGATTGTTGAGAGATCTTTGTAAACAGGAGATTGTTGAGAGTTAATTGTAAACGAGAGATTATTGAGTGATCATTATAAACAGGAGATTGTTGAGAGATCCATGTAAACAGGAGATTGTTGAGAGATCATTGTAAACAGGAGATTGTTGAGAGATCATTGCAAACAGGAGATTGTTGAGAGATCATTGCAAACAGGAGATTGTTGAGAGATCCTTGTAAACAGGAGATTGTTGAGAGATCATAGTAAACAGGAGATTGTTGAGAGATCATTGCAAACAGGAGATTGTTGAGAGATCCTTGTAAACAGGAGATTGTTGAGAGATCATTGTAAACAGGAGATTGTTGAGAGATCCTTGTAAACAGGAGATTGTTGAGAGATCATTGTAAACAGGAGATTGTTGAGAGTTAATTGTAAACAGGAGATTGTTGAGAGATCAATGTAAAGGAGAGATTCTTGAGAGATCATTATAAACAGGAGATGGTTGAGAGATCATTATAAACAGGAGATTGTTGAGAAATCAATGTAAAGGAGAGATTGTTGAGAGGTCATTGTAAACAGGAGATTGTTGAGAGATCATTGTAAACAGGAGATTGTTGAGAGATCATTGTAAACAGGAGATTGTTGAGAGATCATTGTAAACAGGAAATTGTTTAGAGATCAATATAAACAGGAAATTGTTGAGAGATCATTGTAAACAGGAGATTGTTGAGAGATCATTGTAAACAGGAGATTGTTGAGAGTTAATTGTAAACGAGAGATTATTGAGTGATCATTTTAAACAGGAGATTATTGGGAGATCATTATAAACAGGAGATGGTTGAGAGATCATTATAAACAGGAGATTGTTGAGAGATCAATGTAAAGGAGAGATTGTTGAGAGATCATTGTAAACAGGAGATTGTTGAGAGATCATTGTAAACAGGAGATTGTTGAGAGATCATTGTAAACAGGACATTGTTGAGAGATCCTTGTAAACAGGAGATTGTTGAGAGATCATTGTAAACAGGAGATTGTTGAGAGATCATTGTAAACAGGAAATTGTTGAGAGATCAATGTAGACAGGAAATTGTTGAGAGATCATTGTAAACAGGAGATTGTTGAGAGATCATTGTAAACAGGAGATTGTTGAGATTAATTTAAATAGGAAATTGTTGAGAGATCAGGAGATTGTTGAGAGATCATGGTAAAAAAGAGCCAAATTGTTGGTAGATTGTGGAAAGATCAGAAGAATGTTGAGATATCATTGTTAACAGGAGATGGCTGAGAGATCATTGTAAACAAGAGATTATTGAGAGATAATTTAAACAGGAGATTGCTTAGAGATGGTTGTGAACAGGAGATTTTTGAGAAATCATGAAATTGTTAAGATTAATTTAAAGAGGAAATTGTTGAGAGATCAGGAGATTGTTGAGAGATCATTGTAAATAGGAGATTATTGAGAGATCATGGTAAAAAAGAGCCAAATTGTTGGTAGATTGTGGAAAGATCATAAGAATGTTGAGAGATGGTTGTGAACAGGAGATGGCTGAGAGATCCTTGTAAACAGGAGATTGTGGAAAGATTACAATTGCAGCGTGAACAGAGGAGCTTGAAGCAATCTTATACACATGCGATCTTGGAGAGATGAGTGTGTTTATGTAATTTCAGAATGATTTTTACCTCTCATGTAATCAATAAGTGTACAAGCATCAATGGACTACTGCCAGTGACTTTTCCCCACCAATCAATACACTCTTCACAGGTCATGTGACACCTAGTGCTTCTATATTCATGTAGGAGACTGGGCTATCATGTTTCTGCTGTAAGAAAGGAAATTATTATGCAAAAAGGAATGCAGTATGTGTTTATGCAGATTCAGGGGACCAGTCAGTTACACTAAGGCATACAAGGGCTACTTACAATGATATAATGTCTCAGTATAACTTGATCAGATACTTGATTGAGCTACAATAGTATTGTACACATATATAGAATATGCATATATGGAGAATAATGTTCTTTGAAATGGAAGTGGTATGGGGATTTATTAATACTAATAATAGTTAAGGAATACAAGAGCTACTTACGGTCGATTTATGTCTCACTATAACATGGTGGTAGCTCAGAGCTACAGTGTACACTGAACATGGACATTGAATACAAGGAATAATGGTCTTTCAAATGGAAGTGGTATGGGGAATTATCAATACCGTATATGACCCAATAAGTGCCCAGGGCATTTAAAAAGCAAAAATAAAAAAAAATAAAAATGGGACCTGAGATGTGGGACAGATTAAGATGTTAAAAGAGAAACATTGTAAAAAGTGGTTTTTATCAGGGTACTCTGGATTTTCTGTCAAAATATCATAATACACCGGTACATGGTACCAGCTGGTTTAGTAGAAGCAGAAAATCCAGAGTACCCTGATAAAAACCACTTGCTATAATGTTTCTCTTTTAACCTCTTAATCTGTCCCACATCTCAGGTCCCAATTTCTCGAAACAAAATTAACAACTAAATTCAAAACTTAAGTTATTTCTATTATGTAAGCTATGTGAATAATCTTTGATTTATTTCATTTTTGACTCAAGTTTTTTTCGAGAAATCGGGGCCAAATCTCTACATACATGCTCCTACAGTCAGTGAGTTCTCCGGTATGAATTTTATGGATATTCTGGATTCTAGGCAACTTGTTGTTGGATGTCAGACACAGCATTATTATTTCATGATCGTGTCAACCCTAGTCAATAAATTGTATCGCTTTAAAGCTACACAGCTAACCATATTGTATTGATGTCTCAAATTATCATGGAGGCAGTTTTTAATCAGCTACAGTCACAGATTGTACATGCTGTTTATATTTCATATTTCAAATGAATTTAAATAAGGCATTAAACTTCATTTTATGGGGAAAAGTTATTGAAACAACAAATGTTATCGTTCTGTGGTTCAGACATCTGTTTAGTGCTTGAAACAACAAATGTTATCGTTCTGTGGTTCAGACATCTGTTTAGTGCGATTAGTTTAATGTCCTATTTACAGTCAGTTAACAGTGTATGGATGTGTAATTTAGGTTTAGGTTGTGAAGAAAAGTCAGAGTACTTGGAGGAAAATCTGTAACCAACCGCCAGTAAGAAGATTATGATGATGATGATGATGATGATGATGGTGGTGGTGGTAATATGATGATGATGATGATGGTGGTGGTGATGATGATGATGATGATGATGATGATGATGATGATGATGATGATGATGATGATGATGATGATGATGATGAGTTCATTATGGTGATGATGTCGAAAATTTCAGATAAAATGATGATGGTGATGATGATGATATTAGATAAAAATGATGATGTCACTGATGTTGATGATGATGATGATGATGATGATGATGATGATGATGGCACTGATGTTGATGTTTGATGCCATTACAGTGTACAATATTGCTGAAGTAGCACATTACCAGTGGCCAGGCTGAAGACAGTTTAAACAAGCAGCATATTGATTACTGGAGCTATATCTGTGATGGTTTCAGCCTCCTGTCCCAGCTACTATAGGCTATAACTAGGATACACCAGTGTGTCAGAACCATACTGTACATAAAGGGGGAAATCTTACATTTGATTGCAATTAATATAGATCTTAGGAATATTGGAAAGGATGAAATATTACATTCAATAGTGATTAAAAGAACTCTAATATCCATGCAATAGTAGATAGTAGAAATTATGAATATTTAAATATTCCAACATTATGTGTTTACTTTAGCCAATAGTTTCGGTCTTACCCATGAGTTAAAATATAACTCTTAGGATCAACCTTAATTAATTAGGGGCAATTCATAACTCTCAGGAGCAACCTTAATTAATTAGGGGCAATTCATAACTCTTAGGAGCAACCTTAATTAATTAGGGGCAATTCATAACTCTAAGGAGCAACCTTAATTAATTAGGGGCAATTCTAGTTTATGAAGCAGTTAAATGTATTTTTACCAGTATATTTCATTTACTACTTTTAGATGGAACAATGCTTTCACAGAAGTTGCTATTCTGTTATTCAACATCACTTCCTTACTTAACTTTTTATTTATCATAAAATGATTACAATAAAAGTGGTCTATATACACAGGTGGTCTATATACACAGGTGGTCTATATACTGAGGTGGTCTATATACACAGGTGGTCTATATACTGAGGTGGTCTTTATACAGAGGTCGTCTATATATGATGTGGTCAATATACACAGGTGGTCTATGTATGATGTGGTCTATAGACAGGCATAGTCTTATTATATAGGTGATCTTTATAAAAGGTAGTCTTATGACAGAGGTGGTCTTTATACAGAGGTGTTCTATGTACAGGCATAGTCTTATTATATAGGTGATCTTTATAAAAGGTAGTCTTATGGCAGAGGTGGTCTTTATACAGAGGTGTTCTATGTACAGGCATAGTCTTATTATATAGGTGATCTTTATAAAATGTAGACTTATGACAGAGGTTGTCTTTATACAGAGGTGTTCTATGTAAAGAGGTGGTCTTTATACAGAGGTAGCCTATATACAGAGGTGTTCTATGTACAGAGGTGAACTTAATACAGAGGTAGTCTTTATGCAAAGGTGATGTTTATACAAAGGTGGTGTTTATACAGAGATGGTCTTTATACAGAGATGGTCTTTATACAGGCATAGTCTTATAATATAGGTCGGCTTTATAAGAGGTAGTCTTATTACAGAGGTTGCCATTATACAGAAATGGTCTTTATACAAAGGTGGTCTTTATACAGAGGTAGAATTTATACATAAGTGGTTTTTATACAAAGGTGGTCAATATACAGGGGTGGTCATTATAAGGCTGCAGATGTGGTCTTTATGTATACAGAGGTGAACTTTATACCAAGGCAGGTAGTCTTATAACAGAGGTGGTCTTTATACAGAAGTGGTGTTTATACAAGAGTGGTCTTTTTACTCTATATACAGAGGTGGTCTTTATACAGAGGTAGTCTATAAACAGAGGTGGTCTATATACAGAGGTTGTCTATATACAGAGGTTGTCTATATACAGAGGTTGTCTATATACAGAGGTGGTCATTATACAGGGATGGCCTATATACAGAGGTGGTCTATATACAGAGGTGGTTTATATACAGAGCTGGTCTACATACAAAGGTGGTCTATGTACAGATGTGGTCATTATACAGAGGTAATCTTTATACAGAGGTGGTCATTATACAGAGGTTGTCTATGTACAGAGGTGGTCTTTATACAGAGGTAGTCTATAAACAGAGGTGGTCTATATACAGAGGTGGTTTATATACAGAGGTTGTCTATATACAGAGGTGGTCATTATACAGGGATGGTCTATATACAGAGGTGGTCTATATACAGAGGTGGTTTATATACAGAGCTGGTCTATATACAAAGGTGGTCTATATACAGAGGTGGTCTATATACAGAGGTGGTTTATATACAGAGCTGGTCTACATACAAAGGTGGTCTATATACAGAGGTGGTCTATATACAGAGGTGGATGCTTAGGCAGGTTTTACTACACTTGATAACCCTAACATAGTTAATTATAATTTGCTGACTCTGTTTAACGTTCCTGTATTGAAGATATACCAAGGATATTGGCAAACATTCTATATTTTCACCGTATATGTTATATGTCCGTCATTAAAATGATAATTTGGTGTCATGGTTAGACATAATGACGATGCCAGATCCTCCATGATATTCTGCAGCATGACCCCTGGGAGTTACTGTAGACTGGACTTGGCACGCTCATACACAAGTCGAGAGTCAACCGGAATGTATTCCATCCTTCAGTCAGGGTGTATAGCAACCGGTATATCATTTGTCCTTCATCTGGTACTAAAAATCAGCATTCTTGATGCTGTGGTTTTTGGTGTACTTTACTTCTTTACATGTCAAAATTTCTTAGAAAATGTTCATAGTTCATACTGCACAATTTTTGGTCCATTCCTTAGAGATTTGGCTAAAATATTTTTATCTTATTAGAATATATTCAGGCAGTCATCTGATGGATTTGTGTGATGTTGAAAAATTTCTTTCCATACAGTATTCTGTAAAATTTCTTACATATGAAAACAAATTCCCAGTTAACATAGCTTGTTTGATCATATATATTATTACATGTGTATTGTCATTGTCTTGTCTATTTTTTGTCCATGTCCTCATTTTGAAATTTTTGCTTAAATTTACTCGCCAAAGTCCACAAAAATAAAATCTTGTTATAAAGACCTGTTTCATGAAATCTCAAATAAAATAAACAACCATTTAAAGATGCTTCACTGCCGACAGAGCATAAATGATATTCATCACTTGAACAATAATTGGTGTTTAATCGTGTGTGAATATGTCTAATTAACACATAAAGTAATTTATTTTGCCTTTGGTGCATGCGTAATCAGTACTTCATTCCATATAGGATATAGTGCAGCGGATTTTTTTTGGGGTGCACTTAATCATTTTTTTACATTTTTAACTTAAAGTAAAATTAGAAGCTCAAACTTTTCAATGGAGGTAATAGTGTAAAGTAAGTAACTTTTGTAACTAAAGAAAAATATTAAATTGTCTACTCCTGTATTTGATTGTGAAAAAATACCATTTGTCAGCGGTGGAGCATCTTTAAGATGCATTATATATAATAGGCCAATAAAATTTAATATAAACATACAATTAATACGCCCAAATAAGAAAGTATTATTGCCTTATAACATAATTGAATGCTTGTTTTTTATTGTATAATTCACAGGCAGATGCAAAGTGATCTTGATACATTTAAAACCACTGTGGAAAAAGTTAATGAAGAAGCCAAGAAGGTTGGGCCCCCAAATCAAGATACCGGTGCAATATGTCAGATTTGTCACAAAACAAAGTTTGCCGATGGAGTTGGTCATCGATGCAACTATTGTCATTTACGCTCGTGTGCAAGGTGCGGAGGACGGATGACCTTGAAACCAAATAAGGTGAGCATTAATTAGGTCATGTGTTAATCATCTATTAAGTTGTAGGTCATTTTAAAGTTTTGCATTATGAGTTGTTTAAGGGCAGGTACTGTGATGGAATTACTATCGACGTAAATTTCTTTGTTATTTACGTACATGTGTATCATGAATTTACAAAAATTATCATATGATGCTTTTTTGTGGTGAGCGCCGCCTATCTTACCCCTACAACCTGCCCTCCCCTATATAGATTAAGACAGACTGGTGGATGGTTATCCCTAAAATATTAGAATGGAACAAACCTTTTTTAACAAGATCAATTCAAAAATCCTGCAACATACATGGAACATTTATGATGTGTTCCATGAATTTTTTAGAAGCTACTATTTACTCATTCACCCCTCAAAATACATTTAGACTCTTCTAAATCAAAGATTATACCAGTCCATTATGAAATTTCAGGGAATAAATGAATTAAATTAATCTTAAGAGACCATATGCAGTGCTCCAGATTATTTTTGGAGGGGTGGGTAATTGCACTTGCACTTTTGAAAAGGAAGGGTACAACTCTGACTTCTGTTTGAACCCAAAAGTTAACAGAGACATGTTGGGGAAATATATGTGGTTACAGTGTACAATATACGTAATTGATGACAATTAAAGCTATATATATGTAGGTAGTAATTGTGTAAATATATATATCTGAAACAAGAGCACTGTTGATGCAGACTCTAAGTTATAAATGTGCATGACATGGAATTCATCAGAATTTATACTCTGCAAATTTATATCTAGTATACATCGTCTATTACTGTATATGATATTTATAGAAATCATCATTCAATTGTTAAAACCACAATAATAGGCTTCATAAACTTGTTTTGATAGGGAAATTGTGAAGTTTTATAACCGTGAAAGAAAGTTACTTTACAGCATCAAAGTGTTTTAGTTTCCATGTATCTGTCTAATAATTTTTAATGAACAATGCAAGTAAACAGTATGAGTATTAATTATTAAATAAAGATTAAACTCGTTTACCAGTAATAGTTTGAAATCTTCTGTAGACAATAACGAAATGTATAAAATCAATTTGGGACATGCTACATACTGTATTAAAGGCCCACTACCTTTCCGAAACAGCTTCTAATTTTTTTAAATAGGAATGTAAAACGCGATCAATAAATTTGTAGACTCGCAAAGTTATTAACTTACCTTTAATACTACAATCGTCACCATCTTCTACAAAAAATAATTAAAAGTAAATAAAATTTTAGTTTTCATAACGCGATCGTCTTATGTTTCTCGCCGTCATCCTAAATACCTCCCGGTAGTTGAATATCACTGCGCCAGACGGCAAAACAGCGAAATGATTTTTCATTTTCAGCATAGATTACGGAGGGAATCTTGCATTTTCTTGGTTTTGTAACCTCATCTTAGGCCATCAATGCACGTTTTCTGATGTTATAGATGTTTTTAAGAATATTAAAAAAAAGTTGTTTAGGAAAGGTAGTGGGCCTTTAATATATATAGTTCTAACTAAATAATTTCGTGAGAAATTAAATTATGATTATTGTGCAGCTCATTATATTTCTTTGTAGATATACATATACTGTGAGCTGAATGCCTTTATTGCTGAACAAAGATGATAAATTGATTGATTATTAATTAATTAATTAATTTATTGATTGTACAGCTGGTTATAATAAAACAGATCATTTTGTTTTTAATATTTTCACTTAAATTCAAATACATTCAAATTTTGCTATCGGGCTTGAGGACAATATCTTTTTTATTCTTTTCTAATTATTTCACTGATAAAATTTTTTGAGCTGATGTCAGTGCTCCACGAGATAGCGAAAATATCGTCCCCTCTGTAATAGCTGAGTCATACTATACAGTATTGATTATGAATATTAGAACACTCTCCATAACTCTAATCCATCTGAACTCGCCCATCAATGCAGTCCCCAGCTAATTATCTCCGCTATTGTTTCGTAAATATGTACACCAAACACACCAATATTGATCTGGTACAATGAAGGGCAGAATTAACTTGTGGTTTATGTTTTTATGCATTTCATATTTAAGAATGAGAGCTTTTTAAAAAGTTGGAAAATAGGTTGAGTACAGGGACATCTTTGGGAACAGAACATTTTCTTTCTTCTGTGGTTGGTCAAATTCCGTGTTTGCATATGACAGAGTTACTTCCCTTGCGGGTAGGTAATCATATAATGTCACATTGTTTTCACTCGAATGAAAAATGTGGCATTACGCTTGCAAACACATGAAGTCACAATCAAAATCTATAATCCGCAAGGGCAGATAATTCTGTTATGTGCAAAAACGGAATTGAAAACCAGTAATAGTATTGCTCCTTCAGATGAATTTAAACAACAAACAATAAAAAGCATTCCTTAATTAAGCCCATTATGTATCAGTATAAGTCCAGTATACATCAGTACAAGCCCAGTATACATCAGTATAAGCCCAGTATACATCAGTATAAGCCCAGTATACATCAGTATAAGCCCAGTATACATCAGTATAAGTCCAGTATACATCAGTATAAGCCCAGTATACATCAGTATAAGACCAGTATACATCAGTATAGGGCTGGTATACATCAGTATAAGTCTGGTATACATCAGTATAAGTCTGGTATACATCAGTATAAGTCTGGTATACATCAGTATAAGCCCAGTATACATCAGTATAAGTCCGGTATACATCAGTATAAGTGTGGTATACATCAGTATAAGTCTGGTATACATCAGTGTAAGTCTGGTATACATCAGTATAAGCCCAGTATACATCAGTATAAGTCCGGTATACATCAGTGTAAGCCCAGTATACATTAGTATAAGCCCAGTATACATCAGTATAAGTCCAGTATACATCAGTATAAGCCCAGTATACATCAGTATAAGTCCAGTATACATCAGTATAAGCCCAGCATACATCAGTATAAGTGTGGAATACATCAGTATAAGTGTGGAATACATCAGTATAAGTCTGGAATACATCAGTATAAGTCTGGTATACATCAGTGTAAGTCTGGCATACATCAGTATAAGCCCAGTATACATCAGTATAAGCCCAATATACATCAGTATAAGCCCAGCATACATCAGTACAAGTCTGGTATACATCAGTATAAGCCCAGTATACATCAGTATAAGCCCAGTATACATCAGTATAAGCCCAATATACATCAGTATAAGTCCAGTATACATCAGTATAAGCATAGTATACATCCGTACAAGCCCAGTATACATCAGTATAAGTCTGGAATACATCAGTATAAGTCCAGTATACATCAGTATAAGCCCAGTATACATCAGTATAAGTCCAGTATACATCAGTATAAGCCCAGTATACATCAGTATAAGACCAATATTTATCAGTATAAGTCCAGTATACATCAGTATAAGCCCAGTATACATCCGTACAAGCCCAGTATACATCAGTATAAGTCCAGTTTACATCAGTATAAGTCTGGAATACATCAGTATAAGCCCAGTATACATCAGTATAAGTCTGGAATACATCAGTAGAAGTCCAGTATACATCAGTATAAGTCTGGAATACATCAGTATAAGCCCAGTATACATCAGTATAAGTCTGGAATACATCATTATAAGTGTGGTATACATCAGTATAAGTCCAGTATACATCAGTATAAGTCTGGAATACATCAGTATAAGCCCAGTATACATCAGTATAAGCCCAGTATACATCAGTATAAGTCCAGTATACATCAGTATAAGACCAGTATACATCAGTATAGGGCTGGTATACATCAGTATAAGTCTGGTATACATCAGTTCAAGTCTGGAATACATCAGTATAAGTCTGGTATACATCAGTATAAGTCTGGAATACAGCAGTATAAGCCCAGTATACATCAGTATAAGTCTGGTATACATCAGTATAAGTCTGGTATACATCAGTATAAGTCTGGTATACATCAGTATAAGTCCGGTATACATCAATATAAGCCCAGTATACATCAGTATAAGCACAGTATACATCAGTATAAGTCCAGTATACATCAGTATAAGCCCAGTATACATCAGTATAAGTCCAGTATACATCAGTATAAGCCCAATATACATCAGTATAAGCCCAGCATACATCAGTATAAGTCTGGAATACATCAGTATAAGTGTGGAATACATCAGTATAAGTCTGGTATACATCAGTATAAGCCCAGTATACATCAGTATAACCCCAGTATACATCAGTATAAGCCCAGTATACATCAGTATAAGCCCAATATACATCAGTATAAGTCCAATATACATCAGTTTAAGCCCAGTATACATCCGTACAAGCCCAGTATACATCAGTATAAGTCTGGAATACATCAGTATAAGTGTGGTATACATCAGTATAAGTCCGGTATACATCAGTATAAGTCTG
The DNA here is from genome assembly GCA_004382745.1 of Argopecten irradians irradians. Taxonomy (NCBI): domain Eukaryota; kingdom Metazoa; phylum Mollusca; class Bivalvia; order Pectinida; family Pectinidae; genus Argopecten; species Argopecten irradians. The sequence continues at coordinate 652,468 of SAYR01040034.1, read as the reverse complement.
GAATACATCAGTATAAGTCCAGTATACATCAGTATAAGTCCAGTATACATCAGTATAAGCCCAGTATACATCAGTATAAGCCCAGTATACATCAGTATAAGTCCAGTATACAGCAGTATAAGTCCGGTATACATCAGTATAAGCCCAGTATACATCAGTATAAGTCTGGAATGCATCAGTATAAGTCCAGTATACATCAGTATAAGCCAAGTATACATCAGTATAAGCCCAGTATGTATCAGTATAAGTCCAGTATACATCAGTATAAGCCCAGTATACAGCAGTATAAGCCCAGTATACATCAGTATAAGTCCGGTATACATCAATATAAGTCTGGAATACATCAGTATAAGTCTGGTATACATCAGTATAAGTCTGGAATACATCAGTATAAGTCCAGTATACATCAGTATAAGTTCGGTATACATCAGTATAAGTCCAGTATACATCAGTATAAGTCTGGTATACATCAGTATAAGCCCAGTATACATCAGTATAAGTCCAGTATACATCAGTATAAGTCCAGTATACATAAGTATAAGTCTGGAATACATCAGTATAAGCCCAGTATACATCAGTATAAGTCAGGTATACATCAGTATAAGTCTGGTATACATCAGTATAAGTCTGGTATACATCAGTATAAGCCCAGTATACATCAGTATAAGTCAGGTATACATCAGTATAAGTCCAGTATACATAAGTATAAGTCAGGTATACATTTGTATAAGTCCAGTATACAGCAGTTGATGCTGTGTAACGTTCTTCCTATAGCTGTGCTATTGATCCGCGACAGCCTCCCACAACAAACCGTCCAGCTTCTCCAACAACATCTGTACTGTGTATAATCAGCTTAGCCCTAGTCACACTTAAACACATTATGGTTATAGGGCATACACAAACAAATCATCAAATCCAAAATAACAGGTTAACGTATTGTTAAAAATATACCGTAGTACGTTACCAACAAAATGTTTAAGGATGAGGATCAGGCGGGGTTGGTATATGGGATAGAGCTGTAGGCTGTTTGATAACAAAGCTTTCAACATGCATACGATCCATTGATCTATCTGGTAAACAGCGTTTTTATACTTCAGAATAATCGGTATGATGGTTGGCGGTGATCAGAGAATCAATGTATGCCATCGGGATATCGTGTGTGTATATAACTGTCCGTGGTTCACAATGACCCATCACTAGTGTTAACTGATCAGTGAACGACGTCACATAATGACCAATTATATATATTACAACTAATATTTAAAATTCACTTGTCTATATACTATACAGTAAAAACCTGTCTATAAACTATACAGTAAAAACCTGTCTATAAATTATACAGTAAAAACCTGCCTGTCTATATACTATACAGTAAAAACCTGTCTATAAACTATACAGTAAAAACCTGTCTATATACTATACAGTAAAAAACCTGTCTATATACTATACAGTAAAAACCTGTCTATAAATTATACAGTAAAAACCTGCCTGTCTATATACTATACAGTAAAAACCACCTGTCTATATACTATACAGTAAAAACCACCTGTCTATATACTATACAGTAAAAACTTATCTATATACTATACAGTAAAAACCTGCCTGTCTATATACTATACAGTAAAACCTGCCTGTCAATACTGTACAGTAAAAACCACCTGTCTATATACTATACAGTAAAAAACCTGTCTATATACTATACAGTAAAAACCACCTGTCTATATACTATACAGTAAAAACCTGTCTATATACTATACAGTAAAACCCACCTGTCTATATACTATACAGTAAAAAACCTGCCTGTCTATATACTATACAATAAAAAACCTGCCTGTCTATATACTATACAGTAAAAACCACCTGTCTATATACTAAACAGTAAAAACCACCTGTCTATATACTATACAGTAAAAACCACCTGTCTATATACTATACAGTAAAAAACCTGCCTGTCTATATACTATACAGTAAAAAACCTGCCTTATACAGTAAAAAACCTGCCTGTCTATATACTATACAGTAAAAAAGCTGCCTGTCTATATACTATACAGTAAAAAACCTGCCTGTCAATATACTATACAGTAAAAAACCTGCCTGTCTATATACTATACAGTAAAAAACCTGCCTGTCTATATACTATACAGTAAAAAACCTGCTTGTCTATACACTATACAGTAAAAACCCACCTGTCTATATACTATACAGTAAAAACCTGTCTATATACTATACAGTAAAAACCACCTGTCTATATACTATACAGTAAAAACCTGTCTATATACTATACAGTAAAAAACCTGCCTGTCTATATACTATACAGTAAAAACCACCTGTCTATATACTATACAGTAAAAACAACCTGTCTATATACTATACAGTAAAAACCACCTGTCTATATACTATACAGTAAAAAACCACCTGTCTATATTCTATACAGTAAAAAACCTACCTGTCTATATACTATACAATAAAAAACCTGCCTGTCTATATACTATACAGTAAAAACCACCTGTCTATATACTAAACAGTAAAAACCACCTGTCTATATACTATACAGTAAAAACCACCTGTCTTTATACTATACAGTAAAAAACCTGCTTGTCTATATTCTATACAGTAAAAACCTGCCTGTTTATATACTATACAGTAAAAACCACCTGTCTATATACTATACAGTAAAAACTTGTCTATATACTATACAGTAAAAACCTGCCTGTCTATATACTATACAGTAAAAACCCACCTGTCTATATACTATACAGTAAAAACCTGTCTATATACTTTACAGTAAAAACCACCTGTCTATATACTATACAGTAAAAAACTTGCCTGTCTATAAACTATACAGTAAAAAACCTGCTTGTCTATATTCTATACAGTAAAAACCCACTTGTCTATATACTATACAGTAAAAACCCACTTGTCTATATACTATACAGTAAAAACCCACCTGTCTATATACTATACAGTAAAAACAACATGTCTATATACTATACAGTAAAACCCACCTGTCTATATTCTATACAGTAAAAACCCACCTGTCTATATACTATACAGTAAAAACCACCTGTCTATAAACTATACAGTAAAAAACCTGCATGTCTATAAACTATACAGTAAAAAACCTGCCTGTCTATATTCTATACAGTAAAAAACCACCTGTCTATATACTATACAGTAAAACCCACTTGGCTATTTACTACACAGTAAATTCTACTTGTCTATATACTATACAGTAAAACTAGCCTTAGCATTTTGGAATAAAGCCCATCTCTGTATAAAGACCATGCACCTCTGTATAAAGACCACCTCTGTATAAAAACCACCTCTGCACAAACACTATGTCTGTACTAAGACAATCTCTGTACAAAGACCACCTCTGTATAAAGACAATCTCCATATACTATTATCACCTCTATATAAAGACCACATCTCTATACAGACTTCATCTATGATCTGTGGAAAGGAATCTATATAAGCTCTGCATACATGAGTTTGTTTTCAAATTCTGAAATATACTTATGTGTTTTATGTATATATATATAATTATATCAATATATGAATATATTACTGTTTAAACTTAGACCACTTTTCAAAGTCCCAAATTGTCATTAATAGCACAAATTTTACTGTTTATAAAGACACTTGCCCCTTGGTCCATCAGTATAAACAGATTTGACTGCATATATATATTTTGGAAATTGGTACATGTACTGTCTCTATATATGCATACATGAGGTGAAACAAACAAACATTTTCAGTAATTTTAATGCTGAGTTTCAACTTCATAAATTCTGAATTATTTATTGGCAATAATTTCATTGGTTGAGAAATCCACCAATGATATGGGTATCATACAGTGCCTGCATAATATAGCCTCCGAACTGGTCCCATGATCAAATGCATTAAAGTTTTATGAAATATATTTGAATTTCCTGACACAAGTAAGTTGGTCAAAAAGGGATAAACTGATGTCTGTACTCTGTAGAGTGCTGCCGTGTGCATCAATATATGATCCTTAGCTGAACTGAACATTTTGCTGCTGATGGTGAAAGCCCAAACTCACATTCTGCACATATATATAGCATTTGTTCTTGTATCACCTATTGATTTTTGTGCTAAAAGCTTTTAAAATATTTAGTCTTGCAAATATGCTATATAAACCCTCCTAGGCTAGCTGCTGTAGTTTTAGAATATCTGCTTTTCTGTAGACGATATATGTCCTCAATTTTCCTCATTCCTAAATTTGTAGAAACCCCCGTCAGGGCAGAAATCAGAAGCAGTGGTAAGTATATATCATAAATTTGGCACAAAAGTGAAAAAGAAACAAAATGAACCAAATTTACAGGAGAAAAAACCAATAAGTAACATATATTATAACAATTAGTTCAGATATAAAGATAAATGAAAAGCCTTGTTGAGTTTAAGTATTACTCATGTCAGATTATCATAACGAGATAATTTGTATTTTGTTATATTTCTGATTTATCCAAGTAATAACTGAAATCTCCATACTCTTTTATCAAAACTTGATTTTTTTTTTCAATTTTGATAAAAAATGTTCGCAGAAATGTATGGAAAAGATACCAATTTAATAACAAATTCTTAGGATTTTTTTTTGTCGCATCTTGCTTCATATGAATCATTTTGTGAATTTTTACCAGGTTTTTAATGTTCTCTCATTCTGTGTCTGCTTGACTTTTTATCTGTATAAATGTATATCTCTACCAAACTTTCTTCTGACTCTGAATTTTAGTTTCATTTTTGTCTATGAATTATTGAAATTTAATTAATGCATGTTCCATTTCACCTATCATTCAATCAATGTCAGTGAATTTGGCATTATTTGGTCTAAATCTATTTCCAGAGGATATGTTTCATTTACAATAAATTTCCACCTGATCTTATCTTTGTTCGAGTTTCAGAATTAATTACTTATATAGCAGATTTGGTACACAATGATATTGATTATTTTGAGAAGTACACAGTTCTTGTTAGTAAGAGTGATTAAGGGAAATAGTGCTTTGTACATAATTATCTCACAGCATATCAGACAGTCATGTCAACGAAATTAATTTGTTAATGGAATAATTATTCAAGTAACCATAGCCAGAAATGTTCATTACCAGGGACATTGGGAGATTTATATAATTAAGGATGCTGTTTTAGATGTTAAAAGTTAACATTAAAACAGATTTGTCAATTCAAGGGACTATTTTAATTAAAATAAAGTCAATTTCTAAATATAATATTTATAAAATTATATGCAAAAATTAATGAAACCTGTGATATGAGACACTTAGACTAAAGGTCAAGGTCACAGACACTAGACTAAAGGTCAAGGTCACAGACACTAGACTAAAGGTCAAGGTCACAGAAACTACACGAAAGGTCACATACAATCAAATGTTAACGTTATATGTGTGACTTGATGTCAAATAAGGTACAAGTTTTAAGTTAAATTACGATACACATTCATAGCTTACAACAAACTTAAGTTCATACAAATGTAGGTCAAGTTCAAAAATGCATATTCACAGTTGCAGCTAATCAAAGGTCAAAAATCAAGGCCACAAGCACCAATTTATATCAAAACTTCAAAAGCAACACTAATTTTGTTCTTCATTTTCTGTCCTTCTTGCATGCCTAAACTAAGTGATTTTATGACAATGTCATTAAAATTGGTTTGATGTAAAAATCAAATGTTTCCAAGATTGTGATATGTTTTATTTAAAGTTGATGTTTTATAGCCAAAAACATCATAATGAAATATTTAAGGTAAAATAATATATTGATAGGTATTATAAAATATTTAAGGTGATAAAATGTATCTACAGATATTTTGTGTTTGATGCTATAACCACACGGTGGTTTATACACAATTTCTTGATTTAGACTTCTATTGTATCTGCTGTAGACATTTTAATTGCAGTTATTAGTTTTGGAACTCAGACAACAGATGTATGCATGGGTATCTTGTGGAATGTCCATTATGACAGATGGTCATGGGGATGTTAAGTTAATTAGTAATATTAATGATGATATTAATGATATATCACTTAGATGTATGCTACACAATGTCTCGACTTATACATGAAAAGTTATATTTTGATTGGCAGGTGTACGTACAATGAATAACCTTGGAGACGCATAATTAAGTACTTGTTACATTATATCAGGGAACGATCTGATTAATTCATCTTAGAATTACAGATATACAAACTGAATTCACACTGTATATTTTTTTTATTTTTTAGGATAGAAAATTTAGTAATTTTCAGTGATATTTGTTTAAATTTGATTTAAGACAAATAGGAAAAAACATATTCAAACAATGCCTGTAAAAAACCTTTCGCTTATCTACCAATTACTGAAATAATTTTGTTTTTAGTTTTGATGATGATGTATTTAATTATCTGTTTTTTTACTGGTGACCTAATGCTTTTAGCGAGTATCTTTTTATTTCAGTGGTGACTCTATTTTGTGGATACTTTATTTTAGTGGAAGCTTTAATTAGTTTAGTGGATATATTATTTCGGTGGAGTAAGGCTTAATTTGTGTAACCTCAATTTCAGAGCTAATTTAACCTTTCAGTTTCATTCATTTACATTTGGGATTTTAGAAGATCATTAAATTACGCATGATATTTGAGTGGCATATCCCACTAAATAGTGATGTTCGTGTTCTGTATATAACAGAGTTATTTATACTTTCAATAGTTTTATATATCGAAAAATCAAAAGGATCAGGCAGTAGGCTAGCCCTATTACACCTTTGCCTGTTTACAGAGTTATTTGCCCTTACCAGTAGGTATTCGCCGTGATGTCATGTGTTTTCGAGCGTATAATTCCATACTCTTCAGAGAAAAAAGCAATGACATCACAATCATTATATTAATTACCTTACAATCTGCAAGGGAGACAACTCTGTAATATGCAAAGACTGAATAGAGTTATCTGCTCTTAGTGGTAGGTGACAGAATCTGATCTCGACTTTACACCATGTTGTGTATAAACATCACATTTTCAGAAAAAAATGATCTATGTAATTTTTGCTCACAAACAATTGGTACCAATATGTAAGGGGGATAACTCCAAACTTTGTAATATGCAAAGACGGAAATATGTCATAATAATTACATAATATCTGAAATGTGTAGTTTCTTTTTAACAGATGGTGTCGGCATGAAATATTTTTAAGGGAGATAACTCCCAATTTTTTTATATGCAAAAGTGGAATTATGTCATAATAGTAACATTATCTCTAAAATGTGTAATTTCTTTTTAACAGATGGTGTGGGCATGCAATATGTGTAAGAAGAAGCAGGACATTTTGGCCAAGACCGGTCAGTGGTATCACGGTGGAATGGCCAAACCCGTTCAACTGGACGCTCTACCACAGGGAGAAGGTCCTGCTGGTCAGAACATTAGTCCTCCAAATGAGAAACGGCCCAAGATTCACGGAGACGGGGCAGATAAAGAAAACAGGGATGATAAGGGTCACAAAATTATACGAACAGGAAGTTTGCAAGGGAGAGAACTCAAAAGACAATTTTCCTTGGATGCTCAAAAAAATCATAGTGATAGATCCGGTGGTCAGAATCTGACCTCTGACATGGCCGATAAAGATAAAGGGTCACGTGACAGGGGTCATCTACCGTCAGAGAGAGGTCGAACTCGGGATCGTTCTCCGGCGGCAAATCGACACCACAGTGAATCGCGTTTGTCAGAGACGGACCGTCGTTATAATGCTCAAGAATGGAGGAATATCGAGCAGGAATCACGATATCGTCGAGGGGACGCAGGCCGGGAGCCTCGGTCTCGAGACCAGTCGAGAGACCTTGACCATATAGACAAAGGGAAATACTCAGATGACAAACGACGAGATCAACGTGATCCACATGTAGATAGATTAATGGACGACCGTGATAGAAAACGGGAAATATCCAGAGAAAGGTCAAGGTCAGTAAAATATGTTTTTTCGTGATGTCGTTTTTTCCGACCACTTTCACAATATGGACCAATCAGAAAGGTGTAATTTGCATAATTATCTCTTCAAAAATATTTATCTACTTAGTTTCGTAAATAATTACTTTAATGTTATGTGGTTGCTAGCTGTTTAAAAGTCGTGCTTCAGAGAGATAACAGATAGAGAATTGGCAGAATTTTTCAGGTTTAAAGTTATTATTACTTACGTGTCTGTCTTAACTACAAATATCTAATAAAAGAATCTTGAAACTTTCGATGAAATCATCTACTTTTATACAATACATAATGGAGGCATTATGATGAAGAAATTCAGTTGTTATTTATAATTTTCAGAGGATCTAGAGAAGAAATAACAGGCCGAAGCAGGGATGGACGTGACGATCGGTCTAATCGCGACCCTCGGGAATGGGACGAGGGATCGAGACGACGAGACGGAGCCGGTGATAAACGTAAGGACCGACAATCAGGACAAGTAGAAAATCTCAACATCTACGACTATGCAGACAAAGATATCAAGGGATCCAGAGAAAAGTTGGACTCTCTAGAAAATGACAAGCGAAGAGTTCGCGACCCTCATGGGAAACCGGGCGGGTCAACACACTCCCGGGACAGTCAACAAAACTCTAGACATTTAAACAATCGGCATCCCAGGGATCGGTTAGGAAGTGGGAGCAAGGACCGGCGATCTCCAACGGTGGGTGATACGCGGGAACGACGGAAGGAACCGGAGATTTATAATTCCCATGTACGTTCACCAAGTTTAAACCGACATAATATACGTATAGAACGTGTAGGGGATTCCCCTACGGTGATGGAAGACCAAGTGGATAAATATCACGATAAAAAGCAACATCTCGATCCAAGTACTGCTGCAACTGGACGTAACTCTCGTAGTCGTAAGTTAGATATCTCTATGTCTAGAAACGATTCGTTAAGTTCGGATCCTTCAGATTGTGCCAGACCACCACCGCCGAAACCTCACAAGCATCGCAGGGGCAAAAAGCTTCAACAGCATTCTATAAGTAGCTCGGACGATGAAATTCGCTCAACCCCGGAGTGTTCTAGCTGCGAGGAACCTGATTTGGAAATTGAAAGCGTCATTAGTGAGAAAGGTGATGAGTTTTATATATTCTCAGTTTGTTTTGTGTGTTTGTTACAAGGTCAAAGCCATTTTGTTGGCCATTTTTTAAATTTCTTTATTCAAACAAAATGGATATCTATAAGTTGATTTCTACAATACCGGATCTATGGTTTGAGAAAAGGTAAGTGTGTTTTTATGTTTATATATAAATTATGGATTTTTTTTTCAGAATGAATATGGTTTTGCATGAGAAGCATCTCTGCCTTATTGGTGCTTATGACAACTTCGAGTTTACATTGATAAAATTAACCATGGGTTGATAAAACAATGTATTGACCTCCTAATGGCTCAACATGTTAAAGATAGTTTTAAAAAAACCATATACCACACCACTATGAAATAATAACTGTTGGTGATCCAGTGTCTTTCAATTCATATATCATCAGATCAGAAGCAAACCAGTACAGTTTGTTGCCATTTACCAATGGGCCACTCTAGATTTGCCACACTAAAACTGTGACAGTCATGACCACAGTGCCAATCTGCCAAACTAACACTGTGGCAGTCATGACCATAGTGCCACTCTGCCAAACTAACACTGTGGCAGTCCTGACCCTAGTGCCACTCTGCCACACTAAAACTTTGACAGTCCTGACAGTAGTGCCACTCTGCCACACTAAAACTTTGACAGTCCTGACCATAGTGCCACTCTGCCACACATGGCGGCCACACTGCAGGTATTGCTTTCCTAATACCTACAACTAGGAATCAACCACCTACCATCCCACCAACCTTAATAAATTCCCACCAAAAACCTGGTCAGCCAGCCATTTAACTACCCAGCCATATGGCCACTATGCCATCTAATCGTCTGGCCATGTGCACTTTGACATATTATAAATGTACCACCAAATTATGACCACATATAATGTCACCCGTTACCCATCAGCCCCTGTCAGTCCTGACGAGCTTGCCATTCTTAGAGACTTAAGTACCACTTGATAACCTATAGACCACCTGGCCACTCAAAAACCTGGCGATATGCCACCTGACCACCCTGCCACCTGGTCACCTATAGAGTCCCTGCCACCTGACCACCCTGCCACCTGGCCACCTATAGACTCCCTGCCACCTGACCACCCTGCCACTTATAGATTCCTTGCCACCTGACCACCTGGCCATTAGGTCAGTGTGTTATGTGATAATAGAGTTGTATTGATTTAATTGGAAATTTTTACAGGAGTTGTCATATATGGCCATACAAATCGATCAGTGATAACTCAAGGGCAGGTTAGATAGGATTCAACACAGTACAGAAAGAGTATATTGTATTGATTAAAATCAATTAATATAGTGATGTTCTACCTAATTCACCCCTAAAGACACATTTAGGCTCTTCTAAATCAAAGACTAGGCCAGTCCATTATGAAGTTTCAGGGGTTAGTAACACATATAGTTATAAGTCATACCTTATATCTATGTAAGACAAACATAGGTATAATTTCACTTCAACTGATCACAATTTCATATGATGGCCAAATAATGAATATTGTTTTGATTTCAAAGGAATTACATATTATGAAATACTTTCTCGTTGAAAGCAATTCAATTTCAGCTAGGACCATGCTGGCCACCCCTCAGATTTTGTAATAGACTGGTCTAGTCTTTGATTTAGAATAGTCTAAATGTGTCTTCAGGGGGGAATGAGTTAAACTGACAATTTTAAAAGGACACATGGGCGTATTTGAGATATGTGTTCAAATGTCTAAGTCTGGTGTCAGGACTGGAAGAAATTCAGAAAATTACATACACCGATTTGTCAGAATTTCCAAGTCTGGTGTTAGGAATGGATGAAATTCAGAGTCTGTTGTTAGGAATGGATGAAATTCTGGTTTAATGAGAAAAATATAGCTCGAAGCCTTATACTATCAATGCAGTTTAAACATTTGCATACAAATTATTTTCCTTAAAAAAATCAAATTAAGCTTAACAATTCTTATTGTAAAATATTTCAATGTTTCTGTATTAAATGTTCAAAGGTATAGAAATCTGATTCATTTAAACAGATGAAATGCAATTATGTAGGCAAGAAAAATGCAGAAACAGACCACCTGTCGCCATCGTGAAATCGTGTGGATTTGTGCTGCATAGCTCTATAAATAGATTTGTCATGTGACCTGATGACTAACATTAGTCAATTTTATACAAATCAATAATAATATCAGATAAAATATTTATGCTGTCACAGTATCTGGACAGATGTATAGTCCATTTCTCCATTACATCGTTTATGTAATATAAAGGTTAGCAAAGTACACATACGTGTAAGAAGGAAAATTCCTCTGAGGGAAACACAACAGGACTTTAGTATATATTATATTATTTATCACATAATCCACCTAATCTCCAGTGATTTAGCATGTGTAATATTATAAGACCTTTCATACGTGGATATCAAGGATAGGGATTATTTTACCTGAGGGTCACAAATCGTTGTAAAACCTGAGGCTTGCCAAAGGTTTTACAACATTTGTGATCCCAAAAAACATGACTGCAGGTCAATTCTCCATATATGAAAATTGCGTGATATTTTCAACGCAAATCCTGTTAGTTGTATGTTTTAAATCCAATCCAGCCTAGTTTAGGAAAAAAATGTTAATATTGTACCGAGAAAATAGTAATTTTGTTAACGCTATGACGTCACGAGGCTTTATTGTATGGGTAGCCATGCAATACAGCCTCAGGCGACATGAGTATATTGCCGTAAATCAGCCAGTATTACACATGTAGGTATTAGAAAATTTTGTATATATTACTAGTGTAATATGATCTGGAGCAATTTTCATTGGTTAAAAATTCATTTGTCTTTGACAGAAATAATTAAATGATGTCTCGAAAATGACATGACGTACTGATTTCAAGGACGGCGGAACTAAATGGCAGCCACCGCTGGCTTTTCTCATTACATTTTCTTTGACCTGAAGCTTGTGGTAGTTATGTGATAAAAAATAAAAATATATAAATTTGTGTTCATTTCATATGAGATTTAATAAAACTCATCTCAAAGTTTTAATTTTTGCCCACCAAAGCTTGCAAAAAAAACTTCTAAGACTCGTTTCATAAAATCTTACATGGAATGAACACTCATTTAAGATCCTATATATAATCGATGGTTCAATATGTAGAACATTTCAGTGGGATGGACATGCAATTATATTGTAATAGGAGATTTCTGTAAAGGTGATGTAACATCAAAGTAAGTTTAGGTTTTCAAAGGTATATAAACCCCAGTTAAGGGACTGATAAAACCAATACCGGATACATATACATTCCTGGTATACAATCCATAATTCTTTAAGTTAGACAAAGTATATATATATATATTCTTACAAATTTTGAATTTAAAATGGATTCGTATTATTTTACAGGCTAGAAACATATTGTTTTATATTCACAAATAATTTAATGTCTTAATGAGCGCTTAAATAATTGTAACAATTTGAAAGTGGGCGCTTATTAATGAGCCAAAATGTAAGTTATGGACTAAACAAATCAGCTGTATTTTAAATCTTTCTGTACTCATGACATATTAATCTGTTGAAGTAAACACTTAATGCCTTTTATCCTTTGAAACGCATAACTATATTGTGATTCACATGTAAAAGCAGGGCTTTCTCTCAGCCTGATTTGAGGCCGAATTTCAGCCCCATTCCCCATGGCCAATCCTCTTAATTTTTCCCCAATTCAAGCCTTAAATTTCCCCAAAACAAAGTTTATTGATGACTATCCAAAAACATTGCATAAACTTAGTTGGCTAAGGCTTTAAATATTTGTGAATTGGCTTCAGAAAAGTACATAAACTACACTGGAAATAAAAAGTCTTATTTAATTTGTAATGCTTCGTTTCATAATTCATAATTTTTCCCAAATCTTGGTTTTGTCGCACATTTTCCCAAATTCAAAGCCACAGGCTGAGGCCCCATTCTCAAAGGAGTGAGAAAAAGGCTTTAAGCTCTGAAAAGACTTGCAAGTTCATGTAATAGGGGATGCAATGCTGATGTTAGAGGCATGAACTATTGTTAATCATTGTTAAATCAATGGGATGGTGGTGTTTATACAACTTCAGCACGACCGTCTTCAGAAAAGGGATGCTTATGGGAGAAGGGTGCTGATTACGGTGAATACGGTATTTCAATGTCTACAACTATGTATAAAAGATAAAAGAAAACTCATAAATATATGGGAGATTTATATGTACCTGCGTTGAATAAAGTATTGAAGTAATGAGTTTTATTGAAACCAAATTTTGATTTGTCTTGAGTTTTATTGGAATAAATCATGCATGCAGGTTATTAAAATAACACTTTAATATTGATTTTAACAGTTCCTTAAAATTAATGTAGCTAAATTTACTCAAGAAAGATGTATACAAGTTGATTTGTGCTTCATTTAGATATTTTCAAACTTATCAAATTATTTGAGAAGAGAAAACACAAAAGGAAATACATGATGATATAAATCATTTATTTTATGTTATTTAGCTCTTCTCTTCAGAATTTTAACCCATCATCATCAGATGGTGGGCTATTTAAATCGCTTTTTGTCTGTGATCCGTCATCCGTCCTTCCGTCCATCCTTCCGTCCTTCTGTTCATCCTTCCGTCCGTCCTTCCGTCCGTCCGTTAACAATTCTGGTTATCGCTATTTCTCACAAAGTACTTAAGGGATCTGTCTCAAATTTCATATGTAGGTTCCCCTAGGGACCTAGTTGTGCATATAGATTTTGGGACCAATTAGTCAACAAGATGGCCGCCAGGCCGCCATCTTGGATTTTGATAGTTAAAGTATGTTATCGCTATACAGTATATCAGAAAGTACTAAAGGGATCTATCTCAAATTTCATATGTAGGTTCCACTAGGGCCCTAGTTGTGCATATTGCATTTTGGGACCAATCGGTTAACAAGATGGCCGCCAGGCAGCCATCTTGGATTTTGTTTGTTAAAGTTTGTTATCGCTGTTTCTCAGAAAGCACTGATCGGGATCTCTCCCAAATTTGATATATAGGTTCCCCTAGGGCCCTAGTTGTGCATATCAATGTTATAAGGCCCGGGACATCTATTTGACCTTCCCAATCATCCCCCAATCAACTTCCTACCCCCTCCCCATCACCACACTTTTCTCCATACCCTGCATTTGTGGTGGCGAAAATTCCATGGTTTCTGATAACATTCAATGCCATGCTATCTCCTTGTTGACATTGCTGAATCAAATGTCTGATTTTCTACAAATATGTCCTCCCGTTTTGGTCATGGTGACCAACTGGAACTTTACCAATAGCAAACTTGGCATTCCACAACTGATTCTCCACCTGTGGTATAGCAGTCATTTGGTTTGGATGTCTTCTAGTCTATGTGTTAAACTATTCCACAACTTGTACCAATTCTTGGCTGTATTGGATGAATGATGGAGGTATTACTGTATTCCTCAACTAGCCCTCCAAATCTTGGCTGTGTTGACTGAATAGTGAGAATAGCATTCGTTCACTAACCATCCACCTATGGGCCATGTTGGGTAAATGATGAATGTATAACACATTCGTCTAATAGCCCTCTGCCTCAATGAATGGGTGAATGTTGAAGGTATGGCATTCATCCAATACCCTTTCACCTACAGCTGTGTTGACTGAATGGTAAAAGTACCATTCGTTCTCTAACACTCCACCATGTTGTCCGAATAATGAACGTAACATTGGTCCACTCGCCCTCCACCTCTGGGCCATGTTGTTCGATTGGTAAAGGTATTCGATAGTTCCTCCTGTCGCACTCCACCTCTGGACCATGTCCGAATGATCGAGGTAGCATTCGTTCACTAGCCCTTCACGTCAGTGCTGTGTTGACTGCACTAAAATGGTTACAAGATATATCATAATTAAAGCAATGGTTCTTCATAGTCAGATCAGCAGAATTGTCTCTCATCCCGATCCACTTACCATTATCATATACCAGTTATCGTATAAATGGAAGCTGCTATAATATCACAGATGTAACACCAAACTGAAAAGATGTCTCACACATTTGTGTGAAATTCATTGAGCACATCTTCACCACATTGGAAACTGATTTATTCAATATTTACTGTAAACGTAAATGAATAATATGTATGAGTAATCATAGAATCATTTGATCAAACATCATATTGCACTATTGTGCAAGATAATGTGAATATTCATGGCGTGCAACATGTGGTATTTGTCTGTAAACTGAAACAATATGTATTGCACAACAGAGCAGTATGGTGTTTAGGAATACATGTTACCACTGTTTCATTGGCTAGAACAAAGTCAACCAGATGTTTATTTTTTCAGGAGAAATTAGTAAGCCTGTGATGTCATGCTACATTTCGTTCTGTATTATTGTATTTTAAACTTTATACAATTTTGACCCAATTTATTGAGGTCAATATGGTGTATCTTCCTTATAGATTTAATACCATTATTACAGATTTCAAAAAAATGTTTTATCAAATGTGATATCAGTCAAATTGTCGTACTATGCATGCAGGGATAGGTGTTGATAGAATATGTTGATGTTGAATATAGGCGAATTTGAAATGGGAGAGGAACGCTGGAGAAAAGATGAAATACTAGCAGCAAAAATCAAAAAGTTTTTATCGGTGAGTTCTCTGCCCATTGCATGCAACACAACTGGAGCAGATGAAGGTGTTTTTGTTGTAACATATGTGGCAGGTGCTTGCTATTTAGTGGTATACTGTTGTTGATATATAAAAATCAATAACTACATCGATCCACCTTTAAGCCCAGACAGCAAAATCAAATCTTGGATTAACAAGAAACAGTGATTATATTTGACTTACAATATTGTGTTATTTTCAAAAAAAAAAAATGCTAAAAAGAAACAACATAATAATTGGTCTTTTTGTTTAGTACGGTTTATTATCAGCCGTATTGACCAGGTGGAGTTGTCTGCCCTTGTAAGTAAGACTTGCCTATTTTAGCATTACATTATGAATGCATCATCATGAATATTTAAAACCATGATGAAGTATTTCTCACACAAGGTTAAGCTTATTACTATCGGAACCAAAAACTAGACCAGCAAAGAACATATCATTTTGAATTACGACAAAAGACAAAGTTGCAGAGCAGTGAAACAGTGTTCAAGAATATATAACCCACCATAGATTTATTTGCATGGGCTTATTACTGGATCGATGTGGTGATGAAAGGTCTAACAAAATGACAGCCATCCATGTATGTGTTAGTATTAGATATCTATGCTTAACATACAATCGTATTCAAAGTCACTTTTGACTTTGTATTGTTTCTGTATTCACTGATACAAAATTCGAAATATTTAAAATAAAGTAAAGTGGTATCTGAATAAAGTCAATGCTTTCACATGGTTGTCATAGAAATTAGTATTTTTCATATTAGAATTAAAGGTTATACATTATTGGAACCAGACATAATGTTTACTTGAACTCTTCCAAACTTTAAATCTGAAGAGTTTAAATGTGTCTTCAGGGTTGAATGGGTTTTATTCAGGAATCATTATTCGATATTGAGTCACTTTAGTTTTTAGTAGAAATTTTCCTAGTTGTCTTTCGTGTTTACGTAATATTTTGATGAATATAATTTTGGAAATGAATGTCTCAAAATGGGACGATATTTTAACAAATAATGATATTAAAACAAGCAAGAAAAGTAAATTGAAAAAACCCAAAAGACATCCAGGAATTCAGCGTTTACAGAAAAAATGTGGTAGATGCCCAAACATTTGATGGAAATAGACGGTAACAAGATTAGAGTAACTTCTGGAGCATTAATTCTGTTATTCAATTGAATTCTAAAAATACATTTGATAAAAAAACAAAAAGGTTCTCAAAAAATTAAAACATATAGATATATTAAGGAGAATTAGATACAAACTATAAAGAGTCCACTTGAAAAAAAGAAAGATCTAAACAAAACAATAACATGGCGTTTTTCTTTGCCATAATGACAACCATCAAAAGATATGCACATTTACCATAACAACTTTCTGATCTATTTTGCTACTGTTTGTTTGGAGGTGCAGGATTGAGTACGGCTTTGATTTTTCGTTTGCAGGGTCTGCCCTTGAAGGCAGCTATAGGCATCAAGCATTTAACTATCGTCAGGGCACAACGAGCCAGATCTCAATGGCTAAATCGAAACGCTCAGAAAGCAAAGGGAAGGGCAAAACAGTTGATCAGGAATCTAGCTGGGCTGAGCATCAGGTTAAGGACTCGGGTATCGATACGGGTCAGTCGAGTAGTAGCCAAACTATAAATGAGGATATATACAAATGCAAGGTACATACATAGATACTTACATCTATGGCTTTTATAACACACATACATATATACTTACATCAATGGCTTTATCACAAGTAGTCCCTGTACTTTCCGTTCCTCTCAAATATATCATTTTAATGGTCTCATTTCTTCCCACACCGGAAGCGAAGTTTGAATTAGAAAAAGAGGGGAATTAAAAGAAAACAATATATTCAATAAACAAAAAAAGTAAAATAAAATGAGACTTCTTTAATGAAATTTGAAAGCAGTTGTCTAATTGCTAAAATATGAATTAAAGCGGATACTTAGTTACGTATATTATTTGTTCTCATCCTTTTCTTAATGTTCTAAACTTTATAAAATGTCAAGTTTAAAATCAAAATTCAATTAATATCTAGTTATAATGAATTGATATATATGTATATTGAAACAAGTATTAACTACTTGCACCTTTCTATCTTAATGTTTCCAGAGAACCAATAGTGCTTTAAGAGAATTGACAAAAACTAACCACAAGGTTCGGTTATTTCATATATCTTGGGAATGCTATTGTAGCTATAGAAAAAATAACCTTTAATGGAACGATTTTCTTTCTTTTCATCCCAAAAATAATTTTTGCACTCATTTTTGTCATGATTTTTTTTGTAAATCCTACGGCACGTTTTATTTATTCAACTTTGAGTCTATAAGCTATATAAATTTAGCATAATGAATGAAAGTGAAGGAATGCAACTTGGGTTATCATTTTTTTACTGTAACATAATTTGCACAAGTTCTGGAATGATGAAAAGTGATAGGTTTATATTCCTGATATCATTCTTTTGAAAATTGATGTTTTCATCAAATAATACTTTTTTTGCTGTTCTTGTGTATAATGCAGTATTTTGATTGAATGTTTTTTCATACCATTATTATAAAAGGGTAACAAGAAATGTGACGGTATGATAACAAACGTCAAAATAAAGACAAAGTCGTGGCATATATAGTTTTAAAAGAATCGATGATCAATCAATAGAATCGTACATTAAAATATACTGAATTCGTTCAATAGTCTCAGAATAATTATTCTAATAAAGGTTTTCATACAAACAATTAGTTCCTTCTACGACGAAATAAAAACACAATTTAGACAAAAATGTTTATTTTAATAATTTTAACATTAATCGTCCTCTAATAGGAAAACCATCTATATTTGTGATAGAATCACTATTGGATAACCGGGATATTGTTTAACCATTTCAAATTTTTTATTGCATATTTGTACCACTCTCTATATATCACTTCATGTATTCTGTTTATTGCAACTTATTATTTTAAATTTATTTTCATAACCTAGTTTAATGTTATTTCTATTTAGATACACGGATTTGCAATGGTTTTCAGTCATCTCTTTATAGATTATGGGTTCATATTCTTGTAGTGAGTGTTCCCACTCTATCAATTAGTTTCATTTAGTTCAACAAAGATAAAAATTAAGTAATAAAAAAAAATATCTATTGTTTTTGTACTACTATTAAATTCTTCTCAGCTAGTAGGTTTGACTATTTGTCCTATTCAAAAACGAAAAGTTCACAATTAGCAATTTGAAATTAATTGGTACTGTTGTTTTCATAACGCAAGGCTTGTTTGCTCAATGCATAATCTCTTTAAAATAAGTTTTGGTAATAGAGATGTGAGGACGGCCATTGGGATGACACCATTATTTTATATATGATTTTAAAAAATAGTTACTCCGCAAAAAAGCTGACTTATTGTTAATTCTAGGATATAATTGAAATACTAGTACTAACGTCTATAAATACAAACCTCTGCTGACATGATGATTTTATCTTTGAACCAAAAAATTGCCAAAATGACGCTTGCATTTTGAATATTTTGGATGGATTCTGCAGCTTAAACCCAATAGCAAGAAGGATAATGCCAATATTCGAAATTCCTCTTTTATTATAGGGTATTATTTGTGAAAAAAAGTCATTGATCTTTAAAACACGACGTAACATGAAAAGACATCTGAAAATCGATCACAAGGGTAGATCACTACAAAATCATTAAAAATGATAAAGATCGATAAAAATGATAAACATTCTTAAAGAATCTCAATAAATAAATGTTCTTTGAAAACTAAATTCTAGAATACATCTACAATTACCGAAGAGTGGGATTAGAAATTTAAAACAAATTTAAACAATGAGGAACAAAAATACAAAAAAAAAAAAAAAAAAAAAAGGAAAAAACCTTAAGACGGGAGTTGGAACAGGACAAAATTCCTTAACATTAGGGGTCAAAGGTCATTTCTGTTGCCTGCCTAAATTCAGCTGCCTTCAAGTGCATTCGACTCATAAGTGTTGATCTAGCATGGTTAGTGCATGCGCATTTGCAGTTTGTCTTTGTTCGTCTTAAAAAGCATTTTTTCGCAATATGAATTATTTTGTTATATATAATCAATATATGGATGTTATTCTTAGAACATACTGTAAAAAACTTTTCGGCTCAACCAGATTTAGAGCAAAGTTACGCCATAGTGAATTTGCACACTTGCAAACAGTGCTATATATATTTGGCCTCCATGATATTTGAAATATACTCAATGCAAAATTTATAAAGTACGAATAGTAAAAACACACTATTTTTCAATATTAATTACCCTGTCAAATTAAAATTGCTGAGTGGATTTGTGACCCGAATTTTGGGCCTATTCTTGCTGAACATTTTTCTGAATATCTAATACTTTTCATTATGCATAATGAGAAGATATTCAGTGCAATTTGCAGTAAAAATAGGACCAAAATGTGGGTCGAAAATTCACTCAGCAATCTTATGTTTACAGGATATTTTACATTGAAGAAATATTGTGTTTAAAATACGCAACCAAAACTTCCTAAAATATGTATATTTACAGTATGTACTAAGTGTGTGTTTAATTTCTTGCGTTGTCTCTGTACTTGTCTTTCTGGTCATATCTCTGTAGCATTAATCATTTTGACTTTTCAATGCTGTCTTATGGTTATGAATTTCCATTCTCTTGTCTGATAATCTAGGCTTGCCTCCTGTCTCTAGAATGTTATAAAATTTCAATTGAAATTTTCGAAAATACTGCTTAATTTGAAATGAATCATAACCCATGTTTACATATGTTCATTGTCTTTCTCCTTGTTTGTGTTGAAATCTTGATATTTTAAACTTTCCATATTAACAGACTTTTGTAAAATGCGTATTCATGCTGTTTATTAGAGTGGAATTACATGAAATATAAGTTTAATATAAAAATGTACATTCTCTCGTAAATTTTAAACTTTCCATCCTTACCGACTTTTGCAAAAGTATTCCTACCACGAATTAGAGTGAAAATTACATGAAATTTGATTTTGATATAAAGTACTTTTCAAATATCTCTATTACGTTTTGGGCTCGCACATAAGTTAGAGTTGTGTCTCTTTCCTTGAAAAAGGCGAGTGCAATAACCCACCCCTCCAAAGCATATCTGGACCACTAAAAGTTCATTCACTGCTAACATTTCTGTTCACCGTTCATTACTTTCAGTGTTAACGACTATCCTGTCATGCTCCATCAGAAAACTTTGCCATGAATTCTGTTTCGATTCTCTCCATGGCACTACGTCTGCCTATCTACGTAATCATGAACTTCTCCAACTATTTTAATTCCATCTACGACATTGGTTGAACATATAGTAATGATTAGTAAATTTATGTATTCATGAAATCATAGCGCCCTTTTTAACATACATTAAATTACATCGAACTTCTGGCGACAAACGTAATGTCTTCAATATAGGTATAATCCATTATCAATCCTTGACATTGAATGATTATTTCTATGTTATATCCATGAATTTGTTGTAAGCGTGTTCATTATAAACATATTTACTGTATCTACAAATAAAGAACTAACATTTCTTACTTGTACTACTTAATAAATATAACTTGTTTTCTAAAACGAAGAATCCTGGGAATGGGCTTTTCAAAATGTTATCACATAACACTCATCACTTGTTAAAAAGAAAAAAGAAATCAAATTATAAAAACTGTAACATATTTGAACATACTGTTATGGTACTTATATTAGAGCAAAGATATTTAAGATCAATATCAATTTCGATTTCCAAAATTAACGTGGTGCTGAATTCTCGCATTTGCATTAACGCCTCAATAAACAACATAAATGAAGTACAATTAGTACATGATTTAACGCAAAGTAGACACGAAAAGCGCTAAAATAAAATTACCACTTAAATATGCCAGTTTACAGTGACTTCCCTTGGTGCATGTTTTACGTTTAATTTTCTCAGCATCCGGTCACGTGGCAGACATCTGCGGATGGAGCAAAAAGGATTGGTCATATGATATTGAAGAAAACAGTTTTGGAAGGTACGGGAAAAGACGACTCTGGTGCAATCTTGGGTGAGTAGACAGCCCCCGGGGGTGGGGGAATTATTGGTTGGGATCATCTCCTCATGTTCTACTATATATAGACACAGCGACTTGTACTCAACCACTCATTGTTCTATTGCTTAAAGGGAGGTAATCAAACTGCAATGGAGTTAATTTAAGTGAAAGAGAGAAGAATAACTAAGACATACAAGAAAATCGTAATTTTGTTTGATACTTGGAAAAAAAGGGGCTACATGAAAAGAATAAGTTCATAATGGTAGGAGTTAAAGTACCAAATTCGTTTGTCAGTTTCAACCTGATATTATTTTTTTTCGCCTAAATTTGGTGTGGGTGTAAGATTCGTGGTTGAGAAAGCATGACTAAATCTATCTGTTCTTTTTGCATGATGACTTGACTTTCTTAAATTGTGTGCTCATGAAAATGCTTTTACTATAAGCTTATATTGTACATTCAACATTCTATAAAAATGCTTGTTGAAAAAAAAATCATAAATGAAATTAAGGATTGTGTGGGCAGTTTTAATTCTCAATTCATTTCTATTGATTTGGCATGCAAAACTATTTATTTTAACACGAAACCTATTTCTTATAAAGGATTTCTGAATTAATGCTTGGGTGCGTACAAGGTAGCAAAAGTCTATAAAGTTAAAAAAGCAAAAGGAAAATATTGGTGAATCATTGAAAGCTACAGGGTCGTCTAAATATCCATGTGGTGAAATTGCACATAATTTGATGACGTAATGCACTTCAGTAGTTTATCAGTAGCACATAATTTGATGACGTAATGCACAAACTATATTCATACTGTGATCATGTTACAACTATATATATATCGATTTGCATGCTATTTATTTCACATAATCCATTTGAATGCTATTCGTTTTCTTGCCTCTAATAACTCATGAGAGATATTTGATTCATGAATATTTCCTGTTGTATACGCAGTTCGTTGTAAAGGGCTTCTTTGTGAATATGTCAACGAGTGACGATTCTTTGAGACTTTTCAATTAAAGATGCTACACCGCCGACAGAGCATAAATGATATTAATCATTTGAACAATAATTGGTGTTTAATCGTGTATATATACGTCTAATTAACACAAAAAATAATATAAAATAATTAATTTCGCCTTTGGTTCATGCGCAATCAGTACTTCATTCCATATAGGATATAGTGTCACGGAATTTTTTCGGGATTCAATTAATTTTTTTTAATATTTTTAACTTGAAGTAAAATTAGAAGCTAAAACTTTTCAATGGTGGTAATGGTGTAAAGTAAGTAACTTTTGTAACTGAAGAAAAATACTAAATCGTCTGCTCTTGTTTTTATAGTGAAAAAAACACCATTTGTCAGCGGTGGAGCATCTTTAAGCAAAATGACGGAATATTTCCTATAATATCGATATACTGTTTTACAACACCAGAATTTTGTTATTTCTCATTAATACTGTATAGTTGCTGATATTCGCGGAGGTTTTAATTTCGCTAAATTTGCGGGTCCATCCAAAATCGCGAAATTTAATAACTCACGGAAGTTATCAAAATCATGGTTTTACGTATTGTAGCCTGTCATAAGAATGACTCAGTTTAAAAGTTTAAGGCTAGAAAGATACTTCGCGAAAGTAAAACCTCGCGTATAAATCCAAAACAATAAACCGCGAAAATTTTACACCCGCGAAATTTTACAACTATACATTACCTGGAAATGTCTTAATACACCTACGCTTCGTGCTTGCTGGCAACACTTTCAAATTTTTTTTCTGCATTAAAACAAATCCTTATTTTAGCTGATTTTTGAAGACATGGTATTTAGTTTGAAAAGACAATACATTTTCTAAATGCAACGAAAACAATCAATGCCTGTAAATTATGTTAATGCAGACTTAAAAGACAAACTTCAAACAGATATTGTGATGTGCATAATTGAAAACTCTTTTGCTTATTAATTCAGTTTGTTATCAAAGAATAAAAATCCTTCCGTTTTTATGCCCCAACTTCAGTTATGGTTTAGCTTCTAAACATTTGTTTTGTTTTTAAATTGATAACGACATGTACTCATGATAATGAAAATTATCTAATTGTGTGTTTTGTGTATTGAAAGGATGGTAGTACACTGCTTGTAGATTTCTGCCACGTCTTTGAACATTTTAAAGTTATCTCCCTTGCAGGAAGTTATCTTTTGTGGCGACATTGTTTTGTGAACGAAATAAACGTTATTTTCTCTTAAAAATGTCGTCACGCTCGCGAACAAATGACATCACAGACGATAAATACCCAAAAGTGTCTGAATATACATATAATATAATATGCCACGTTGCCAGTTTCATATTATGAATTGCATTGATTCAAGTGTTCTTTTTCATCTGATATCTATATCAATTTATAATTGTAATGAGTTGATTGTAATAAATAGATAAAGAAAAGCGAATTTGGTTAAATCATGTCAAATGTTCATAACATATTATCTTAAATTATTTTCTAATATTTATATTTGGATATTCAATGTATGGTAGAACATATCACATTTCCGTTTTTCACGACGATTTTGCATTCCAGTGTTGCTATTGAATTGTTTCTGTGTTTGTGATGAGGAATAAACCAAATGTTTGATAAAATCCACAAATGATTAAATATTGAAAGTATATATATAGGCAAAAATGGTGATTTTCAGTAAGTGTATATTGATAATTTTGTGTTAAGTCATGATATTGTCAGTGCAAGTCCTGTATTGAAGAACGGCGTTACGAAAACTTTTTTTAAATTCATCTTCCCATGACTTTACTAATCAATTGTGGGTGGTGAGAAGCTGTTTATTTATCCGTGTATCCATGGACCAAAAGTGTGTGTATTCACAAACTCTGCATTACAATGACACCTCTTTATCGGAGACAAGACGGATTATACATTTTTGGAATGGTTTAGGTAGTTGTTGTAAGTAGCTAACTTTAGGTCTTTATTTTCCAGATGCTCTGTTATCAACAATATTTCTACCACGTTGTTTGTTTTCGAAAGAAAACTGTTGACTGGCCGCCAAAAGTTACAAAGCAAACGCATAAGCATACTTACATAAACTGTATCTATGCGACGAAATGAAGCATAATGATTAACTTGATCAGAATGACATCTCTTTTGTTTTTACAGGTTTAAAGATAGTCGGAGGACAGGGGACAGAACAGGGGCAATTTGGTGCTTTCATTACAAAAGTCAAAAAGGGTAGCATAGCTGATACAGTGGGTCACCTGCGTCCAGGTTAGAATCGAGGATATCTACAAATGAACCCAAAATCAATTTTATGCTTCATCCACCGTAACTGCCAAATCTTTAAGGAATATATTTAAACAAGTAAAAACAAATTAAACAATTGTTTATAGTATAGCGCTGTAGTATCCTTCTCTGCTCACGAATTGAATCCAGTTTACTCAAACCACTATTTTCATAAAATTCCAAATTAGTTGCGGGACTTTTTTTCTATGTGGGTCACTCTAAGTTATATTAGCCAATCAGGTACGACTTTACAAACAACGATGCCATTTTAGTTTAGGAGATATGTTTATGTTTATATAATAATTATAATGCCACATATTTCAAGACCCAGAACGTAGCTAATCAAGTTTGCAATAGAATACAAAAGTTAGATAGAAATATCTCAGAACTGATCTGGAATTTACTAATTGGATGGGAATACCAACATGAGATATTAAGTGAAGTCTTTATAAGAAAATATTTCCAAATTGCCTTTGTAATTGCAATCAAATCAAGTTTTGAAAGATCTTCAAAGAAACTCTTCGTTTGGAATTTGACCTTTGACTTATGACCTTTACCAGGTGATGAGGTGATTGAATGGAATGGGCGTGGCCTTCAGAGGGCAACCTTTGAAGAGGTCAAAGATATAATTCTAGAATCAAAACAAGAACCACAAGTGGAACTTATTGTACATAGAAGCGTTAGGTGAGTGGTGTTCCCTACACAATAATGTGATAAGACATAAAAAGGATCCATTCAAAAGACGTACTTATAAATATTCATCATCCTCTCAAATTAAATATCATATAAAAATAATGCATTCGAAAAAAATACTTATCAGAATACTACATTCGTCTAAAATATCAATCGTTGTAAATATATGATAATGATATGATATGATAATATATGATGTCGATATGACTTTCAACTAAACAATCCCTATGATTGGAGGAGAATATATCGCATTCGATCCAATAATCGCATAGGGAGCTTAAAAGTAGAGAAGAAAAAAATATGGGCGCTTTATTGGACCAAGTATAGACCAACCTTTTACAAAGTTATTTCAAATAGAAAGTACTTAATTAATTTGCAGAAGATATCGATTAGAGAAACTTCCCTGGTTTCATAAATTCAGTCTGCATTTGAATCGAGTAGAGTGATATTGTGGCTTTAAAGGGCAGGGGGCTGTTATAAGGGACATTGGCGCTTATTGTCTTGAATAAAGTTTATCAGATACATGTACATATCATATCTAATATCTAATGATTTAGTATATAGAATGTGTTATCACTCGTGTTTTTGTAGTACGGGCGAAATTCCGCCCGGCGTACAACCGTCTGAGCACTCCCATGGCCGTGAAAGTCACAGTAGTCGGGACTATGCTCACAGTCGTGACCGAGACCACAGGGATCACAGAGAGCGTGACAGGGACCGTGACCATAGAGACCGAGGTAAAGTATTGAGGTCAAGGTCAAATGTACACCGTCACAATATAATTGTCTTTTATAAAATTGCTATAAAATTGCATTTTCTCACTATATACATCGAAGAAAGTGTGCGATTCTTCTGTTTTACAAGCTTGAACATTTTAATATGAAAGGACTATATATGGTAATAGCTCTTTTTGGCTCATAAATCTACCAAATTTCAAATTAAGTATTTAGAAATTAAGTTGCTTCATTTGAAATTTTGAATATGCCCCTGAAAAAAACTTAATGATATTTTTGTTGACAGAAAGTATGTTTTTGCTATACAACCATGGTAACTTTGCATAAATTATGCAAATGTGAAAATTTAGTCGTTTTTGGCATATTTTTGATAGTTTTTCTTTAAAAAGCAATAGAGCACAACCTAGAACAAACTTTATATTTTAAGGGAATTAGCAGACACAAAGAATACATCATTTTGAGAAATATAAAGTTTGTTCTAGAATGCGCTCTATGTTAACCAGATGAAAAACTGCATGAAAAAGGCCAATTTTGATGAAATTTTCACATTTTGCATAATTTATGTATAATAAAAACTGTTGCCATGGCAACTAGAACTGCTATATTACCTAATAGCACTATCAAAAATGTCAAGTATGTAGTTAATATTTGAAATGCAAGATTAACATCAAAATAACAGACTTTGAAAAATAGCGGATTTGGGGGCCATTAAAAACTCTTACCATACCTAGTCCTTTCAGTGGTGAAGACCTTAACATGATTCCATTTCAGACTACCGACATAGCAAGGATACGTTAAGTGCTGGTCACCATTCAAGTCGACCAAGCGTAATGGTCACCTCACCCAGTTCATCAGTCGAGCCCCGGTCACGGGCCAGTTCACCTCCGATTTCAGGGAAAATACAGGTTCGTTTCTTTACTATCCTTACTTGGTAAAGTCTCATAAGTTATGAACATTAAATGTTATTTAATACATACCATATAGCCGGTTATTTTAGCGGACCAAAATTTTCGCGATTTGATCTAAAAACGAGAAAATCCAATTTTGGCGGTTTTGAATTTTCACGATATGGATTTAAGGGTCGATATCATTCAACCATTTATCATTATTTTGCGGATAAAATTGTCGCGATCATAGATATCTGCCGCGAAAATAATCGGCTATGCCTTAACCTATTTTATTTTGATAGTGCATATGTACATGATTGAGGAACGTTGTTGATGTTTTTGTCATTTTTGTACACTTCGACCATCCTTGTTGACGGAAGGATGATGACAGTCGACATGACTTACCGCTGCTTATGGTATAATACTTTTATTACGTCAATGAATGAAGTTGCTTCGTGTCTAAAATTTCGTCTAAAGTAGGCTAAATCCTTACACAATTGATTTATTTTCATTCGTTTGCAGTTATACACATACATCTCAGCATTTTTATGACTTTTGAATATAGAATTTAAACGTTTAATAGGTGAGCTCAAAGCGCTGTTCTACATGAATAAGAATAAAAATGTGAATTATGTTATTGTGTTTTTTCTGCATTTGCTTGTTGTATCAATAGACTATTTTCTTGGGATAAGAACATATTTTACCTAACTTGACTTTGAAGATTAGGATATTTCACGATTCTAATTCAACATGAATATTTACTTTCTTTGCAGGTTAAAATATGGTACAACTCCAAAGGCCATGAGTTGATAATTACAGTCATCAGCGCTTTAGACCTTCCACTTACAGACCAAGGCAAATTCAGGAACCCCTATTGCAAACTATACCTTTTACCAGATCGCAGGTAAAGTCCTTTATCTATTTCTGATTATGTAACTTCTCATAAGTGCTCCAAAGGGAACATAATTCACAATATTCATATTATTAATTGTCTCCAAATTTTCGGCTGCGTTGAATCACAGACATCATCATGCTACACTCACTATCTATGGCGTCTATTGGCGCAGAGACAGTTAATATTGTAATTCTGAATAATTACCTTATTATTCTCTCGAATATTTCCTTTCCTGGATCCTCCAGATTAAGACTCCAATTATAGATGAAATAACTTTATCGAGTTCGTACGATGTTTTTGTTACATTTTCATCCTTTGTTATGTACATTTGTCTTTAAAAACGTTTTGACCAGTGTTCATTGTTTATAAGTTCTCCATTGCTAATATGCCTCTGAATGTTTGGTTTTGTTTAATTTTCAATGGTGCAGAGGTGTTTTGAATAAGTTTTGTTTCATTTCCCGGCTTGTTGAAGTTATGTTTCAAGTCATAATATTGGTGTTGTTTTGTATACTTAATTTTATCTTCTATCATTTTCTCTTTTTTGCATAGTTTTTAGAACCATAGTGATTTTCAGTTCGAAATCTAGAAACCTAATAAAATTACATGGTACTCAGATAAGTCTTATTGAAAAGTAATTACTATATACTTTACACAGATATTAGCAAGTTAAATGTTTAAGGTAAATAGTTTTCCAATCGAGATGGACCTCGAATGTTATTGACGGTAATGATTAGACTAGGATTATCTATTCCCACCACACCACAGGTGCCTAGGGAACTTCGCCGAGCGTCACCGTGAAGTGGCCTTTGAACCCTGGTAAAACTGCACGAGTTTATGCACAGCCTTTAAGGCATTGCTTAGTCATATCCATCAGATAACAAACTTTTGTAGAATTTCTTAGCTACTTTTGTCTTAATGTTTGCATTATTCATTAGAGGAGTTCATTATATGACGAGAGAAACTATTTGTATATCCAATGTTATTTCTCAAAACACGAATCTTAATTCTCATGACACATTTTTATAGACTAATTTTACAGAAAAAAGTTTATAGAAACAATTATAAAATTTGTTTAGAAATAAAGAAGAGTTGACATTTATGCTCAATTTATGTTCTATTTCCATACAATCGTGAAAGTTATTCGTAAATCTTCAATTTCGGTGTAAACATTTTTTTTGATATTTTGAAACGCAATATAGAGAAGATAATGTTTATATAGCATATGTCAAAAAATTGTTATGATACTAAAGTAATTAAATTACGTTCACATATTGCATATTCTGTTTGCATATTACAGAGTTATCTGCCCTTATGGTGGGTAGATTTTCATTGTGAAGTCATGTGTTTGCGAGCGTCACGTCATACGTTTTGGAGAAAGCGACGTGAATTTTACTCACAAAATAAAAACGTCACCATGGAAACCTACCCGCAAGGGAGGTAAATATGTAATATGCAAAGACGAAATATGGTAATTAATGATAGCTTCTTTGGACATTTGCATATACGTTAAATTTTGTTTCCTTATATCTGTGCTTCAGTTCCAAGTCGATATATTTTTAAATGTCAATTCAAGATATCAATGTTCCTGAAATAAATAAAATTAGATTCTAGTGTATTAAAATAGATATAAGATTCAGTGTAAGTTAATGATATTCAGCTGATTAAAAAATGTTTGCTATACATTTGTAAATAAAGTATCCATTTGTTGAATGATATCATTTTATTATCATATATAAAAATTAATTCTATTCTGTGGTAATTTGAAACACAGTCTGTTTTATTACAAATATTGGAAGTATCTGTACATCACCAACCAAACAATCTATTCTATTTAATATCACTAATTTAATACGTATGTTTTCCAATTATTTGCTTCTTTGCCAAACTGATTTTGTAAATGGCATTATTTTTCGTTGCTCTCTGTAGTCTTTTTCTTCATTATTCTTATTATAAGGATTGTTTCATGAAGATTGCTCGCTTCTGTGAAATTAGAATGAACGAAACAAAGCATCGTTTAAATAAAATTATCGAGAGAAAAAATCACAGCGTTGCTTAAAGTAGTCAGGTATAAGAAGAAGTTTCCGTTTAAGTGTCTGATTTAGATAAATTTAGGATAAAATAATTGATACGTTGGGAATATGAAGCGTGCAGTTATAGACTTTCCATATAATTTCAGTTGTAGCTTACAATCTGTAAAATGCGAAAAATGATCTTTGAATAATGAAAGAAAGAGAACCTCGCCGATCATTTCCAGCTAAGAATATTCACAGCTTAGATATTTTCTTGAAACCTCTGCCTGAATTAATGTAATTTTAATGTTTTATTTCTCGATAATTTGAATAGCGTCCGTAATGACTTCAGTATAACCGGCTATCCATGCATACTATTTTTCAGTAACATCGTTTTTTTACACCTCTTTAATAGAGTAGTATTTTCTCTAAGTTTATAAGAATATATATTATATTTCTTCATCGTTTACACTGTGGCTTATCACGACCATTACCATGGAGATATCAAACAATACAGCGTACACCCCACCATGACTTGGACCTTTACGTGTCGCCCTTATCTGTCGCATTTCATCTCGATTTCGAAGTTTAATATTACAACTATGAACAACTGAACGTTTGTGTTTGGATTGATTCAAGGACATTCTTTACATGAATGACCAATAAGGGGATTTTACTTTCTAGCACAATGTAGTACAGTAATACACCGAAATCTATATTTTGACAGGTTTTAAGGATTTGAGAGACAATCTCTTTTTAAGTTCAAGATGTCCATTTTAGATTTATATCATATCAATAATACCAATAAAACCAAAATTTTGACTTCAATTTATGTTGACATATGTAACAAGTAATATCTTGATTGATTAAACTCTCTGATATTTGAAGAAAATACTACTGTTAAAAAGTGGAACAAAACAAAAAACACAGATTTATATCAATATATTTATCCTTATATATCTTGTATCAAAACGTTTTACTGGACCTGATGCACTGTCCATGTTATAAACTCCATAAATTTTAATCCTCGCCATATAAGTTTCCCAACCATAAATCAATTGAGATTGTCAGAATATAATTTCTTTATTTGCTATCCTTTCAGTGACAAAAGTAAGCGACGGACCAAGACCCTTTCTAACACTAATGATCCAACATGGAACCAGACATTTATGTTCTATCCGGTTCAGGAGTCGGACTTCCGGTCTCGTGTCCTCGAGATTACCGTATGGGATTACGATAGAATAGGAGCCAGTGAATTCTTAGGGGAGGTAACTCTAGTTTGTATTAACATGTACTTTAAATGTTTCTTTTTTTCACCGAACACTGGCAAATTGTTGTTCTGTCCAAATTTAATTGGAGAAACAAAACCATAATAATAACTGCATTTAAATAATCCTGTAAATCATCTTATTGTTTATTTGTATTTTAGATATATAACAAATGATAATTACTACAAATATATTTGCTGCTGCCTAAAATTGGTTAAAAAGTTGATTTGAGATATTGCTTTTATTATTTTCCTGTAACGGGAGGGAATGTATAAAGTTCAGCATTTTAATTTTGTCGGTTTGCAGGTTTTGATAGATATACATTCTTCCAATCTAAATGATGATCCACTATGGTATCAGTTGGGTCATCATGATGAAACAAGCATCCCACTGCCTCAATCTTCCCCTCGATCGGTAAGTACTGAAACCATATTTTTAAAGATGCTAGCTACACCGCTGAAGAATGGTATTTTTTCAACTATCAAAAACAGCAGCAGACGAATTTGTATTTTCCTTCAGTTGTTGCGATTTTCCATAACATTTTGAGAAATATTACGAGTGTTAAGATTTTATATATACTTTATAAAGTTGCTCCATTGCCGACAGTGCATAAACGATACTCATCATTTGAAAAATAACTGATATTTAATAGTGTACATATGTGTATAATTATATAAAATAATTTATTTTCCTTTTGGTGCATGCATAATGAGTACTTCATTCTATATTAGGGGATAGTGTCAGGTAATTTTTTTTTTCATTTTAATACCGATCTATTGTAGAAGTATAGTCAGGATCCCCACGACCTGAGGAAAGCCCTGTCTCCACCAGTCAGTTTACGTGGTCTCAGTGACAGCGATATGTCCGAACTGGATTTCGACGACAGTGTAGGAGTCATTCCAGGTAAGATATATGGAAAACGAAAGTTAACAAATTAAGCAAATGTTCTGTGACTTAAACAAAGTTAAAATTGTGAAAAAGAAATTAAAATACAGTAGGACCTCTTTCATTTGAAATCGGTTATATTGAAGTATTGCTTAATATGAAATGAAATATAATACCTGTTCACGCATATTTATACTTTTTCCATAGTAATATTGATAAGAGATTATTCATTCCCCATATATTTCAATATAACCAGGTTCCACTGTAATTAAGAGCAGACCGTTTTGTTGAAGAAGGAATACAACACATGTAAAAGTAAAACAAAAATAGTAGTAGAAACAATGTAGATAATGTAAATGAAACTCTTCGTGTATAAATAAGCTGGTCAAATTTTTTTAAAAACATTTTTCTGTACTGTATTGTATTTAACTATTATGTTGCATACAGAACGCGAATGATGTGCATACGCAAATGTACATACATGTACGATAACTGAAAGAACGTTTTCACCTTTGGCCAGTAATGTTCTACCAAGTTCACTGAATTACAAATAAATAAGGGTTGATTTCTCAATTTTGTTTCTCGCATAGACTGGCATAGAGAGTAGCGCTTGTGATAATAGCATACATATTTATAGAGTAAAACATCATTTGTTTTTTACATTACAGCCGTTAGTGCTAGCATTATGAAAAGTCATATCTGCCTTTTCCAAATTGTCTCGTGTGTTTTCCCCGTTTTTGTTTAAATGGTCTTGGTTGAGACAGGTTGTAAAACTATAGGTACATTTCTGATAAGGCATATGAGACAGCGGTAGTTTAGTCCTGAGAAAACAATCAAGAATTTTTTATAAGTTTAAAGATATGACACATCAGGTTGAGCAGAGATATTTAATGATATACGCGGGAATACATAGACAATCGGTCCATACGTGGAGTATGCTAATCAAACATTGATGTGGTTTGTACACCATTCATGAATGAGTTAAATTATTTGTTAGGTTTGTCATCAGCATACATTCGTGGGGATAGGATGAGTCTGAGTTCGTTGGGAAGTTCTTGTAGTCCCCCTCCCGGCAGTGAAGATCTTTCTGATGCAAGTGACAAACGAGCCCTATCAGTAAAGGGCAGAAACTCACCACAGTCAGATAATAAAAGGCGACGAAGTTCCCTTCAAAGGGACCATAGGAACGATTGGAACATCAGAAGTCCGGCCCCTCAACAAGTAAATCCTAACTCTGAGCAGGGGAATATAGACCACCGAGATACACGGTCATCACAGTCTAACCTAGACAAAGTAGAATGGGATTCGTCTCACTCGGACAAACATGTTAGGAGCTCCTCTAAGACTGATTTTGGCGTGATTGATACAGCGTCTCCGATGGGAGACCAAGACGTTAGTGATCAAATACAAACAGGAAGTCCCGATTTGAATGGGAGAAACAGTCCAGTTGCGGATTGCAATGTGAGAAGAAGAGGTTCTCCACATGCCGATTTGCGAGATGTGCTGAGCTCGGAGTCAGGTACACAGACTTTGTCAGTGCTAACTCCCTGTCCTTTGTCTCCGAGTATTTGCTTATGGGATGTTTCATATAATTTCGGTGGTGCTTATCCTCCCAAACTGGCTTATGTGCTTTCTCTGTCGGTCTTTCGTTACATTCGTAATGAATAGCGTCTTGTGGTGATACATGTTGCTCTTGTCGACGTTAACAATGCAATGTTCACTCTGTCAGTCAATCTGTTTCCTCGTGTTTGTTACTTTTAGTATCTCAAATGCTGAGAGGCAAAAACTGGTCAAATCAGTGAACGTCGAGATAGAGATAAGAGGTTAACTTACTTCAACGTAAGGGTTGTTTTTTAATATCTAAGGTATTTTCAGGACAGGCTCCCCTGCATGCGATGTGTGACGGTAACATGTATTTTGAGAGATTGGTGTTTGTTCGTGCAGTGTTTTATGGGACAAACAGAACTCGCTCGTTTTAAAGACCTACTGCGTTTCTGACTCTAAAGTATTGTTTATGTAAAACATTTATAATCTCAGAAAAGAAAATCTATAAGAGAGGTCTACGAGAATGTTACAACACCAAACAAATTCTAGATTCCCTTTGTTTACCCATGTTAATAATACATGTCACGTGACGTAACGATATTTAACTACTGTGCGTTAAGAGCAACGCCAAGAAACAGACAATCTGCGTTCCATTTCATTTCTCCTTAACGTCTTTTCGGACGATTAGATACACATGTAGTATTCTTTTCAGGACTATTCACAGATATACCGTGTTTCAGAACTGATAAACGTCTTTCAGAACTGAAAATATCAAGTTGGTTTTTCCCGTGTAATTCTGGAAATAAGACGATGATCCAATTGGTAATTGACATTGTTTTTCAATGCGGAGGAAGCGATGAGGTTTTGGAACTCTATAAGTAAGAGATACACACTATTCGAGCGAGCTAGACCCCAAACCTACAAATCAGATGATGTATTGAAAGTTTTATATTAATTTTATATCGCGAGTTTTTTCTTGGCTTTACTTTAGCCATAAGGAGGCAGACTTACCTTTTGTTTGTATCAAGGTTTCTACATTGGTGCTGTCCTCTTCCCTACGTCTGTTCAAACCAGCTGTATCTCTGTCATGTTGTTTCGCATCTCTATTTTATGACGTCACGCTTGCGTCCACAAGGCACACTCTGAGGCGCATGCAACAAATGAAACATGAAAAATTCATTGAAATAAATATTTACGTTGAATCGACATAGAAACTGCAGATATAATTATTAACTATTTATTTCATTTCAGCTTTGACCTTTGACCTCGCATGCTTGTTTTTATACAGGTCTTGAATCTTCTGTTTTTGTGATTTTCTGTTTCGTAATGTTTACAAAAAATGTTGATTTAACTTTAAAACATTTCTTTTGAAAAATACTGAAAACGATAGACGTTGTTTTGTTTTTATCACAATACGAAGAGTATTTTGTTGGCCACACGCAACCTGTCACCCCTCGACGTATTCTTGCTATGTATGTTACTTTGCTTTTATCAAATCATGATATGAAATCAACCGGAAAAGATACGCTTTATATGGGCGCTGACGAATATCGACTTATATGCCGGTGAATTTGTTTCTAAAACATTAATACCACTACTCCGGTATTGACTGTTGTACTGTTAATGTCCTTTGCATGTATCTTGTGTCTATTGCACGGATACCACAGAATACGTATTGAGATATACAATAAAACAGATCATCTCAGGGCAGATGGTCTTTTTTCAGATTGTGTACGAGACGACCGAAACGAACGTCGCCGATTGGCCAACAAAAACAATGAGATGCTGTCAGTGCCCAGAGATCAAGTGCCCTCAACCCATCAAAGTTCAAGGTCACCCCATCCTTCAGAGAAAGGTCACTCTAGCAGAACAAGGTCA
Organism: Argopecten irradians irradians; assembly: GCA_004382745.1. NCBI lineage: Eukaryota > Metazoa > Mollusca > Bivalvia > Pectinida > Pectinidae > Argopecten > Argopecten irradians. Next base: position 616,602 of record SAYR01040034.1, on the reverse strand, counting down.
AGGTCGCCTTCCTCCTACCATCGTGTGCCTGAGTCTGTATCTCGATCGCTTTCACCCCCCGAATTAAGGTACGTTTTCATTTTATTTTTTGTCAATTCATAAGATTTTGTTACGTTCAGTTGTAATGAACCGTACGTAATATAACCAAATATTTTCTTGTTTGATAACTGCATGCTATCAGACTTCTTTAGGTTAGGTTGTGAAAAACCATGACTAATGTAGTTAAGTGTTTTGCTTGATTCTTGCCATTGCCATTTGTAAGTCACTTTTATTTTCGCAGGATAACAATTTCGCGTACTTTTACAAGAGAGCTTGAACGCGAATTCAAGTGTTTTTCGCAAATAATTGTAAAGCGTTTACAACTATATATGAATGCGCAAATGTATGTAAGGAACTTTGATCGCAAAATCATACTGTCGCAAATATATTGAAAATAACTATGAATCGAAGTATTTTATACGCAAATATATATAGTTGTTTATCTTTTCGGTATTTCTTTTGTAGTAAATCCTCTCCAAAGCGAAGAAAACTACCAGCAATTCCACTCGAAGCTCAAATGGCAGGTCGCGATAAAGGTACATATGTATAAACTGTTGTTCTCTCATAAAATAATGTTGTGATATTATTTTGTTCTTAGAATATCAACAATAAAAATGACAAAAGAAATGTATAATTATATCATAATGTACAATTCGTCAAAAGCGTTTGACTATAAGTATCTTTAATAGTAAATGGGCTTTGTTTGATTGTCTTTACTTAATTTGAAGAGCCGATATCCAAATATGACTTCGACACAAACTTTGGTGGCTTGATTGAGCGTCCACCATTTACATGTGAACGGTAACCTGAGCTTTAATGTCTTCGATACCTTAAACATTCACCCCTGAAGACACGTTTAGGCTCTTATAAATCAAAGTTTAGATCAGTCCATTATGACATATCAGGGGCGAATGACTTAATTTAAATATTTTAAACAGTGACACAGGACCTGGAGAAGCGAGCGCAGAAGTTGACGATGAAAATGAAGATGTCGTCTAGTGGTGCAAATGTGTCAGACAGCGAGAGTTATCGCAGTAGGCGGGACTATCACCGCGGCGACTTCCGGGAAAGATCACGTGATCGGGGGATGTCAGGTGACCGAGGAGAGATGATGTATGAAAGAGGTGGTCATGGTGGACACGATTTTGAACGAGTGCATCATCATCGTCGATCGCGGCGAAATCCAGGTGATTACACTTATTAATCTCCACGATAAATAATATGATCCCCTTTAAAAGAAGTTCAATATGGCAAAAAATCATTTCATCAATTCCATACATAAATAATAGTGCATGCTTGAGGATAGATGTTGGAGAAAAACATCCAAAGCAATATAATGAGTTTGTGTAAGTATTTTACACAATTGCAAAAATATATGTAATCGATTAAATCATTAAAGTCAATTGTGGCCAACCACGTAGAAGATAGTGGAACGCAATGTCATTTTCACCGCAATAATATTGACTTGACAAAAGAATATGATATAATAAAGAAAAACATTACAAAGATTTCTCCATATCAATATCCACTCTCTGCATAGGCATATACAACACAAACCAGACTGTGTTTTCGTGACTGCCAATAACTGTTCAAAAGGACCAGATCAAACTTAGGACCAAATCAAATTTTACTTTTTAGGTGTCACTTTGCCATCGCTTCATAATATGAAATTTTAACTTTACCTGGTGTAAAACCAATAAAATAAGGATTGTTTTCTATCCATGTTCCCGTTCGACACTGCAGTTGCTTGGAAAGAAAATTTTATACTGTGGTAAGCCTCGAAAGGAAAGAAACCTTTCTACTGTGTGAAGCCTCGAAAGGAAAGAACAAATTATACTGTGTTAATTTAAGCCTCGAAAGGAAAAAAAACTTTAGACTGTATCTTGTCTGCTTTGTTACAGAGTTTAACCCGGAGATAGCTGATGATATTGGTAGTGACGCTTCCGAGACCAGTGATATGTCAGAAGTGTCCAAAGTCAGCACACTCAGTGTTAGATCTACTCAGTCAGATCATCCTCGACGTACGTTCAGGTAAGGCCACTCAAACTCACGCACGTGCAGTTAAGGCCACTCAAACTCACGCACGTTCAGGTAAGGCCACTCAAACTCACGAACGTTCAGGTTATGTCACTCATGCCCGTGCACGTTCAGGTAAGACCACGCAAACTCATGCACGTTCAGGTAAGACCACGCAAACTCAAGCACGTTCTGATAAGGCCACTCAATCTCTTTTAGCATGTACTAAATGAACCCCCAGGTATTAACTTTGTAAGCATTAGATGACAATTATATTCCTGTGGCTGACACCGCTGGTTGATCTATTACGGTAAATTGCTTGTTACACTAAAATTTTATGAAATTATTTGGGCAATGCATTGAATTTATTTCGACTGACAACTAAGGTTAACTAAAACTTTACAGACACGGGTTGTAAATCTAAGCAATGTCTTTGACTTTGTTAAACAATGTAATTTTGTCAGTAATTATAACGTCACTTTTTGTATGTTGTTGTTGTAGTGAGTTTTCACAGAGAATGGGGATTCGAACTACAATCCCCCGTCGCCAGGTGACTCCCAGCTCTAGCAGTGACAGTCGCGATAGTTATGAGAAGACCGATGGGAGTATGTCCGACTCAGCTCTCAGCGCCAGCGTAACGGAAGGCCGGAAACGGAGACCAAGTCTAGGCCACAAAATGGCGACGTTTGTAGGGTTACCATGGAAAAGTAACAGTGCCTCGCAGTTAGCAGGTTAGTCCATCCATCAATTAAACCCTGAAATTCCATAATGGATTGGTCTAGTCTTTGATATAGAAGAGCCTAAATGTGTCTTCAGGGGAGAATGAGTAAAATTATTTTAGTTGTATAAGATGTTTAGTCCAATCACCAACTTAACAGCTTATAAATAATGAAACAAAATCTCTGACGCCTTCAATATTGTCTGTTCCCTTACCAATAAGTGTCGCGGTGTTGATTTTATGCAATTGCTTGCTTTATGCAGAGGCTGGTAAGAAGAAAAACTCATTCCAAAGAAGTGTAGAGGTTGGGCACGGTCTGGAGCCAAAGTATGGGAGAATGGTAAAGCAAGCGAGCAAGGATTCTACGGACGGCAGCATCGGCAGCATCAGTAGTGACTCGGGCAGTGTGTGAGTATAAGACTAAGTTTCCTTTCATAGAAATAGTCTAACATCAGTAGTGACTCGGGCAGTGTTTGAGTGTCAGACTAAGTTTCCTTTCATAGAAATAGTCTAACATCAGTAGTGACTCGGGCAGTGTGTGAGTATCAGACTAAGTTTCCTTAGATGGAAATAGTCTAACATCAGTAGTGACTCGGGCAGTGTGTGAGTATGAGACTAAGTTTCCTTTCATAGAAATAGTTTAACATCAGTAGTGACTCGGGCAGTGTGTGAGTATGAGACTAAGTTTCCTTTCATAGAAATAGTCTAACATCAATAGTGACTCGGGCAGTGCAAGAGTACCAAACCAAGTTTGAAATATCATTTCAAATATCACATGAACATTATAACTCTTTTTGGAGAAGTCATCACTACATTCCATTACTCATTACATAGTATGTACTATATAGTTACACAGTAAACTCTGTAATATGCAAATACGGAATAATCTATGTTCCATTTTAGTGGTGAATAATATCAGATATTTGACGTAGTGTGCATGTAAATGTAATCATTTACTTAAAATTGTCAACTTGAATATAATGAATAACTTCAAATTATCAACGTGAATTTAATGAAATCTTTGAAATTATCAATGTGAACATCATGAATAATTTGAAATTACGAATGTTAGTATCATGAATAATTTGATATTTTTAACGCGAATATAACATATAATTTGCAATTATCAATTTGAATATCATGAATAAGTTGAATATCACGAATCACAGTGAGGAACGATGCAGAAATGATTCTGCTACATTGTAGGATGTATTACAGGGTCTGGCTACCGCCCGGCGGTAACCCCGCCTTAGGACCGGAGGGCCAATTTGGCGAATTCATCGAGGGCCTAGGTCCCGCACAGCTGGTGGGTCGACAGGTGCTAGGTTCACCATGTCTAGGTGAAATCCAGCTTGGGCTATACGACAGGAAAGGTCACTTGGAGGTCGAGGTCATACGCGCACGTGGCTTGATGGCCAAATCCGGAGCCAAGATATTACCTGGTATGTGATGAATATGTAATAGAAACTTTCGAATTACTGAAAACATACATCTAATTAAGTTGACCATTCGCGCTTAAAATCGATTGTGCAAATTGTACTTACTAAATATCATTGAAAGAATAGTCATTGTGGTTGTGCAAAATCATATTTATACTAACTTTTTCACAAGCGATTTTGCGCTAAATTGTAAGTGTCTATTACTGGATGATTAGCGTTGTCGCCCTTACAATTGGTACTGATGTTTTATAGTTGTCGCCCTTACATTTTGTACTGATGTTTTAGAGTTGTCGTCCTTATATTTGGTACTGATGCTTTAGAGTTGTCGCCTTTATATTTGATACTGATCATTGATGTTTTAGAGTTGTCGTCCTTATATTTGGTACTGATGTTTTATATTTGTCGCCCTTACATTTTGTACTGATGTATTAGAGTTGTCGCCTTTATATTTAGTACTGATCATTGATGTTTTAGAGTTGTCCTTATATTTGATACTGATGTTTTAGAGTTGTCATCCTTATATTTGGTACTGATGTTTTAGAGTTGTCGCCTTTATATTTGGTATTGATCATTGATGTTTTAGAGTTGTCGTCCTTTATATTTGGTACTGATGTTTTAGAGTTGTCGCCTTTATATTAGGTACTGATGTTTTAGAGTTGTCGCCCTTACATTTTGTACTGATGTTTTAGAGTTGTCGTCCTTATATTTTGTACTGATGTTTTAGAGTTGTCGCCTTTATATTTGGTACTGATGTTTTAGAGTTGTCGTCCTTATATTTTGTACTGATGTTTTAGAGTTGTCGTCCTTATATTTTGTACTGATGTTTTAGAGCTGTCGCCTTTATATTTTGTACTGATGCTTTATAGTTGTCGCCCTTATATTTGGTACTGATGTTTTAGAGTTGTCGTCCTTATATTTGGTACTGATGTTTTATAGTTGTCGCCCTTACATTTTATACTGATGTTTTATAGTTGTCGCCCTTACATTTTTTACTGATGTTTTAGAGTTGTCGTCCTTATATTTGGTACTGATGTTTTAGAGTTGTCGTCCTTATATTTGGTACTGATGTTTTATAGTTGTCGTCCTTATATTTGGTACTGATGTCTTATAGTTGTCGCCCTTATATTTGGTACTGATGTTTTAGAGCTGGTGTCCTTATATTTGGTATTTGTTTACTAGCCCCGTATGTGAAGGTATACCTGATTGACGGCAAGACCTGTGTAGAGAAACAGAAGACAGTAGTGGCACGACGGACCCTTGATCCTCTTTACCAACAACAGCTTGTCTTCATGGAGCAATACGGAGGCAAAATTCTACAGGTAATGGAAATGTCACCTCACGTTTTACAGGCACAATGTAGAGGGGAATCCTGATGCTTTCTTTATCTCATAAAATCATAACAGTTCAGTCAGATCAAACCAATACCTTAGGTCAAGAACGTAAAACATCTGGTATATTTCATTTTATAAATAGTAAATTGATTAAATAAATTTGTAATATTTACAATTATTGTTACCTAAGTTAATAGGTATGTTATAGTATAATAATCATTGATTATATGGGTCAAGGGAGTTTATCAATGGTTGAGTTCTAGATTACATTGGATCCTTACAAATGTATGTCTGTAGGATACGAATTACTTAGTAGGAAGTATGGAGTAAAGAAGTAATTTCACAGATAAGAATTACTTTGGGTAGTGAATATGCAGGAACGTTATTCCAACAGTGTGATATATGATGTTCCAAGTAACAATTTTTTTTATAATATTTTCTCTACCAGGTAACAGTTTGGGGAGATTATGGACGAATGGATAGGAAAGTATTCATGGGTGTAGCGCAGATTCTACTGGACCATCTTGATCTAACGAACATTGTGATTGGCTGGTACAAGTTGTTTACTAGTAACTCATTGGTCGGTCATCACTCGTCCACTTCCACACTCGGTCATTCCCGTAAAGGTTCAACAACATCCTTAGACAGTGGTTACAATAACAGTAGCCCGAGGACATAGCACGAGGCTACGGCATAGCAAGAACAATTGATAAAGGACATAGCACAAGGTTACATCATGGCAAGGACAATTGATAAAGGACATAGCAAGAAAAATTGATAAAGGACATAGCACACAGCTATGACAAAGCAAGAACAATTAATAAAGGTCATAGCACACAGCTACGGCATAACAAGAACAATTGATAAAGGACATAGCACGAGGCTACGGCATAGCAAGAACAATTGATAAAGGACATTGCACACAGCTACGACATAGCAAATACAATTAATAAAGGTCGTAGCACACAGCTACGACATAGCAAGAACAATTGATAAAGGACATAGCACGCAGCTACAACAAAACCAAAGCAATCAATATAAGACTTAGCACAAGATTTAGCATAGCAAGAAAATTAATAAATGGCATAGTACATGGTTACGTTACAGCATAGCAAGAACAATTGATAAATGATACAGTACGCAGCTACAGCATAGAAAAAACAATTAATAAAGGTAAAAGTTCAAGGCCACAGCACAACAAAAACAAATAATAAAAGACAGCAAACGGTTATAGCATAGCAAGAACAAATAATGATAGACAGCAAACGGTTATAGCATAGTAAGAACAAATAATGATAGACAGCAAACGGTTATAGCATAGTAAGAACAAATAATGATAGACAGCAAACGGTTATAGCATAGCAAGAACAAATAATGATAGACAGCAAAACGGTTATAGAATAGCACGAACAATTAATAAAGGACCTAACACACGGCTACAGCATAGCAAAATCAATTCATCAAGGACATAATATATGGATACGGCATAGCAAGAACAATTAATAAAGGTCACAGCACATGACTACAACATAGCAATAATAATTTATCAAACACATAGCACGTTATCAAAAATCCAAGTGGTGTTTATAATAACAATCGTTAAAGGAAAATGTCTTTCGTCACAACACTCTATGCCTAAGGTATAAATCTAGATAGAATCAATAAATGACGACCAGTGGCAAGGGAAATAAACCTAGCCATGTCCTGTGGCTACAGCAGACAGTGCTTGCCAATGTGCTGAAACGTGATAGCACCTTATAATTGCTATATATGCTACAAGTTCTAGTGATGGAGCAACATGAAAGTTATCAATTAAGAACGTTGTATATTAAAAATGCGTGATGATTTGGACGGTGATACAGATATATACGCAACTTGTTGGCTACTCAATTGTTCAATGGACATCCAAGGATGTGAACATTCAAGCTTTAATACTAGCTAGTATAGATTGTGAGGTCTTGGTTTTAGTCATAATCTAGAATATTTATAATTACATCAATCTTCAAAGGTGTGTTTCTCATTAATATACTCATTTACTGAAAGACCATCAGTAGCATTATCCCATGTTATTGAGTCTCATGAGCTGTTGAGAGTCTCCTATGTTATTGCCATTGGGAGTCTCCCATGATATTGAAAGTTTTCCATGTCCTTAAGTTTAAGAGTCTCCTATGATATTGAATGTCATTAAGAGTTTCCCATAATTTTGAGTTTCTCATGCTATTAGTCTCCTATGATATAGAGAGTACCCCATGCTGTTGTGAGTCTCCTATGATATTGAGAGTCTCTCCTGTCATGTAGAGTCTCCCATGATATTGAGAGTATCCATGCTGTTGTGAGTCTCCCATGATATTGAGAGTCTCTCATGTTATTGTTAGTCTCCCATGATATTGAGAGTCTCTCCTGTCATGGAGAGTCTCCCATGATATTATGAGCATTTCGTGCTGTTGTGAGTCTCCCAGAATATTGAGAGTCTCTCCTGTCATGGAGAGTCTCCCATGATATTGAGAGTATATCATATCGCATGCTATTGACTCTCTAATTATATTGTGAGTTTCTCATGTTATTGAATCTCCCGTGCTATTGAGAGTCTCCCACGCACATTGAGAGCAGAATCATTACTATGTATAGACAGTACATATTTATCCTATAGTGTTTACTAAGACTTTTTATACCACTATTAATCAACCATTTTAATGATTGTCTTCGTGTGTACCTGACCACCCTTATTATCTGAATGGAGTGACCTTCCCTTTTGATATTGGGTTGTACCACATCGTATACATGGGGAAATAGTTTGTGACGATTTTCTCACCTTACTTCTTTGCACAATGAATCAACGTTAGATAGCATTTAGCAAGGTAAAGTGTAATGAATATTTTATGAATAATTATGTGTGTGTAATGTCAAGGACGTTGATACATTTTATTGATTATTTAAGGTCGTGACCTTTGTGTTGGTTGCCATGGTTATCTGGAATGTTTTCCAAGGTTGTGTATTATACATCTTGTCATGTTTATAAATGACATCGCCTATAAAATGATAAATGTATATGTATATTAGAGAGACATTTGAGAACATGCATATATGATTAACAGATATCTTACTGAACTGTGCTCTTGTTGGACATTAAAGAAATTTTATGACTGTTTGACGAAACCATGCAAAACTGAAAAATATAAATTGTTGTATTAAGTTTCAATTACGCTTGTGTATACTTAAGGAATGATTTTTATTGTTTGTTGTTTACTGGTGTGTAAACTGCATTTTTGTACAGAAATTTAAATGACGCGCGTTGAAGAAAGAAATGGATGAGGAATTTTAGAACAAAGTAGACTAGTATCCTATGTTGTAACTGCTGAATCAAACTGATAAAAGAATAAGCAATATACTCTTCAGTTGCTGACACTATTGAATTCAAACGAAATAATCAGTATTCAATAAGCATGTAGAAGGCATATGAAATATCATTTTGAAAAATTTTGAAACTCGCTCAAGAGATTGGAAACTAGGTTAATTAATTAGACATAAAATGCATACTGTAATACAAGAAATATTCGTGTGTAGTTTCTGTCGTAATTTTGACTTTCGATTTCGTTGATAGAAATGTTTGCGGTTAGCCAATAGAGAGCATAAGTGACAATAATACAGAAAAAAAAATTGTTTTATATTCGCGGTTTCCGTGGCAACCACGAAAAAAAAAAAGTTTCTTCGCGATAGACATTTCATTTTAAGGATGATACAGTACATAGTTATGAAAAGAATATTAAAAAAAAAGAGAAAAAGAGTAGTAGTGATGGTCAACATTCAGGTATCGATATTTAATGTTTTAAATTTCAATACACATTCCCACAGTTAGGTCGTATGTTTGAACGTTCTATGGAAAGTGTTAAATATACATCTGCACCATTTTTGCATAGAGAGCCATAATAATGAATTTAGTTATGAATTTGTTGGTGTGTATTCGATATTCTCATTTATGTTATATATGAAACACAATAGGTTTTTGTTATTTTAACTCATTCAAAGTTGTTGCCATTGAATATTCTGTATTTGCATATTGCAGAGTTATCTATTTTTGCGGGTAGGTATTGATTGTGATGTCATGTACTTGCGAGCGTAACGCCATACTTTTCGGAGAAAACGACATGAATTGCGCTCACAAAATAATTACGTAACAATCGATACCTACCCGTAAGGAAGCTAACTCTGAAATATGCAAAGACTTAATTGAACATAATTATATTGCCGTGGTGGCAATAAATGACCCATACGTTGGTCAATATGTTAAGTATATAGAAAGAGGTTAGTTGTTCTTACAAAACTCAAAACGTAAAAAACAAAAACGTTTGTACACTTTACAGCACAATAGTATACCGTGTAATTGTTTAATTCCACGGGTCAGGTTTTTTTCGATTCTTGCCTTAAAATCAAAATATTGAATTTTTCCTTTTCAAAATATCATTGTCGGATCGTTAGTATAGTTAGTGGAATTCACACATTATCTAATATTTTACGAATTAATTTTGGCATCATAAATGTATCTCGTATCTCGTGAAATTAATTTGCGAAAATATACTCCCTGCGGTGTAATGTAGGGTTGTTTCTTCGATATCCAAACAATATTTGTTTTGAATATTTTTCTCTTGCTGAACTTCATTAATAGAAATGGTATAATCCAAGTCTGACCCTTCAGTAGAAATGGTATATCCCATGTCTACCCCTTCAGTAGAAATGGTATATCCCACGTCTACCCCTTCAATAGAAATGGTATATTCCAAGTCTACCCCTTCAGTAGAAAATGGCATATTCCAAGTCTACCCCTTCAGTAGAAATGGTATATTCCAAGTCTACCCCTTCAGTAGAAATGGTATATTCCAAGTCTTCCCTTTCTGAAGAAATGGTATATCCAAAGTCTAACCCTTCAGTAGAAATGGTAGATTCCATGATTCATTTAATACATTTGTAGATATTCAAATTAGATAAACACATGTTTATAATTATGGTATGCAAATGAGTGGACAAAGCATGACTCCGTGGCACCATGGTAATGTTATAGTATCATGGTATAATCCGTGGTAACATCCATGGTATCGCCCATGCCATCATGCCTTAGTATGTCGAAGACTTGTAGTATATGTTCATGTAGAAACACTGGTGTGTTATCGAGAGGAGTGACAGGTTTGTCCAGTCAGTGTCCTTCATGTTATAATATCTATTGTGATATTTTTATATTTATTCATAAATGGCGGGTATATCTATGTTATATTTGTTTTCCCCATGTTTTCGTACAGAGATATAAAAGTTTTATTGAATTGAATATTGATATATGTTTTGTTTTGAATTCTACTAGATACTTTACCAAATAGTATGTATTCATTGTTTTACTGAATTAAATACTGATATATGTTTTGTTCTGAATTCTACTAGATTATTTACCACATAGTATGTATTCATTGTTAAAAAATTTCATTGAAAGATAAATATATAACATTATTCATTATTATACTGTAAGCATACATATTTTAGCGGAAATCATATTTTAGCGAATTTGCGCTAGAAACTTTGCGCGAAAACAAAATTGTGCTAATTTCATTTTCTATAGATCTTCGATAGCGCAATTTTCGTGAATCCGCGAATATTCAACATTGCGCAGACAAGTTCAAATTCAAGTTTGCGCTAAAATGTAATTACGCTAAAATAAGCATGTTTACATGTTTCATGAAATGAAGACATCAAATCAAATTCGAATGTTTACAAAATTGATATTCAAGATCTACGTTAAGATACATTGGTAAACCCTTGTGATATTGGTAATGGGTTGAAGTCTCGTATACTTTACAATAAGGCTGCATGGTACAAACTAAACATTAAAAAACTTTTCAATTAAAAAAAACAAATGTTTAAAATTACACGTCGATTAATTAAAAAAAAAGATTGACATTGTTGATTTTACATAGTTGTTATGCAAAATGTACTACAATATTAGCTAAACATTTTCGAAATGTTAGAAAATCTAATATATTCCAGATTGGTAATTATTCAGACTATTTATCGGACATAGCTGGTTTTATACAGAAAGTGGCCGTTTCATTGTAGTTCATCCGTCATTTCACTGTTATTGTGCATTGTGATTACTTTAATGATATGTTCAATTTGATTACTTGCCCGGCATATTTGTGATATTTCATTTTTTCTTTTTTAATTTAACATTTCGCTAACTCAATAGATTTGTTGCATCTTGTACATATTGTTCGATATTTCAATAGTTTGTAACAAACTATTATTTGATTGATTGATATGCAGTGATATTTAAGACGATTGTAGAATATCGTATAGATACCTACAGTTTTGATTTAAACGTTTAGTTGAAGGCTGCCATTGTTGTTAGGATCATCTGCCCCTAGTTTACATGTGTCTAACAGGTGGCGCTACTGTACCTAAGTGTGTATGGAATACGTAATGACGGAAAAACGACAATTGAGTTCTCATTCACAAGTCATTCATGCGGAATTTTATCATGATAGAAAAATTTCAAAAGAATTCAAATTGATCGTTTTACTACAATCGATAGAATGAATCGTTTAAGTTCTATTATTATTAATTAATTATTATTATCACATTAATGCTTTTACTATTAACACATATTTGAATGTTGTGCTTCAATTTTTAGTGTCATGGATATTTGATTTTGTTATTATTCATTAATAATTGTTAGATTTATTAATTAAGGCTTTTTATCAAATACAGCAATGACAAAAGTTATGTAAAATAAAAAAAATCTGCCCAAATGTTTTTGTTTTAAACTTATATTTCTTTCCATTGATGATGCAATTTTATTTCCGATGGAAATATGGAACGTATGAAACGTTTTAAAGTTCACAGTGTGGCACATGATAAACTTCTTAACAAATCTGCCAGACGTATTACATTGAAGATGTTCCACCGCCGACGAATGGTATGATTTCTCTATCAAAAATAGAAGCAGACGAATTAGTATTTTTCGTCACCATTTATCATTATTGAAAAGTTTGAGCTTCTAAGCCAGAAAAAAATAAAATAATGAATTGCCTCCCGAAAAAAACTGCATGGCACTATGCCCTATATTAAATGAGACACTGATTGTGCATGTATGTACTACATTATGTAAAAGCAAATTAAATTCGTTTATATGTATGTATGTGTCAATTAGACGCGTATGAAACATCAGTTATAACTCCAATAATTGGTATTATGCTCTGTCGACGGTGGAGCATCTTAAAATAACTTTCATGAAATCTTCTTCTTCTTTGGTTTATCACCATCCGTCAATAGTGACGATTTTAGGTGAGATGATCGGCTCAGTGGCGTGGGGGAAGGGGTTATATACAGTGCATTATTATTATTATTATTTTTTCTCTCTCTCTTCTGGTGCTGGAATAGATAAATGTAGATCGGTTAAAAACATGATAAAAAATGAGGTGTTTATTTGTGAGTGGGGGCTTCAAGGGCTACGTTGTTTATGTTTGCCTTGAAGCCCTCCAGTGTAGTGTTTTGTACTGTTGCCACAGGGAGGAGATTCCAGTTTTAGTTTAAACATATTTTATTTGAACAAAGTCAAAAGGAATTAGGCACAAGTTATACAACTTAGAATTGCCCTCTCCCATACAAATGTATATGATGTTACATAATCAAACATACAATAGCAGCATTAATGATTGTATATAAAATTATATATAAAAGAAAGAAAGAAAAAACAAACAAACAAACATTAATAATTATTGGTGGTCATATTTGATTTGTTTAGCCATACCAGCACCCACGTTTTATAGCTACATGTAAAATTGTTTCAACAATTGACATTCATGACGTGACTAATTCCATACAATTGAACAATAATTTTGTAAACAATCTAAAATGATATATAAATGATTTTACAATTAATATCTTACAAATACATTTTAGCATTAATGTTCTTTTAGAAAAAAATATCATGAAACAAGTTTTGACAATGAAATGCCAGCGATCATCATTTAGCAATCAGTGAATGTTGTACGATCAAACAAAGCGATTGGTATTTCTTATATATTCTTGAATTGTCAGGCGCATGCTTTCATTATCTTTCGGACTAAGTGTATCAGAACCATTAAGTATCAACTTCAAATTAATATTCGTATTATACAAAGACAATTTTCTCATAAGTATGACACGGTGGTCATTAAATTGGTCACATTGGAAAAAATAATGAAATGCATTTTCTATAGGAAATAAACAACGACAAGATGGTGATAAAACTAAATTAACTTTGAATAAATCAGCATTTAACGCACTGCAACCATGACGAAGTCTTGTATGCATAATATCAAGTTTTCTGTTTCCAACTGACCGTCTTGCTACAGTCTTTTTCCGTTTGATTAGAGTTTTAAATTTTGTAACAGTTTCTGAAGATCTTACTGTCAAATCTAATGAATTCCAAAGCTTCACTGTACTGGGAAGAAACGATTTTTCAAATAGCACTAGGCGACACCTAGGGGATACATAATCATGATTATTTCTTAAGTTATAAACGGTACGTTCATTAACCCTATCAGGTAAAATATCATGTAAATAAGACGGAGCTATATTATGATGAATTTTATAAAATAATAATAACTTTTTCTGCTTCCGTCTTTCCGACAATGTGTCCCAACCAGTTTCCATATATAATGAATTTCTACTTGCGAAAGAGGTTAAACCTGTAACTATTCTGGCAGCTTCTAATTGTATTTTTTCTAGTTTTTCTGAATCTAAATTGGTGCATCCATCCCACACCTCACTCGCGTATTCCAATAAAGGTCTAATAAACACAGTATATAATTTAGACAGCGTTTCCCCTTTTAATGTAAATTTCAACTTGCGCAAAACCGACAAATGCCGTGAGGCGGAGTTAGCGATATTAGTAATATGCGTTTCCCATTTCATATTTTCATTCAAAGTTATACCCAAGTGTTTGTGTAAACCACCGTTAGTCAAAATCATGTTATCAAATTACAAATTAATATCTAATTTTTCAAGAGAACCGTTAAATAAAACTACTTCAGTTTTATTAGGATTAAAATTTACTTTCCATTCCCTTGACCAGCGCTCTATAATTGATAAATCATGATTTATGTGTTGTTCAATATCTTGGATGTTATTTGAAGAATACGCGAGAGAGGTGTCGTCAGCAAACATTCTTGATAAGGAAAACAAATGTTCAGATATATCGTTTATGAATATCAAAAATAACAATGGTCCAAGAACCGACCCTTGAGGAACGCCAGCTTTTAAATAACCAGGATTTGAGTAACAATCACCAATAACGACAATTTGATTTCTATCACTTATATAATCTTTTATCCAATTATAGATATTTCCCCTGATACCATACGAAAATAGTTTTTTTAAGTAATCCACGATGCCATACCCTATCAAATGCTTTTGAAATATCGAAAAATACCATACATGTTTGTTGTTTATTTTCTAATGATACACATATATTATGATAAATCTCTAAAAGTTGGGACACGGTAGAGTGTCCCGGAAGAAAACAAGACTGATACTTATATAGAAGATTGTTATCAATGACAAAATTATGCAGATGTTTATAAATAGCCCGCTGAAAAACTTTACTTACAGTACTTAGAAGTGAAAATGGCCAGTAATTAGAGGTTAGAAAACGTTCACCCTTTTTGAATAAAGGCATTACCACAGCAGTTTTCCATTGACTAGGAAATTTACACTGTCCCAGGGATAGATTAAAAAGTAATTGCAAAGGAAAACACACGGTTTCAGCTGTGTTTTTTAACATTTCGTGACTAATAGTATCTTTACCAGTAGCTTTATTTAGCTTAAGAGTTGAAACAATATCTTTAACTTCTTGAACAGAAAAAAATACAGTTTCAATGGTATTTTGACATCTCGATGGAAATTCGGGTATGTTACATGGTTCATCAATAATTTCAGATAGGGAACAAAAAAACGAATTCAGTAAATCAGTTTTTTTCTTGTTATCGTACACTAATATACCATTACCACTATCATATAATGGAGGGATAGATTCTGATAAAGAAGATTTTCCAATTAGACGATGCATCAATTTCCAATATGATTTTGAATCGTGTATAGCAAAATTGTCTATAATTCTATTAATATTTTCAAAAAAGGATACTTTAGCAAATTTTTTCATATTGTTAACCCGGTTTCGTTGGTGTTTAAATCTCAATATATCACCTGGACTATTAGAGCTACGTGCTTTTTTATGCAAACGATTTTTTTTCTAATTTCAGTGCGTAATTCCGAGTAGAACCATGGTTTGTCATTTTTCTGATAGTTATGATTTTTCTGGGTATACACATATTAGCAAAGTTTAAAAAGGAGTCAGTGAAAATTTCACAAGCTTCGTCAACGGAACAATTTTCAAATTTCTCTTGCCATGGAAATTCTCTGATTAATTTATTGAACTGATCATAGTCGGCATATTTATACAACCACATGTTACGCTGGTATGTTTTAGTAATATCTTCTGTCAATTTAACAACCGCATGGGTAGCTGAATGGTCGTTAATTTCATTATTGACAGGAATTACAGAAGATTCAATAACATGTACAGTGTCACTGACAAGTATAGGATCGATACGTGTACTGGAATGAGCAGTGACACGAGTAGGTTCATTAATCACATTAGATAAACTAAAAAGAAGAAGAAGCTCATTGAGTCTATGATTTCGAACTCTAAATAAGTCAATATTTATGTCGCCAAATATGAGAACATTAGAACTGATACAAAGAGCACTCTCGATGGATGATTACTATTTGACCCTTCAGGACGATAGACAGTGCATACAAGATAAGAACAATTAGTGAAATTTAACTCAACCCAGATAATTTCTCCCCCATCAAATTCCAAATGTCTACGTTTAAAATGAACGTCGTTTGATATGTAAACCATAACACCACCCCCAAAACAGTTTCTATCAAGTCTTATGGGCTCTGAATATCCCTCTATCAATATATCAGAATTTAAAACGTTTTCATCTAAGTGTGTTTCAGTTAAAAGTATACATGTGTATTCATTAGCCAACTGTTCAATATCTCCGATTTTATTGCGTATACTCCTTGCGTTGAGGTGAAAAAATGATAATTCATTTTGCTCATTCTCGGGTCCGGAATTAGTTTTAATATCATTGCTTAGGATCAATACCAATAGAGATTCCAGTGTGTGATGGTGTGTGGGAAGAAGGAATACTTAAATGTATTCTTTGTGGCTGCGATGTGTCTGTATACATAGGGATGTGTGTGTCTAGTGCGAGTGTCTACAGGTGTTAGGTATTGTTCTGGGTTGATGGCAACGAGATGGTGTGTGATTTTATATAAATCCTTCTTGAAAAAAAAACCCCGAATTCCAACTTTATTTCGCGGCTACTTAATTTCGTGATTTCCATTTCAAAACAATTTCGTGATGGTTAAGTTTTGCAGATATCAAATAAAATGTAAATACTTTTCAAATTAATTGCGCAAAAATTGTAGAAGATTCATTGATTTCGCGAATTAAACTGAACCGTAAAAATTGATTTAAACATTTTTGTGTTCAACATAACAACAGGGATAAGGCACAAGTTATCTCAACTTATAAACGCCTTCTCCCATAATTACATTGTATATATACAGATCTACAATAATATACACTATAACCAATAGGATTTTCTAGAGTTAGATATTTGTTTAGAAGAGGAGAATTGAAAAGCCTGGAAGAAAAACAGAATAACAAAAAAGGGGGGGAGGGGCGGGGGTTAAGTCTGTTGAAGTGAAATATTCTTAAGCGACCTTATAGCCGATTACTATTTTTACATAGGTCTGTACGGATTTAAAAATATATCCGTTTTGCTCGTCTGACAGGTTTGGAGAACCACAAAGAATAACATAAATTGTGACATTACAATATTGAGAAATGTTGTTAAATAAAAGTTGTCTTCTATATAATATACATTCTAACAAAAAATGCACAACATTTTAACATTCATTTCCGCATTCACATGATGATTATATTAACTCGAAAAAATCATATTTTAAAACGCTACAAGCATGTCGCAACCTTGTATGTAAAACATTTAACTTTCTGTTTCCTGCTATATAAAATAAAGGTAATGCGTCAAGGTAATGTTGAATTTTAGATTTAAAGCAATTGATAGATGGCTGCTCTCTGACATCGATTGGTAAATTATTCAATAACCTAACATTAGACGGAAAAAAAAGATTCATAAGAAATGGATAATCTATAATTTTGGACGGTGTAATTTTGATTATTTCTGACATACGTATTACGCTCCCCTACTCTTGGAGGAAGTGGATATCTTAAATAAGAAAGAGTTAGATTATTATGCAGTTTATACATAAGTGAAAGTTTTTTTTTAGTTTCCTTCTTTCTGATAATTGTTGAAGTTGGAATTCTTCATATAGAGACTGTTTACTAGAAAAAGAAGGCAGGCCTGTGATAACTCTTGCCGCTTCAAGTTGGACTAGCTCGAGCCTATTTACATCTGTCAGACAACAACCATCCAATAATTCACATGCATATCCTAATACTGGCAACACAAATACTTTGTATATGTGCAATAGTGTATTTCTATTCAATATGCATTCAAATTTTCTTAATACCGATATTTTTTTATATGTAAATACCACTTTGCATCTGAACTAAAAGTTACACCTAAATGTCTATGGTTTTCAACACATTTCAAAATTTCAGTACCAAAAGTAAGTTGCAAAAGTGGCACGTTTTTAGAATTTGTTATGAATAATATTTTAGTTTTTTTGCGGGTTGAATTTAGAGAGGCACTCTTTTGACCATTGATGAAGCTTCTGTAGGTCACTATTTAGAGATCGTTGAATATCTACATAAAATGATGAAGAAAACATTACTGAAGTATCATCAGAAAATAAACGTGAAACGCTATTCAAATCATCAACAATATCATTTGTGTAAATCAAAAATAAAAGTGGCCCCAAACACTGCCCTGCGGAACACCTGCATTTGTGAAGACTTGATCAGAATACACATTTTTTACTAAAACTTGCTGTTGCTGTCCTGATATAATTTTAACCAACGTAATAGATTACCTCTAATACCATATGATTCTAATTTAATTGATAAACCCTTGTGCCATACACGGTCAAATGCTTTTGATGCTTCTCAAAAAATAAGACAGGTGTGGTGTTTTTTTCTTCAAGAGAACAACATATATTATGGTACATTTCTATTAATTGTTGTACTGTTGAATGACTAGACATAAAACCAGATTGTTTTTCATAAAATAAGGAGTTATCAAGAAAGTAATTATAGATATACTTGAACACTACTCTTTCAAAAACTTTACCGATACATGATAACAAAGTAATAGGGCGATAATTGGACACCACATGTCTGTCCCCTTTCTTAAACAAGGGTAGAACAATTCATTTCTTCCAAATAGAAGGAAAAACATTTTAGCTAAATGGCATATTAAAAAGAATTGCCAATGGCTTACGTATGGAATTTGCAGTATATTTCAACATGTGGTGGATTATAATATCGTGGCCAGACGATTTTCCTAATTTGAGAATTTTTAAGATATCGCAAATCTCATCAAATCGAACAACAAGAGAATCAAGGTAAGAATTTGTTCTTTAGTTAAATGTGGGTAATGGAATATCCCTTTCGTCTACAGTTAAAACAGAGCTAAAATATTTATTCAATATATTAGATTTTTCAATATCATCAAGTTCATCATTTCTCAGGGTTAATCAATGGTGGAATAAGTTCCTGTGAACTAGATTGTTTAAATAATTTACGAACGAGTTTCCAATACGATTTAGGTTTACTAGTATAAAGTTTATCAATTACATCACCAACATTATAATAAAATAATTCCTTCGCAGGCTTTTTCATGTTATCAACCTTGTTTCTTTGGTTTTTATATTTGACTTGATTTGAGGTTGATTTTACATGTTTAGATTCTTTATGGAGTCGTTCTCGTAATCGCATGGCTTTCCTAAGTTCAGAGTTCATCCAAAGTTTGTCATGGGGTCTTATAGTAACTATTTTTAGGGGTATATTCTTCAGCAAAAGATAAAAAGTGCAATATAAACTTAACCAAAATTTTGAAAAAATCAGTTCCAATCAAAATTATTTATCAAAACGTTAAACTTATTGAAATCAACATGCTTGTACGACCAAACTTCACGAGTATTAGTACGAGAAAGGTTTACTGGTAAAGACAAAAATATTACACAAGCGTCATGGTCGCTAATGGTACGATCAATTGCAATGACATGCGAATCATTACATTTAAAAATATCACTTATTGAAACTGGATCTAGTAAACTCTGTCTTGTCAATCCATGCATGGTTGGTTCATTATTTCATTCGTCAAATCTAGTTCTAACATTAACCGTAAAAATAAATCACACACGAAAGAAAGTTGTTTTACAGTATTTGAAAGATATTGATAGACGCTCTAATTCCAGATCCTACTCGTTCATTGGGTAAGGTCCAATACGCTTTTTCTTTTCGTTGTTATTCTTATAAAGAACGCACTTGCCTCCATTCCAATTTATACAATTCATTTAGTGATACATTGTAGATTTCATCCAATGATCTGTGAACTCTGGTTTAAATCGATGGAGGCACGTTGTTGGGAAAATGCTTTCACAGACACAATTTGTCCTATCCACCACAGGTAGACATCCTCGATACCACAGGCACAATTTGTCCTATCCACCGCAGGTAGACATCCTCGATATCACAGGCACAATTTGTCCTATCCACCTCAGGTAGACATCCTCGATACCACAGGCACAATTTGTCCTATCCACCTCAGGTAGACATTCTCGATACCACAGACACAATTTGTCCTATCCACCGCAGGTAGACATCCTCGATACCACGGGCACAATTTGTCCTATCCACCTCAGGTAGACATCCTCGATACCACAGGCACAATTTGTCCTATCCACCGCAGGTAGACATTCTCGATACCACAGACACAATTTGTCCTATCCACCGTAGGTAGACATCCTCGATACCACAGGCACAATTTGTCCTATCCACCTCAGGTAGACATTCTCGATACCACAGACACAATTTGTCCTATCCACCGCAGGTAGACATCCTCGATACCACAGGCACAATTTGTCCTATCCACCTCAGGTAGACATCCTCGATACCACAGACACAATTTGTCCTATCCACCGCAGGTAGACATCCTCGATACCACAGGCACAATTTGTCCTATCCACCTCAGGTAGACATCCTCGATACCACAGGCACAATTTGTCCTATCCACCGCAGGTAGACATTCTCGATACCACAGACACAATTTGTCCTATCCACCGTAGGTAGACATCCTCGATACCACAGGCACAATTTGTCCTATCCACCTCAGGTAGACATTCTCGATACCACAGACACAATTTGTCCTATCCACCGCAGGTAGACATCCTCGATACCACGGGCACAATTTGTCCTATCCACCTCAGGTAGACATCCTCGATACCACAGGCACAATTTGTCCTATCCACCGCAGGTAGACATCCTCGATACCACAGACACAATTTGTCCTTTCCACCGCAGGTAGACATCCTCGATACCACAGGCACAATTTGTCCTATCCACCTCAGGTAGACATCCTCGATACCACAGGCACAATTTGTCCTATCCACCGCAGGTAGACATCCTCGATACCACAGGCACAATTTGTCCTATCCACCTCAGGTAGACATCCTGGATATCACAGGCACAATTTGTCCTATCCACCGCAGGTAGACATTCTCGATACCACACACACAATTTGTCCTATCCACCGCAGGTAGACATCCTGGATATCACAGGCACAATTTGTCCTATCCAACGCAGGTAGACACTCTCGATACCACAGACACAATTTGTCCTATCCACCTCAGGTAGACATCCTGGATATCACAGGCACAATTTGTCCTATCCACCGCAGGTAGACATTCTCGATACCACAGACACAATTTGTCCTATCCACTGCAGGTAGACATCCTCGATACCACAGGCACAATTTGTCCTATCCACCGCAGGTAGACATCCTCGATATCACAGACACAATTTGTCCTATCCGCCGCAGGTAGACATTCTCGATACCACAGACACAATTTGTCCTATCTACCGCAGGTAGACATCCTCGATACCACAGACACTATTTGTCCTATCCACCTCAGTTAGACATCCTCGATACCACAGGCACAATTTGTCCTATCCACCTCAGGTAGACATCCTCGATACCACAGACACAATTTGTCCTATCCACCACAGGTAGACATCCTTGATACTCTAGGGGTTACTATCACTGTCCTAAACGGTATATCCACCCTTAGAGTATGCCATAGTAAAACTGATGACTCTGTGTGTAACAAGATGACACTGGTATTTTGGTTCTTTGATCAAGAGAAACAAATATCGGTACACCGTGGTTTGGTACTGCTTTTAAGTTGGGAGTTGCTCTTTGCATAATCTTTTTGATCATCCTCGATACTCCAGGGGCTCCGATCGCGATCACATACGATCTCTATGCCTCTGGAGTATCTCATACTAAAATTGAAGGCAGCCAAGGGGAACAAATCTAAACCAATTACATGCCAGCAAAAATTTCCTTTGAAGACTACAGAGCGAGCGACGCCCTACTTCAAAGCCACACAGTCAACCACAGTGTACCGTTATTCGGCTCTTTTGATGTACATCTGTACATCAGAGAGGACATCTGTACATCAAAGACAAAGTTATTTGTTCTGTTCTGTTGCCTCCAGTTTTACTATGAGATAGTCCAGGAGTATAGAGATCGTAAATGATCGAAACCCTTGGAGTATCGATGATGATGATTGGTCTGTTTTTGCCTTCAGATTTTCTATGACATATGTCAGAGGTAAATATTACGACAGTGATAGTCCATGTAACACCTGGAGTATCGAGGATGAAGGAAGAAGAGTGCGTTAGTGTCAAATCCTAGTACTTTTTGACAGAGCTTTACAACTCTTATCCAGGTCTTTCCCTTGATTCCTTCTCGGTGTTAGATGATGTCAGGCCACTAATAAATATTTATTTTTTTCTCGCCCATCAGACAACCGTATGCCCCTGTCTGCCGGGGGCGACATACGTGAGTCAATCCGAATGCACTTGCCATCGTTTCACGTAAATCTATCTTGAGCCATCACAAACGGTCTTACGTCCATGTTGTTGAACCACATCAGGAAGTCTCTAACGGTCACCATGCCGTGTCTCCGCTGAATAGGCGTGAAATGGTCCTTGTGGTCTCTTTATCTGAATCACATATGTTATGTACATGTTGAATTGGAGGAACTCGCTCTACATTATACTGAAGAACACGTTACAGAACACATATGTCTAGTTCCAAGTCTCCGTTTTCTATATAATCTTTTTGTTTTCTGAACATGAAAAGCTACGTCTCAAGGGGAATAACTCATACAAGTATAATTTAATTATCTCCCCTTGACCATGCAATGCAATTTCTCGATTCTCTCCCTACCATATTGTTTACAATTGCCACTGTTTCCAATAACTTGAGTGCAGAACGTGACCCGATTAGGTGCGTATGAATACCTGTAAGCATTGGACTTAATTAATACCTTTGACATTCCACAAAATCACATGTTGATCTTTACAAATAACACGTGTACGAAACAATCGGAGAAATACAATATAACAGATTTAATTATTTGAGTGTGTTATTGCTATTTGACATGAATGAAATAACTGAAATATAAGAACTATTTTTGTGACGTCATAGAAAAAGGGCGGATGAAGCTGAGTTAGTCAACGGCGCGCTTTTTATTTAAACAAAAGGATTAATATCTTACTTTGCTTAGATTAAGGGATGATAAACACAAGTGATGCAGTCGGTAAATTGTGCGAAACGCTGCCTTAAATACACACGACACAATATACAATTCTCAACTTAAAGTTATATGTGCCGTTGTGGTATACAATTTCATTTCATGTTACAGTGTTTTTGATATATTATTCATTTGTGCAGATATGTATCTATCTAAACATACATAAGACACAAAAATAAAAACAAGATATTTTTACCTATGCCTAGATTTATTGTGTAACTAATTTATAAAGGCTGTATACACGTTTGTTTGTCCAGTTGAATGGATTTGTACAGCTTAATTCTTCAATGCTTATGGTTTTCAATGGGTAACTGAAGGAAAAATTACAATTCATAAATTTCATCCATTTATGTTCTAATGGCATATCAAAACTTAAATCAAAATTGTTAAATTACAGAGTTATTGTTAATTTACACGTTTAAAGAATCTAAAGAATCTCTCGTTTCATTCCCTTTTTTTGTTTGTTTCATTCTGAAAATATCTTAAATAAAAGTAATATCCGCTTTATGATAACTCATAGTGAAATTAAAACTTTTTTGTCTCTTGCTGTTTTCTGACAGATGTTGTGTACATGTATGTGAGTTTGCCATTTGATATCTTAGATCAGCTATGATAGTAATACAAGAATGTTACCAATGATAAGTGTTTGATGATAATCATTGTATAGTAATCCGAACAGAGAAGATGTAGCATTTGAATGCATTAAAAGCATTCCTCATGCCTTTGCCAATCCTTTAATATTGGAGATCAGGCTCAGGTATACCATACTAGTCCAACAGATTTAGCATAGATTTAGGAGTGAGATAAACCATACGATATAAATTTCAAGTAAAAGCCTATAATCTATCTAGAATAAATGTAATCTAGCTATATGTGCACTGTATCTATAATATTTTTTGTGTATAGCTAAGTTGAATTATAACGTAATATTTATGATAGCAAATGACAATATAGTTTAATTGATTTTCTCCTCAAATTCCTTCCAAAATTAAAGCAAGAGTTATCTCGCTTTAGTCCATCCTTACTGCATCTGTCAACATTTTAGTATCATTGTTGGAAGAAAAAGTATATTTTCATCAGTCAGATTAAAAACATTTAAAATAAATCATTTCACGGTGTTTAAATTTATTATTGGGGATCCTTGATGTTTTGCATGTAAGAAAAAAAAAATCCGGAATTAGGTTAACGTCTTTCGGTTTCATTATAATTTTAATTTAATTTTTCCGCTTTGGAAGAGAGAAGACTGTCTTCTTTAATAACAGGTGTGTATATTTGTAAAATGTGACTATATACAAGTGTTTTGGTTAGAGTTTCGTCAGGGCTTTGTCATGACCAACACTGAAATCTTGAGGAAGTTCGGTTCCCTCCAATATTCAGGAAACGAACATAGTTCATTGGCAATTTAAAATCAATCAATGGGATGGATCGTTCAAGCCATAAGGTATTAAACTCGTTTGACATTTATTAGTTATATATAGGATGTCACGGTTCTATGTTTTTCTGTCTCGGTTCGGTTTCAACTTTTTTGATCGTTTTCGGTTTTTTCGGTTCGGTTCAGGCAAATTCTCAATTACACTTTTAAAGTCTATTTTATCAAAAGCAAGTTCTGCTTTAGATTTAAAGATGGTATATCACTTAAACAAAATGTGTTTTTTTTTTCTTTATCAAGATTTCACTTCTAATTAAACATATAATTTATTGCCTGAAAAATAATCCACAGCACTATATCCTATATACATTGAAGTTCTAAAAGTGCATGCAGCAAAGAAATTCATTAATTATTCTATATCATTTTGTGTCTTAATTAGACATATAACACGATTAAATAACCAATTTTTGTTCAAATATTGAGTATCATTTATGATCTCTCAGCAGTGGAACATCTTAAAAAAACATAATTGAACATTTCTTTATCTTTTAACTCTTTCAGTACTATTGACACATTAATCAGTCACAGAGAGATATATGTCTCGTATCCTTTATGATACATTATTTCGTCACTAAAACTTTTCTCGTATCCTTCATGACGCATTATTATGTGATGATTGACATGTTGAAAATTTTACCGCAAATCAATACATCGGTATTATCTCAGAAAAGTGTTTAAAAAGTAGTATTGCATTGGAATTATAATAAAGATAAACATTATTACGTACCAGGTGCATGTTCAATCGTAAAATGGTTTAATTCACGGAATATTGGCCGACGGAAACGCGATTGTTTACAATCGGCAACACAATGGCGGCTTGATTTAGGCTGCGATATTCTGCGGGATTAATGTTATCGGAAAAATACATAATAAAAAATTATCAATTATAAAATATCAAACATTTAGTGAAATATATCATATTCAGATATTTATGTTATGTGAAAAATCATGTCCGCAGACAGCAAAAAACGATCTTCTGAATGACTGAACTTGCACACGTGTTACACATATATGTCGGTCAACAGGTGTATTCTTCGGATTCTGACAAACAACTTCGCCGTATTTTCAATGAAATAATCTGCAATACAGTTTATACACGTAAATTACAGGTTATATAGGACAGTTATTTTTTAATGAACCGAACCGAAACTTAGAATTATCGTTACCGAACCGAACCGTACGGTTGAATTTTTTCGGTTAACCGTATTTTCGGTTAACCGTGACACTCCAGTTATTATAGTCAGTTACTGACCCCCTATAAAGGCATAGAGGGTCAGTAAGATTTATAGGGGGCGAGGGCGTAGCCCGAGCCTCCTATACTTCTTACTGACCCTCTGTGCCTTTATAGGGGGTCAGTAACTGACTATATAACGAATTTATCGCATCGAGGACCATTTATTTGTTTTATTAATTCTTTGTTTCCTATTTGTTTGGTCAAGAATCTGAAATCAAACTTAAATCATACTGGCACGAATGATAACAAACAATATCCACTTTTAGAATAATTGGCCTAGGCTAAATATTTATCTATGTATTTCTTTCAAGAATTTTCAAATATACTGTATAAGGAACCTGCAGAATAATAATGAATAATTCATATATCAACAATAATTTCGACATTCCTATGTGCACAGTCATGCAGTAGGCCTACCTCAATACGACACCAGACCGTCTGTATATTGAAAGCATCACAAACAAGAGTGACACAAACGTCCATCTAACATTTTAAAAACAATCTCCTTGATCATCTGTGCATTCTCGCTGAGATAATCACTTGAAAGTGATGCCGATAAATTGATTGTAGACTAGAGTGAAGATTGATCTGTAGGTACGAACACCTCCATTTGTTTATAATCACAGTCTAGAAAACGCTTGAACTGTAATTAGGTTTGACTTTCGCCGCGTCATCAACTTTCAAACTGGCGTAGGGGAAGCAACTCGTATTTAAAAAATGCATTTCAGTATTAAAACGATTAAAATTATTTTTACACAAAAATTAACAAGTAATATATAGTTTTACGGTAATGAAGTGGTATATTTAGATAAAGAGAATGTGTTTAAATTTTGAAGCGAGGGCGACAGCCGCCATATTGCACCATAATAAAATTTACTGACCCCCTATAAAGTGTTAGGGGGTCACCACGTGACGGCTCTCCGCCAATCATTTGGGGACATTTCTGTCCGAGGTGCGATAATATAATATATTGACATAAGTTACATCACATACTCTTGAAGGACGAATATTCGTCAGGGTAATTAAAAAATTCTCATATAGAACTATCAACAAATCAGCAAGAAATAAAATGTACCAATTTTATCAACACAAATATATAATATTCATCTATCCACAGGCATCTGCTTCTGGTTTGATAAAAATAAAATAACCTACCCCTACTATATGAACAGTAGGGGTAGGACATTGTATTTTTCCAAAACCAGATGCAGACGCCTGTGATCTATCACAATACAGAAGATTTCTAACCACCAGGTGATGGCCGATGCAATATTAATAGGGACCTATTTTCGTCAGGGGGCTGTTCTGCTTATTAGGAAAATTTGGATAATTCCAAATAAATGATGAGCAGCAGGCACTTGTGGGATCGTGTTTTAGCTGAAAATTTCTTGTTGTTACATCGATTTTAAATCTTTAAACTTATTGGTCATGGAAAGTGGCGAACACCTCTGTTTACAGAGAATAACATTATGTTTTTAACAGTACTGCACCAAAAATTTCGGGTAAGTTGAATCGCCAAAATAATTTGTAATAACCAAAAATCTGGGCTATGAATCACATGATCAGACAAGTGACTTCCGGTACTTTGTTGACATACAGCTAATCAGTGCACATGAACAGTCAAACGCTGACGGTAGGGTTTTAAAGTAAATGGACTTAAGAAAATACCTTTGTTTAGGGGTTTAATGCTACATCGTTTTTATAAAATCACTTGGTTTTAGAACACACACCCTTTTAAGCAAATCTTCCTTGATTAAATCTTCTTTGGCAGACGACACTCTATACGAAATCACGCGATAGTTCATAAGATATAAGCAAAATTGTAAACATGACGAAAACAGGTCCCTTACGAATTTAGGGCACTTGACCATACATGTACATTGTAGTGACAATAATGATTTGAATATACAATGAGTATATACATGTAACATGACAAGAGTAGTGTACCGCCAGCCGTGCTCGAACCTGCAACACCGCACTCACTGGTCCACCACTCTACCAACTGAGTTAAAGGGAAAATCCCCTAGCACGAAGCTAGAAGGCGACTGTATCACTATGTACAATTAAAACCTGCTACACTACTCCCCCCTTTCAAATGTGTTCGCCCCCGAACACAGACCAACCCAGGTTCTCTCTCCAACAAAGCCTATCAATCATGTATAGCTTTCGCTTGGAGTGGTCTACGGCACCAAATGTAACAGGGCGAGAGTAGTGTGCCGCCAGCCAGGATAGAACCTGCTACCCCAGACTTACTGGTATGAGTGTTCATTTCATATGAGATTTTATGAAACGAGTCTAAGAAGTTTTAGTTTTGCGAGCCTTGGCGAGCAAAATTTAAACTTCGAGACGAGTTTCACAAAATCTCATATGAAATGAACACAAATTTAAGATACTTTTTATCACATAACTACAAAAACCTATATAAAACAAAGAATTTCATGTCAAAATGTATTCCAAAAATCCGGCAGAGGCCACCATTTCGTCCAGCTTTCCTCGTACTCCTGACGTCGCATCATTTTTCCTGACGTTATTTTATTGTTTCTATCTTACGTCACAATAGGTTTCCAGCCAATGAAAATCGCCCCAGGTCAAAATATATTACACTATAATGACATATGCAAAAATATTACACAGGCGAAATCACTGGATATCAGGCGGATTATGTGATAAATGTATATATCACCATATTCAACAGTATGAAACCATAGAATAAACATAAAAAATAGAAGTGAAGAAGTATTCTTAAAGTGTTATTAATCACAAGAACTGTATATACATTGTTTATACGTTTATTTATTTTATCAAGCAACCAGAAGTCAGTTTCTATGTATGTGTTGTACGTTATACATTAGTAAAGATGAAAGAATCATCAATACGTGCCAACAAGTGACACTTCACTTTTAATGATGTGATTTGAGCGAATCTTAAGAGATATGCATAGAATAATATAGACCTATGATATCACATTAACCTCTATTACAGATCATGATCATTTGCTCATTTCATGTTAACGCTTGATCGTCTTTTAATAGGTGTTGAACAATACTAGTACATTATGAAGATGCTGGAATCTCCCATCTGATCCGAACAAAGACGGCACCTGATGCCAACAATTGAAGAAGACTTTAGTCCAGGTAACTTTAATGAGTACGTAAAAAATATTTTGTTTTATCTAAATTTTGTCGAAAAATAAATGAGATGTGATCACTTTATGTATAAAAAGGTAAAATTAAAATGTCTTCTTTGATATTTATAATTTATCACCTTTGTAAACTTAAAGAAAAGGAACTAAATTCATTCATTTAAATATTGAATGAGGTAGAGAAAATCCTTCCATAATATATTTCTGTTCATGAAATTATTTTGAACATGTATGATATCCTTTTGAGAGTTTGATTGAAGTTTTATTTATTTTTATTTTTTTATACATGGTTAATGTAAACAAAAGTTTGACTGTTTTGGCAGACATGTTAACCCTACCGATTCTGGCGGAAGTCTACCGCTTTTGAGACTGATATTCCGCCTACCGCTTTAATATCCAAATATTCCGATTTCTGCAAAAACATTGTCTTCATTTTTTTCTTCCAATTTCTGAATTTTTCATAGTCGGTTGGGGCTGCCATGGTGGCTTCAAAATGCATACCAGACTGAGTAGGGGACTGGCTTCATAATTAAGTAAACAAAGGAGGTGTGAACACTCCCTGTCCAACACCCACTGGTGCTAATTAGCAGCCTGGGGCTAGTTCCACCTTGGCTTGGTGGTGTCACTTGCTTAGCCTATTTCACGCACAGGGACTTGTAACGTAGGTTGGGAGAAAGTCTGTTGTGTATACATGTGCACTATAGGCCTATATACTATATAAAAGGACAAGGGAACCAACAGCTCGCTTGGAAGAGGTACACCTGCCTCTACAAAAGTCGCCGGTATTCCGTCAAACATGAATAAATATGTATATATTTAATACTAATATATTCTTAAATAAATTTTTGATACGGAAAACACAACTTCAGACACGAAATAATATATTAACATACCTTTATTTCACTATGAACGCGGAAAATGCAGTCAGATTTCCTCACTGTCGTTTTGCTTGTCCACTGAAATCTAGGTTAAACACGTTTGAGTGGATATTGTGTACCCCATACCCGGACCCGAACTGGAAACCCCATATACACAGTGCCTGTATACTAAAAGCTACAATATTAATGTGGTAACGGTAAAGTAAAACATTAGAGTCTCGACTTAAGTTAGATTCTTCAGTTAATGATACGTGTATTTCAAATAAAGGTACTTCTAAGAACCTTAACCATAAAACTTAATTTATACAAAGTCTGGGTACAGAATTCCAGTGCAGTATCGGGTAAGGGCGGGTACACTAAAAAGGTACCCATCATCAATTACAATATGGCGGATTATACGAACAAGAGTCGAGTGCTGGATAAAAAAAGTGTGATTCCTCGCTTAGTTGTTGGATTGGATTAATGAAAGAGTTATCGGAGATAGCCTATTTGTATTTGCAATGGGAAAATATCACCAGAAAGTGAAATGAATGCATACAAAATTTGTTACAAGGGAATATGAGTGCCTTTGACCTAGATTTCACTGGACAGGCATAACGACAGTGAGGAAATCTGACTGCATTTTCCGCGTTCATAGTGAAATAAAGGTATGTTAATATATTATTTCGTGTCTGAAGTTGTGTTTTCCGTATCGAAAATTTATTTAAGAATATATTAGTATTAAATATATACATATTTATCCATGTTTGACGGAATACTGGCGACTTTTGTAAAGGCAGGTGTACCTCTTCCAAGCGAGCCGTTGGTTCCCTTGTCCTTTTATATAGTATATAGGCCTAGTACACATGTATACACAACAGACATTCTCACAACCTACGTTACAAGTCCCTGTGATTTCACGTGTCTGAGTGTAACGATGTGTATTACGTAGGCCTACCGT
Organism: Argopecten irradians irradians; assembly: GCA_004382745.1. Classification (NCBI taxonomy): domain Eukaryota; kingdom Metazoa; phylum Mollusca; class Bivalvia; order Pectinida; family Pectinidae; genus Argopecten; species Argopecten irradians. The sequence continues at coordinate 585,532 of SAYR01040034.1, read as the reverse complement.
AAGGAAACAATCATCTGGCCTTTCAATAAATTTTGTGCTTAAAACTAGTCAGCATCATTTCAAAATCAAACACTACTTATAATTGAAATGATTTACTCACGTTTTTAATGTAAAATAGGCATACAGTGTCTGCTGAAAATCATAAACTTTGCAATCGCCGCCATTTTGGAATGGGGTGATTCTAATAAAGGAGCCGGATTTTGGTATATTTTTTCAGGATATCACAAAAAAAAAATTTTTTCAGTGTGATTATTTCTCTAGAATATTGGTGTAAATTTTAGAAACAAATGTTTGTATTTTTTCTTGCATAAATCAAAAGAAAATGAGTCCAGTATGTATTACAAAAAAAAAAGTGAAAAAAAAACCAAAACAAATAGACAAAATGTATAATTAAAAATTATGATAAATAGCATTGAAATAAAAGTATACAATGTATTTATTGGCATTTTTCATCTTCTAAATTTAATATAAGCCTTTATTAACATTTAAAAAATACAAAATGAGCCACCAATGCAAGGCCTATGGTGATAATAAAAGTTAAATCATAATTTGTTAACAAAATATGTTTTTGTGATTATTTTGCATATTATTGATATTTATATATCTCCGACGCGTCACGAAAAATGCCGCATGTAATGCTACCGCTTTTGAGTCAAAAATCTACCTCTTTTTGCTTACCAAAGGTTAACATGTCTGGTTTTGGTGTATTAGGAATATTTGCTTTTTGACAGTTCTAGATCTAGAATTCACATAGGAATATGATTGAAGCCAGTATAAATCACGGCACTAAAGACAACTGCACAGATACTGAACATCACATCCACAGTCAACATAATGGAGAGGTTGTACAAATCTACAATCCGGGACATCTGATTCCAGACCAAGATTTCGGTAAGTTGTAGTTATATTCACGGTGTAGCTGCCAGACGGTGCAGTTCAATTCTGCTTCATTTGAATGATAATTAACGTGATGATTCAGAAGTGATTGTATCAATTAGATTTATCCTTAATGAAGGGGTAACAAAGCTGTGAGAGCAGTATCATGATGGCATATGTCCATTATATACTTATTAGTTTCAATTTCAAATCCCATGTTGGGCCATGTACTGTTCTTACTCAAACTGTAGCTAGATAGGTTTGTGATTACTCCAGAATCCCGCTTGCCTGTATACCGTCTGGATATAAACCTGGGATATATGTCTTTAGGGGAGATTTGCATATAAATCTGTATTTGTAAGACCTCCATATATTAAAAATTTTAACATGTAATATATGCCACATATATATATGGTGCTCATTTATCATACCCCCCCCCCCGCAACAATGTCAAGGAGAGGGGGGGAAGAATTATTCCCTACCCATGAGGGCGTGATAACAAAATCACAAACCTCAGAGAATCCCTGAATGTCCAACCCTCAGCAAGCCTCGCATTGGACGTTCATGAAATATCCCTCAGGTTGTGATTTTGTGGTCACACCACTAGGTAGGGAACAATTCTATTAATCATTATGCTGTATTTTCATATTACAGAGTTATCTGCCCTTGTGGGTAGGTATCGATTGTGACGTCATGTGTTTGCGAGCGTAATGTCATACTTTTCAAAGAAAACGACGTAAATTGCGCTCGTAAAATAATGACGTAACAATCTATACCTACCCGCAAGGGAGCTAACTCTGTAATATGAAAAGACGGAATAGACATACCATTATGTCCGTTCATTCCATTTTCATTGTTATTCAATAACTTATTTACAGATGATGGTGAGGATCCCGATTTGTCAGTTGTTTCCTTTGATGTCGCAGCAGAGACAGTCGTCACGACAACAAATCTACCGCTACACGATACAGAGATCAATATAATAAACAGCCAATCAGAGTCTTGTGACAACGCTGTTTGTCCATCGCTGTTGTTTGATGATGTTAGAAATATCAGCGGGTCCGACACGAGTGTTGGGTACGGAAATAAATTGATTTCTGCTTCTGAAATCACAGAGTCAGAGTTATCTTCCCTTAACCTGTGGCGGGAACACAACAACGCTGCAAGGTAAGTTTATAAGACTCTTTCATAAGCCTTGTTTTACAACATTTTGTGACCCTCGCTTAGAATACCCCTATCCTTTATATCCACATATGAAAGAGTACTTTTCTTTCATACCTTGACCTTTTTTGGCAATTTTATATCTATAATATCCCGCCATTTTGAAATAAGTTTGAAGAAAACCTTCAACAAGTCAATGCCCCATACATGCAAAATTATGTGATATTTTTAACACAGATTCTGTTGTTTGCATCTTTTATATTAAAACCAGTCTAGTTTCTGAAACATTTTTTTTTCAATTTTACCGCAAAAACAGTAATTTTGTTGACCCTGTGACATCACAAGGCTTTATTACATGGGTAGCCATGCAATACAGTCTCAGGTGACAGGAATGTATTGTATGAGACCAGCCAGTATTACACCCGTAGGTATGAAAGAATATAGAATATTTCATTGTTATCAAATATCATTTCAATGCTATGGAAGTCGCCCTTGTTGACATGATTAATCTGTCCTCTGGCCTTTATGATACATGAATCTACCCCCAGCTTTGAGTGTGGTGACTGATCAGTCTGACATGACTAAGTGGGATGTTTCAGTTGTTAAAAGTATGGTTCAGTGAGATCGTACTATAGCTAAAAATGTCTGTAATGCATTACTCACCTGCTTTCATATGAATTAGGAATAATATCCTGTTGACGGCCAGCAATATTCGAAATAGATGCAATTCTTGATAGTAGGTTGTAACAAATGCTATTTGTGAAAGCAGTTTCCATCTAGATTTTGGTTTCATGCTATTTTTTGACAATAACATACAGTGCTGACTAAAAACAAACAAAACATTCACTGGAAGTTGCTGAAATGTCACAGTGCACAGGTCATGGGAGGAAGAAACCAACTCTCTAAAGTGATGAACAACTCTATTTCAACAAAATGATATTTGGTATTCTAGGTTCTCAGTGGAGCTCTAGAGGGGTGCATGAAATTGGCCAAATCCATAATTATGCATTAATAATTAAGCTACAGACGAGGTTGGGATTTGGACTTAGATTATCACAGCTACATTGTATTTTTAGAACATCAATGATTGGTTATAAAGTATTTATAGAACAGCAATGATTGGTTATAAAACTCCAAGAAAATCTTTTGTTTTGGTTATATAGCCAAAGACCAGATACAGACCACCCCTTAGAAGGCAGTCCATTTCTGAAGACAAATACATCAGATATAGATATACAGAATACACTGTCACCTGAGGACCTGACAAAACGCGAGAGAGCAAGGCTGCTGAAACAGAAACTCCGGAAAAATCCTTTGTTCAGGTATGGATTAGAAGTCTAATTACATAAAGGTTTTATGTGAGTAGCTATGTGATATGAAATTTTAATTATGTAAACAGTTTAATAATTTGAAAATTGAGTAAATGTAATTGAGTTTTGACCAAGTAATTGTAATTGTAATTAATTACATTGATTAATTACATTGCAATGTAATTGGCCCCAACCCTGGCTACAAGAATTTACAAGTTTTGTAGACTTGTTTCATGTCACATAGACACAAGTGTAAGATTCTATTTATCACATGACTATTATTAACGGAATATTTAATATAGACAAAACATCCAGTTTCTTTTTTGTGTAAGAGTGATGAAATCAGCCTTGGATTTGACATTTTCGTCTTACGAGACAATCTTGCAACGCCATATTTGGATTACAACATCATGTTCACTTTGACGTCACCATAGTTATACTCAAAGCTTTAATAGACTATATCTTTTACAAATTGTGTATCTTCAGAGAAAAGGAAAAAGAGCAGGCCAGAGCCAGGATGAGAAATAAGAGAAATGACCCTGAGTATCGAGAAAAAGAACGAAGGAAGGATAGAGAAAGACGAAAAATTGTTCGACATGTGAATGAAGAGGCTCGTGAAAAGGAACGCGAAAGAGATAGAGTTCAAAAAAGACTAAATAGAGAAAATATGAAAGAATTAAAGCAACTGCACCACCACGAGGCTCTGGTCGGTATGGCAGACACTTTATATGTGGAAAACTGTTTTGTGATATCAGACTCAAGTGATCAAGGTTATTGGACAAGTGAGCATGTGATTGGTTCAAATTCTGACTCTATCATCCAATCAGAATCAAGAACAGATGATGACGACAGTTCTTTACTGCCGCTGGACTTCGATGATAAAGTTACTGTAGACTCAAGTATTGGATAGTGTCTTAAGCTCATGGTTATTTATAAAATCAAATGAAAATAATGACATTGAGTTTTTTTAATTAACTGTATAAATTGTGGTCATCCTCGATATTCCAGGGGTTCTCATCACTTAAGGTCTCTACACCCGTGGACTTTCTCATTATAAAACTGGAAGCAACATAACAGAACAGGTAATTTAGCTGTGTGATGTACATCAAACAAGCTGTATAACGGTACACTGTGGTTGACTGTGTGACTTTTAAAGTTATGCGTTACTCTCTCTGTAGTCTTCAAAGGAAAGCTATGCAGGCCTGTGATTGGTTCAGATGTTTTCCCCTGAGATATTGCAGTGGTGTAGAGATCACAAGTGATTGGTACCCCCGTAATATCGAGACTGAGTTGTGGAAATGACGGACGTCGTGCCATATCGCATAAGCTCACCTGTGCCTCGGTCAGGTGAGCTAATGAAGAAACAACTAACCGATAAGTAAAGTGAAAGAAACAACTAACCGATAAGTAAAGTGAAAGAAACAACTAAGGTAGCAGTGTACAGTTAGACCGAATGGCCATGGATGAGATTTTTATTAAGCAGAAAACCCCTGTTTTATTATATGCATGAAAAATAAAAAAATGTATATGACATACCTATGTCGAAATAGGCTCAGTTCCGCTATCAGGACAGTGATGCTTGGTTTTAAACTGTATCCAAGAAAAAAATTCTAGTAGAGGGAGTGTAATTTTGGGTTGAAAATCCCAATTTTTTGCAATTTTTCAAAAATAAATAAATTTGGTTACCATTGTTTTTACAGGCTCACAAAACAACAAAAAGTAGACCTGTCCAAAAATGAACTCTGCATGACAATTGCAGATGTTGTGTAGATTAAAAATATATATAATTTTATATAGGTGTTATTTAAGGTTAAAAAGCTGTGTGTACATAATTAAAGCCTGCACATTATTTTGCTGCATTTTTCAAATCTACTGTACACTAGTACTGCTACCTAACCGATAAGTAAAGGGAAAAAACAACTAACCAATAAGTAAAAGGAAAAAACAACTAACCAATAAGTAAAGGGAAAAAACAACTAACCGATAAGTAAAGGGAAAAAACAAATAACCGATAAGTAAAGGGAAAAAACAAATAACCGATAAGTAAAGGGAAAAAACAACTAACGGATAAGTAAAGTGAAGAACCACATATTTATTCCCAAAATGCACAATTTGTAGTCATGGTGATTGTTAATGACAGTTTTTACCCTACAATTGGGTTTGCGCTTGGATAAATCCCCCAATTACAGTGGGTCAGACAACTCGACATATGGTCATGGCAACGAGTTTCACAGACGGACAGATGGCTGTGGTGATGTCCGTCAGCTGGGGCTACAGTTGTACTGAGACAGGACTGGACACACGGCTTCAGGAGAGTGTCTTCACAAAGACAATAACAGTGTTTGGACTGGTAGTGGACACTACAGGCCTGTGTATGGACAGCCAGACAGACCAAGAGGACAGCTCCAAATATCTCCTTAAACATCTCGAGTATCTGTCAAAATGAAGACATGTAGAGCATTGGATCGGACATGCTGCAATCTGTTATGTTGACATATACTGTATTTACATTCATAGAACATTGTATACTAGCATAACAGTGGCGTAGGAAAATGAAACGTAATGGGGGGGGGGGGAGGCAAAGGTCCTCAATATTTTGTAACCCCTCCCCGTCCCGCACCTACAGGAGGAGATTAATTCAACACGCAATCATATATATTTTATACACTTTTTTCATATATTATTAAATATAATCCTTGTACACATTTATAGAGAGTGGGGTCGCTAAAAGGAAATTAACAAATACCCAAATTGGCAAAATTAGCGTGTGAGCGCAGAAGGCGCGATATTTTGGTGGTTGGGGGTCCTGGGGTCACCTCCGGGAAAAATATTACAATTTAGAATGGCTGAGATGAGTTTTAAATTGAATTTGATGATTTTGCGAGCGCCCGAAAGCGCGAGATTTTGTTGTTTTGGGGGTCCGGGGGTCTCCCCCGGGAAAAAACCCCATTACAATTTAGAATGGCTGAGATGAGTTTTACGATGTATGTATTTTAATGATTTTAAAGCGTTCTTACTATGGTAATTTTTCGATTAAAGTTACCTGCATTTAGAAATGATAATTGTGATAATTGCGTTGTCATATCATTATGCAACCCTGCTCGATCTGAACATACCGGCTTCACACCATCGGCTCATTGTTGTGTAACTCAAATTTTTAAAATAAAAATGAATAAATTGTCTTGCTAAGACATATAAACAAATTAATCTTTTAAGAGACATTTTTTGAAATAATACGTATCCCCTTGATGGACATTTTGAGCCCACCATCATCAGATGGTGGGCTATTCAAATCGCTTTTCATACGGCCGTCCTTCCGTCCGTTACATTTCTTGTTACCGCTATTTCTCCGAAAGGGCTGAAGGGATCTTTCTCAAATTTCTTATGTAGGTTCCTCAAGGGCCCTAGTTGTGCATATTGCATTTTGGGACTGATCGGTGAACAAGATGGCCGCCAGGCAGCCATCTTGTATTTTGACAATTGAAGTTTGTTACCGCTATTTTTCAGAAAGTACTGAAGCAATCTCTCTCAAATTTCATATGTGGGTTCCCCTAGGGCCCAAGTTGTGCATATTGCATTTTGGGACCGATCGGTCAACAAAATGGACGACAGGTAGCCATCTTGGATCTTGATAGTTAAAGTTTGTTACCGCTATTTCCCAGAAATAACTGAAGGGATCTCTCTCAAATTTCATATGAAGGTTCCAATAGGGCCCCAGTTGTGCATATTGCATTTTGGGACCGATTGGTCAACAAGATGGCCGCCAGGCAGCCATCTTGGATTTTGATAGTCAAAGTTTGTTACCGCAATTTCTCAGAAAGTACTGAAGCAATCTCTCTCAAATTTCATATGTGGGTTCCCCTAGGGCCCAAGTTGTGCATATAGCATTTTGGGGCCGATCGGTCAACAAAATGGCCGACAGGTAGCCATCTTGTATCTTGATAGTTAAAGTTTGTTACTACTATTTCCCAGAAATAACTGAAGGGGTCTCTCTCAAATTTCATATGAAGGTTCCCATAGGGCCCCAGTTATGCATATTGCATTTTGGGACCGATTGGTCAACAAGATGGCCGCCAGGCAGCCATCTTGGATTTTGATAGTTAAAGTTTGTTACCGCTATTTCTCGGAAAGTACTGAAGCAATCTCTCTCAAATTTCATATGTGGGTTCCCCTAGGGCCCAAGTTGTGCATATTGCATTTTGGGGCCGATCGGTCAACAAAATGGCCGACAGGTAGCCATCTTGGATCTTGATAGTTAAAGTTTGTTACCGCTATTTCCCAGAAATAACTGAAGGGGTCTCTCTCAAATTTCATATGAAGGTTCCCATAGGGCCCCAGTTGTGCATATTGCATTTTGGGACCGATTGGTCAACAAGATGGCCGCCAGGCAGCCATCTTGGATTTTGATAGTTAAAGTTTGCTACCGCTATTTCTCAGAAAGTACTGAAGCAATCTCTCCCAAATTTTATATGTATGTTCCCCTAGGACCTTAGTTGTGCATATTGCATTTTAGGACAGATCGGTCAACAAGATGGAAGCGATCTCTCCCAAATTTTATATGTAGGTTCCCCTAGGGCCCTAGTGGTGCATATTGTATTTTGGGACCAATCGGTCTAAAAAATGGCCGCCAGGCAGCCATCTTGGATTTTGATAGTTAAAGTTTGTTATCGCTATTTCTCAGAACGCACTGAAGGGATCTTTTTTCAAATTTCACATGTAAGTTTCCCTAAGGGCCTAGTTGTGCATATTGCATTTTGGGACCAATCAGTTAACAAGATGGCCGTCAGGCCGCCATCTTGGATTTTGACATTTGAAGTTTGTTACAGCTATTTCTCAGAAAGTACTGAAGGAATGTGCAGGTTCCCTTAGGGGCCTAGTTGTGCATATTGCATTTTGGGACTGATTGATGAACAAGATGGCCGACAGGCCGCCATCTTGGATTTTGATAGCTAAAGCTTGTTACCACTATTTCTCAGAAAGTCCTCAAAGGATCTATATCAAATTGCATGTGCAAGTTCCCCTATATAGCTAGGAGTATAGTTGGGCATATTGCATTTTCGGACCGATCGGTGAACAAGATGGCCGACATGACGCCATCTTGGATTTTGATAGTTGAAGCTTGTTACCACTATTTCTTAGAAAGTACTGAAGGGATCTGTCTCAAATTTCATGTGCAGGTTCCCCTAGGTCCCTGGTTATGCATATTGCATTTTCGGACCGATCGGTGAACAAGATGGCCGAAAGGACGCCATTTTGGATTTTGACAATTGAAGTTTTTTCCGCTATGCCTAAGAATGTACTGAAGGGATCTGTCTCAAATTGTATGTGCAGGTTCTTCTAGGGGTGTAGTTGTGCATATTGCATTTTAGGACCGATCGGTGAACAAGATGGCCGACAGGTAGCCATCTTGGATTTTTCGGCCATCTTGGATTTTGATAATTGAAGTTTGTTACTGTTATATATCTTAGAAAGTAGTCAAAGAATCTTTATCAAATTTCATGTGTAGTAATATGTAGTTAAAGCTTGAAAAGCAGAGAAAAGATCCCTCTTTCCTTCGTCAGACAAAGATCGTTCTCAGGTGGGCGCCAAGATCCCTCTGGGATCACTTGTTAGTCTATATCATATGTATTGAATTTTTACTATTAAAGGTTTGAACATTACGTGCTTGAACGTTTTAGGAATTGTATTTGAGTATTTTAAATAGAATGATTTAATATCTTGAAACTTAGTTTACGAAAAAGATTGATTTGGAGGCTAATAATGACCCAAACAAAATTTGGCTTTGTTTTTTTTTCATAAATGAAATTTTATAAGACTTCGGTAGAATTTAGAATTTTAGCTCGTTAAAGATCTGTGGAAAACGACTACAAAGAAATTCAACAATACGTTACCTGACATTTTAAATAGAAAGATCCGCGCAACATACTACTTTCAATTTGTTGAAAATCAACGCCGCATATGGTTGAGAGTCATTAATCACAAAATCGCATACTTTCAGTATTAATCGATTTTCACTATTCTCATTGGCCTATATAATGCATAATCATATGAAGATGATTATTCTGCATATTTAATAAAAGTTTCTATTTTTAGAAACACCGATATAATATGTAATGGTTATAGCTCTATTGAGTTCATAATGCCTTTACATCGAGTTCGTCAGGGTAATGTTCTAAGACCATTATTCTTCTCTATTCAAAAATCTGAGTGTACTCTAAATAAACCGCGAAGCGGTTTAGGCTGAGAGTACGCTCAGATTTTTGTGTTAAACATGTATCTCCATAACATAAAAAATCTATTCAAATAAATCCTTATTCAATTTACAAAAGATAATCTCTTCAATATTCAAAATTCATTTTGGGACTCCTTTGTTTATGAAATCATTACGCCGCCATCTCAGCCAATTAGAAGCAACGTTACAAACGGCGACGCCATTTTTTTCCTTTATGGGCTGATAAAGTGAATTCTTAAGCCAATGAAAATACTCGTAACAAGCAAAATTGAATTATAAAACTGTAAATAAATTCAAATCTGATAAAGGAAATAAAGAACCGTTGGTTCAGTTAATATAGTGATGTACTGTCTTGATAGAATATAAAATAATGACCATCGGGGTACGTTCGCTTTCAATATTTAGTTTCATAATGCGGTATAACATCATATTTCCATCAACTTAGGTCCATAATTAAATTGATAAGACTTTCCAAATATTAATTTATAAGATATTAATTAATTGCGAACTAATTAATCATTCATAATACTTACTACCAAGACGTTCTACTAAAATGATGAAATGGTTAAATCCTTGTTGCACTAGGTACAATATGTGGTAAGTAAATGATAAATTATCTTAAATATTCAAGGTATATGTAGTCTTCTAGGCAGGTGTTTGTTTTCACAGGAACTTTCCTTGACCTGTGTTACCAGTATAGTCTGATAGGAATGTCCGTATGGTCACAGACCTTCTGATACGTTACGAGTTAATACAATTGTCATGACGCGATAATCAAATCAATCAATATTTTTATTTTAGTGTCACGCATCGTAAAAATATACAGCCATTGATAAAATAAATGTACAAGTGATTTTTGATGCCCAGCCGATATAGGCTTATGAGACACTTATGAAAATTTACATGGAGTTAAAAATCCTCATTGTTATACATATTAAAACTATATTAAAAATCACACGTGAAGCACAAAAGTAAAATTTCATCATGGTATCATTTAAAACATTTTTTATATTCTTAAAATTAGCCTTCTTCGTTTCATCATTTGATAGATTATTTTAGATAATAGAAATTGAAGTTCATTATCACAGAATAAATAAAACATCTTTTCAATTGAAGTGAGCTCATTAAAATTACTGTAAAAGTACTGATAATAAAAGTGATCAACGTAAAATAGCAAAATTTATATTTGAGGGCATGATCATACGATCCCGCCTCCAATAATTGCAGTATTCTTACAATAGGATTGTATACTTAACCTGTAAGTTGTGTAGCTTTGCATAGTGAACATATATTATTTGAGAACAACTTTTGAATTATACGAAGTGACAGCATATATCCTCACAACTCCGATGTAATTCAAATTCAAGCTTTTATGTATATTACAATTGTAACTTGTCTTTGATAATGTTATATTTCTCATGTTTGTTGTTTATATGTTATGATTGATTATTCCAATAAGTTGTAAAGATATAGAAATAAAATAATTAAATTGATACGATGTAGTAAACGATCTAATTAAGCGGCTAATTTAAATTAAAATATCAATTAAATGCAGACTAAAATCAATTAACAACTGTTAGTTTACCTTATTTATTGTACAAGTCAATTTGTGGCTTATTCCTGCAATAGCTTTTGCAAGATCAAAATTTCGTTACATTATTACTTGTCACCGCCGACAAATGGTATTTTTCCATTATCCATTAAGTTTTAGCTTCTAATTTTACTTCAAGTTAAAAATATGAAAAATAATTAATTCCATCCCGGAAAAAATCCGTTGCACTATATCTTATATAGAATGAAGTAATGATTGCGCATGAACCAAAGGCGAAATGAATTATTTTATGTCATTTTTTGTGTTAATTAGGCATATATAAACACGATTAAACATTAATTATTGTTCGAATGATGAATATCATTTATGCTCTGTCGGCGGTGGAGCATCTTATTTGTGTTAATATATTCAATAGTTGTAGGCAACCAGTATATCCAAAAACAATAGTCACGATTATATAGACTAAGCTTTAAAGTTTATTTTATTGATTACAAACGCAAAGCATCTAGATCATCTTGCTGAATAATTTAAATAAAAAATTATATTATTAAAATTATCTTAAAAGTTAATCTATTCTAATATGACTTTTTAGAATAATAGGTAGAACTATGTTCAGTGGTAAGTGCACGAGGTCTTCGTAAGGAATGCCTGAGGTCCTCGAGTGTTATGATTCGTGAGGAAAAAACCGAATAATTGTATGTATCATTTGTAGCAGAGTTTTGTCTAATTGCTTATGAATGAGTGTCTGAAGGTATGAGTACTGGTTTGTGATTTGTTTTGTAGAAGAGAAAGAGTATACATCTTTTAAATACAGATCCTTATAAACACTCCGTTCAATTGAGGATCTGACAACATTCCATAAGGGGTCATGTTCGGATGACCTTTTACCATGTGTACCTCAGATCAAATACATTTTTTACATATTCCTACGTCAATTGATAACGCCATTTCGTCCCAGTATACATATCCATTTAGCTTTGTTGTGCACTTTGGGCGAGATGACTACGTATACGAAAATAATTCTGACAGCTTTTTCAAACTATTTCGTCCCCAGTCAGGATTCCGACAGCGGCAATTAGATTGACCTTAATGGGATGTTGTCAAATCCTCTTATCAAACGTAGTGATAATGAGGATCTGTATTTTAATCAGATTGCCAACATTACATTGCTAGACAAGCTGAGATGACACCGTTTTTATGAAGCGTTTGTCTTGTGTATTGAAGGTGTTGACTCGATGACTTCAGATGAGGATTAGACTTCCTACCTTTGCCCTGCAAGTACGGCGTAAGAATTTTTACCTGTTATGCATGATCTTAAAAGGCGACTAAATTAAGGATCTTACATTTTCTTTCCAACGTCTTCTTTGACACCACCTCATTTTTTGACTTTATTTGAGTGCTCGCCGTCCCTATGAGGAAGGCTTTGTGTTCTATTCCATATGTCTGAAAAAACACCAAAGTCTATAAAAGTGGTAGTTTCTGCTCCTGCTTAGCGCTCAGCATACAGGGAATGGGACGACTGGTTCGCCGTTGTCAGTATATATTAAATCCGACCGGGTGGGATCTGTTGCTTTGTGTCTTCGGCGGCATGTGTCAGTGATATAGCACTATAAAAAGGGCAACAGTTCCACTATACAAGAAGACACAACACAAATATACCACAGTCTCCCAAAAGGCACCACGCACAACATACACTAGTAATAACTAAGAAATAAAATTGTTGCATTTGACATAGTAAGTTCATTCCTGATATTATTTTTCAGCTTTATTTTGACATGGTGACCATCCGAAATATATATGAATTAACTGAATTTGAAAATTTTGTTTTTTTTTTTGCCTAGTATTTGATAGGTTTTATATAAAAAACAATATAGCGCAACTAAACTAAACATTTATTCTGTGAAAATGTAGGTATCTTTAGGAGAAATATAAAATTTGTTCATGGATGCCTTCTATGGTATATAGATGAAAATCTTACCAAGAAATGACCAAACCTGAGTAAATTTTAACATTTTTATAATTTTTGAATATTTCGGATGGTTACCATCGCAACTAAAACTGCAAAAATGCATAATTATCATACCTATTACATCAAAGATATACTCGATATTTAATCCCTAAATAACAGGTTTGAATATTTGATGGATTTGGAGGCCAAAGAACAGCCAAACCATACCTAGTCCTTTAGAATGTTATCTTTTCTTTTTACAGGGAGTGGGACGACTGGTTCGCCCGTTGTCATTATAATGTGACCGGGTGGGGTAGATTGCTTGATGTCTTCGGTGGCATGCATCAGTGCATGATAAAGCACTATAGAAAGGCGAGAATTTGCAAGAAGACACAACACGAATATACCACAGTTTCCAAAACACGCCCCACGCACTTCATACACGCTACATACCGCATACATGGGAGGCCGTCCTTACATGACCCTGACTTCGAATTAGACATAAATTAATCAAACAAGCAAACAATCAGTATGCAACGTAAGACGCAGAATAGCAAACTCCAATTAATTGCATTATTCCGAATTTGCATATTACAGAGTTATCTGCACTTGCGGGTAGGAATTGATTGTGACGTCATGTGTTTGCGAGCGTAACGTCATACGTTTCGGTGAAAACGACGTACATTGCACTCACAAAATAATGACGTAACAATCGATACCTACCCGCAAGGGAGCTAACTCTGTAATATGCAAAGACGGAATACTGACAGCGGGAAAAAATAAAACACTTCCTTTACACTGAGCTTCAAGCAGAAGCATAAATGTCTAGTTTTATTGACTATGCTGTGCCTTGACTAAGTGACACGGGGTCAAAGGAGATGTTAGGAATAAGAGTGAGGTAAGGAGAGTCAAGAAAAACAAATAGTCGCCTTTTTCGGACATCTGTTGCATACCTAACGCCCTACCAGCAGGGAAACCTTGACAAATAACCATTAATCTAAACCTACAATGATAAATCTAGGATATTACTACACGAAATTATTTTAAATTACAAAATACGAAAAATATATCCGCGATTATCTCATATTCAAGTCCATACAGTTCTACCATGGCTATCTAAAATGTGACCGGATCGGGTGTTTTGCTTGTTGTCTTCGGCGGCATGCTTCAGTGATATAGCACTATAAAAAGGGTAAGAGTTCCACTATACAAGAAGACATAACATGGATATACCGCAGTCTCCCAAAACACGCACGCCATACACACTACACACCACATACACGGGGGACCGTCCTAAAGAGGATATTTATCAATTTAACAATAATTGTTGTTTAATCGTGTATATATATATGTCTAATTAACACAAAAATAATATGAAATAATTTATTTTGCTTTTGGTGCATGCGCAATCAATACTTCATTCCATATAGGACATAGTACCATGATATTTTTCGGGATGCAATTAATTATTTTCGATATATTTTTCTTGAAATACAATTAGAAGCTCAAACTATTCAATGGTGGTAATGGTGTAAAGTAAGTAACTTTTGTAACTGAAGAAAAATACTAATTTGTCTGCTTTTGTTTTTTGATAGCGAAAAATGCCATTTGTCAGCGATGGAGCATCTTTAATATGACCATGGTTTCCAACAATCAAACAAATATATATATATGTCCAATCCGGTAAAACACTTTATCTAGCGGAACAAAAAGTCAAAAGCCGTTGAACTAGCAAGCTCATGGCCGGGCATGTGTATACATTTGACACGTACAAAATAATATCTACAATCGGAGGTGTTGAGGTCACATGACGGACGTTCGATGGAGCAAGTCGATGCGACCCGATCATTGTGAGGTATAAAACCGGCCGGCCGCATCTGAAACACAATATTTCGGAAACTCGGCAAAAGAATGGGTGTCCACACCTTCCAACTTTGTCTGCTTGTCTGTGTGTTTGTGATCACAAACGCAGCTACTATAACCAACTCAGGTAAGTGGTTTTTCTTGATGTAATATGCAATAGGTGCACCATACAATTCAAATTCCACATGGATAGTTAAATTAAATTGCAAGCTTTGCACATTTTATTTTGGTAAGGTGTTTATAGATATGTGAATATCGTGGCGAATCATTAAATTTTTTGTTTTAATTTGAGTTATTTAAAGTTTATACAAGATGCTCCACAGCTGACGAATGGTATTTTTTCTCTATCAAAAACAGGAGCAGACAAATTAGTATTTTGCTTTAGTAACAAAAGTTACTTACCTTACGCGATTACCACCATTGAAAAGTTTGAGCTTCTTATATTACATGAAGATAAAAATATGAAAAATGATTAATTGCATCCCGAAAAAATGTGCATGTACGAAAGCAAACTATGTTATTTTATATGTATTTTCGTGTTAATTAGACACCTATACACATGTTTAAACATCAGTTATTTTCAAATGATGAGTATCGTTTATGCTCGGTGATGGAGCATCTTTAATGTATTCGATAAGGTGATATATGTTCATATATATTCTGCATATATCATTTTTTAAAAATGTATATGGTGTGTGTATCTTTCCATAAGCGGAGGTTTGCTCAGATTGCTATACTATATTGAAGGAATATTTTTTTTGCATGGATGGTTTTCTTTGTATCTCTTTATAGTTTGCACTATTTTGAAGCTAATGATCAAACTATAAAATCTGGTATTTGATGTAGAGGTAATTCAAAATGAAATAAAATACTTTTTACGGGTTTGACGACTATTTTAGCAGACTTGGATTGTAGCTTTGTTTAATATATAAAATCATATTTTGATATATCTTAATTTTATTTTAATAAATATTAATTATATTTTGATAATAACAATTATATTTTTATATATTTTAATGTATTAATTAATCTTTGTCTTCTCAGCAAAGCAAAATAACCATGAGTTAAAATTATTTTCGTAATTAACATAATATATCCAACATTATGCAATATCACAATACTATTCGCTATCAGCAGCGTCTGACGTATTTCATTTTGCATCCCGTTTAATCGCATGATGTATTATTCTGATTTTGCTTCCGATGATATTACTAATAACATTAATCGTATTTTTCTTTCCTGAAATTTCCTATTTTTTTTTAACCACGATACCATCGAAGCCGGTGTACTGTATCGGCAACAATCGATATGTACAATGTACATGTATCTTAGCCGATGTAATTAGAACAACAGTCTCAAAGACACTTAAAAGATGCTTCATTTTTCACTTTTTTCAGTTACAAAAGTTACTTACTTTTCACCATTACCACCATTGAAAAGTATGAGCTTCTTATTTTACCGAAAAAAATCCTTACACTATGTTCTCTATGGAACGAGTTGCGCATGCTCCAAAATAAATTATTTTATATGATTTTATGCGTTAATTAGACATATATACACGTATATACACGGTTAAACACAAGTAATTGTTCCAGTGATTAGTATCGCTTATTTTCTGTCAGCGATGGAACTTATTGAATCTAAATATTATGGCAATCGTTATAATATACATAGATAGGCACCATTTTCGTTTAGTTTCGCTGCAGAAAAGAAAGATAATTTTTTGTTTATACTTAATAATAAGACTTTAAAACGAGGAGTGAGAATTTAAACACAGATGTCTAATAAATAATGAACGTCTAATAAAGAATGAACGTCAAATAAAGAATAAACGTCAAATAAAGAATGAACGTCTAATAAAGAATAAACGTCTAATAAAGAATGAACGTCAAATAAAGAATAAACGTCTAATAAAGAATGAACGTCTAATAAATAATGAACGTCAAATAAAGAATGAACGTCAAATAGAGAATAAACGTCTAATAAAGAATGAACGTCTAATAAAGAATGAACGTCAAATAAAGAATGAACATCAAATAAAGAATGAACATCAAATAAAGAATGAACATCTAATAAAGAATGAATGTCTAATAAAGAATGAACGTCTAATAAAGAATAAACATCTAATAAAGAATGGACGTCAAATAAAGAATGAACGTCAAATAAAGAATGAACATCTAATAAAGATTAACGTCTAATAAAGAATGAACGTCTAATAAAGAATGAACGTCAAATAAAGAATGAACGTCAAATAAAGAATGAACGTCAAATAAAGAATGAACGTCTAATAAAGAATAAACGTCCAATAAAGAATGAACGTCAAATAAAGAATGAACGTCAAATAAAGAATGAACGTCAAATAAAGAGTGAACGTCATATAAAGAATGAACATCTAATAAAGAATGAACGTCTAATAAAGAATGAACGTCAAATAAGAATGAACATCTAATAAAGAATGAACGTCTAATAAAGAATGAACGTCAAATAAAGAATTAACGTCAAATAAAGAATGAACGTCAAATAAGAATGAACATCTAATAAAGAATGAACGTCTAATAAAGAATGAACGTCAAATAAAGAATGAACGTCATATAAAGAATGAACATCTAATAAAGAATAAACGTCAAATAAAGAATGAACGTCTAATAAAGAATGAACATCTAATAAAGAATAAACGTCTAATATAGAATGAACGTCTAATAAAGAATAAACGTCAAATAAAGAATAAACGTCTAATAAAGATAACGTCAAATAAAGAATGAACGTCTAATAAAGAATAAACGTCTAATAAAGAATGAACGTCAAATAAAGAATGAACGTCAAATAAAGAATGAACGTCTTATAAAGAATGAACATCTAATATAGAATGAACGTCAAATAAAGAATAAACGTCAAATAAAGAATAAACGTCAATAAAGAATGAACGTCTAATAAAGAATGAACGTCTAATAAAGAATAAACGTCAAATAAAGAATGAACGTCAAATAAAGAATGAACATCAAATAAAGAATAAACGTCTAATAAAGAATGAACGTCTAATAAAGAATGAACGTCTCATAAAGAATAAATGTCTCATAAAGAATGAACGTCTAATAAAGAATAAACGTCTAATAAAGAATGAACGTCAAATAAAGAATGAACGTCAAATAAAGAATGAACATCTAATAAAGAATGAACATCTAATAAAGAATGAACGTCAAATAAAGAATAAACGTCTAATAAAGAATGAACATCTAATAAAGAATGAACATATTATACTCATTGAACATCATATGAACATTAAACATCAATTAAGCACACGCTTGTAAGTGATATTCAAGATTCAATGATGTTTAAGTTGCAAAACATGTTTGATTCTTTGGCAGCATGATTCAATGAGCTAGCACTATAAAAAGGACAAGAATACAACTATGTCAAAGACACACCACGAATACGCACATAATGCCCACCACAGGCCGCATACACTTGAAGCCGCCCGTAAATGACACTAGCTGTTTGTATATGACACTGGCTGTTTGTATATGACACTGGTTGTTTGTATATGACACTGGTTGTTTGCATATGACACTGGCTGTTTGTATATGACACTGGTTGTTTGTATATGACACTGGTTGTTTGTATATGACACTGGTTGTTTGTATATGACACTGGCTTTTTGCATATGACACTGACTTTGTATATGACACTGGCTGTTTTTATATGACACTGGCTGTATATTTATTACACTGGCTGTTTGTATATGACACTGTCTGTTTGCATATGACACTGGCTGTTTGCATATGACACTGGCTGTTTGTATATGACACTGGCTGTTTGTATATGACAATGGCTATTTGTATATGACACTGGCTGTATATTTATTACACTGGCTGTTTGCATATGACACTGGCTGTTTGTATATGACACTGGCTGTTTGTATATGACACTGGCTGTTTGCATATGACACTGGCTATTTGTATATGACACTGGCTGTTTGTATTTGACACTGGCTGTTTGCATATGACACTGGCTGTTTGTATATGACACTGGCTGTTTGTATATGACACTGGCTGTTTGTATATGACACTGATTGTTTGCATATGACACTGGCTGTTTGCATATGACACTGGCTGTTTGCAAATGACACTGGCTGTTTGTATATGACACTGGCTGTTTGTATATGACACTGATTGTTTGCATATGACACTGATTGTTTGTATATGACACTGGCTGTTTGTATATGACACTGATTGTTTGTATATGACACTGATTGTTTGCATATGGCACTGGCTGTTTGTATATGACACTGGCTGTTTGTATATGACACTGGCTGTTTGCAAATGACACTGGCTGTTTGTTTATGACACTGGCTGTTTGTATATGACACTGGCTGTTTATATATATATATCACTGGCTGTTTGCATATGCCACTGACTGTTTGTATATGACACTGGCTGTTTGCAAATGACACTGGCTGTTTGTATATGACACTGGCTGTTTGTATATATATCACTGGCTGTTTGCATATGACACTGACTGTTTGTATATGACACTGGGTGTATATTTATTACACTGGCTGTTTGTATATGACACTGGCTGTTTATATATATATATATCACTGGCTATTTGTATATGACACTGGCTGTTTGTATATGACACTGGCTGTTTGTGTATGACACTGACTGTATATGACACTGGCTGTTTGTATATGACACTGACCGTTTGTATATGACACTGGCTGTTTGTATATGACACTGACTGTTTGTATATGACACTGACTGTTTGTATATGACACTGGCTGTTTATATATATATATCACTGGCTATTTGTATATGACACTGGCTGTTTGTATATGACACTGACTGTTTGTATATGACACTGGCTGTTTGCAAATGACACTGGCTGTTTGTATATATATCACTGGCTGTTTGTATATGACACTGGCTGTTTGTATATGACACTGGCTGTTTGTATATATATCACTGGCTGTTTCCATATGCCACTGACTGTTTGTATATGACACTGGCTGTTTGCAAATGACACTGGCTGTTTGTATATGACACTGGCTGTTTGTATATATATCACTGGCTGTTTGTATATGACACTGGCTGTTTGCATATGACACTGGCGGTTTGCATATGACACTGGCTGTTTGCGAATGAAAACAGGACGTTAGAATAGTTAATTCTCTGTTGATAACATCAAATATTGAGACATATAGTTTTTTAAGCTGTATTTTTATTACATTTTTGAAGTTTTCTCAATATTTGTAAGTATATTCTCAAGGTATACGATTAGTTTTCATAAACGACCGATTGCACTCCGACCAAAAGAAATGTTCTTGATTAAATGATTATGTCTTCAAAAGCATGCAAGGGCATTTCCGAAACAAAAATTGATAAGTCTTTTGATAAGTAACAGATATAGTTGTAGCTTAATATGAAGTTGTATATCTAAGACAAATAAAGATTCGATTTATAAATCTATGAAAAATTAGAGTGTTTTTATGTTTTGCCGTTTTGTTGCAATAAGCGTTAATACTACAATTCCTGCTCATTAAAAAGATTAATTTGCCATAACGCGAGTCACGTGACGTTTCCAAGCGTAATCCTAATTACCATTAAATGGTAATTTCTTGTTAACCTATGTTTACACAGAAACTTTCACATTTATTTGGTTTGTAGCTATCTTAAGTTATCGATTAATAAGGCCAAAAAATATGTCTGTTTAGGTTACCCGACTGACTCTATGTTTTTACCCCCGACCCTATTTTTTTCCACTTTTCTACGAAAAACAATAAAAGTCGGGATTTTGATCTCAGACTCCGGTTCCGGCCATTACTTGAGAGTGAAAGACATTAAAAAAATGAAAAGAAAAAAAAATCCCGACCTACCGACCCCTTTTTTCGCCAAGGTAATCCTAAACGGACATATTTTTGGTCTAATTTCAATACATATCTAATTATTTATGCTTCTGAAACGTATTTGGCCTTTCAAGTTACTCATTTCACATTTAAAAGCATACCTGTTGCTTTAGAAAAAAATAGATAAATGACATACAATTCAATCATATTATGAGCTGGACATATGCTATTTGTCAAACTATATTATATCTGGTGTTCATTCAGAGGCCACCGAGAGATTTGAACTTTGATTTCATAGAATTATGTCAAGGACAACTTAATAATTTGTAGTCATGTGTCTTTATCTTACTATCTAATCGTACTCACGACATTAAGGGTACAGGAAAGTCAATTTATAAAATTTTGAAAAATCGTAAGTGATCTTACAGTACTATTCACAGCTGGTCAGGTACCGTAACATACGCCTGTCTAACACCGAGGTTTGATTTTGGTAGCGATGGCGCTTTTTGTGCCTTGACGAATAGATTCTATTCGCCCTTACGGCAGGTTGATGGAAACACGTCAGTTATTGTCTAAATGGAAACGTCTCACTCGAGATATAGCTTTCACTTTAAATGATAGGAATCAATATCCGTAAAAGAACTGGCGAGTTGTGATCAATTTAGAAAATGCTAATATCTATTCAATCAGCTATATCGATAAGCATGATACAAAAGTATCCAGAAAAAAACATCCAGAACCTACTAGCCAACACTTAGTCTGAAACTGAGTTATACCTTCAAGAATAGTATATTTGACGGCGACGTTTTTATTTTTCATCTTCCTGTTCCTTAAGTAAATTAGTATACTAGATTTTCATGAAATATATTCGTGACGTAAAACTCTGACGGCCTGATTCTGAAACTTAAAGTTTAATCAACAGGTAAAGGTTAAGTCCAACATAAATTTATCATTAAAGAAAACGAATGATATATTATATTTATCATAGTTATTATTGCTCATACTTGGTTATGTTCTGTTCTGTATCTGCTCCGATGAAATAGCAGTTTAAAGGGGCAAGCGTTCTACTATGACAAGGAGACCAAAACATAATATTGGTTTGTTTGATTCAATTGACGTCCTTTTAACGGCCAGTACACGAAACCAATGGTAGACTGTCCGTAATGTTGTGTCCTCGTTGTTAATCAAAGATGCTCCACCGCCGACAGAGCACCAATGATATTCATCATTTGGACAATAATTGATATTTAATCGTATATATCTATGTCTAATTAATACAAGAATACATATAAAATATGTTTTTGAAATAAAATTTCAGTTTTGTTGTCTCCACAATCATTACATCACTCCATACAGAAAATGGTATTATGGAGTTTCTCCGGGATGCAATTTATTATTTTCTTAATACTTTAATGTTGAGTTAAAATATGAAGCTCAAACTTTGCACTGATGACAAAGGGGTAAAGTAAGTAATTTTTGTTACGAAAGAACAATATCACTTCACCTGCACCTTTTGTAAAAGATACAAATTACCATTCGTCAGCGGTGCAGCGATATTTTAGGACATTAAGCCCAATAAACAAAAGAAAAAAATATTCGCGGTGTTGTATAGAGATCTGACATTTCATATGGGGTCACGTTTCAATTTGACCAATCGTATTACCATCTCCAAATTCGTGATGGCGGGGTACATGCTTGTCAAAGCTCACTTGGCCAGAAAAGCATAATGCGACTACCATTGTATATGTGCATGCTTTGACGACTGTTTCGCCCGTTGTCGGAATAATGTGACCCGGTGGGAAGTTGCTTGCTGTCTTCGGCGGCATGCTTCAGTGATACAGAACTGTAAAAATGGCAAACATACCGCAAAACACGCAAATTATGTTCCTGTTTAACGCTCAACATAAAGTAAATAGGACGACTGGTTCGCCCGTTGTCAGTATAATGTGGCCTGGTGTGGTGTGTTGTTTTGGTGTCTTCAACAGCATGCTTCAGTGATATAGCACGAAAAAAGGGCAGGGGTTTCCACTATACAAGAAGACACAACACGAACATACCGCAGTCTCCCAAAACACGCACTACACACTACATACACACTACACAACGAAGGTATTGGAGCCGTCCTAACATGACCTTGGCTGTTAATAGGACGTTAGTTAGTCAATCAATCAAACAAATAAGCTGTGACGAAATATCCATTTCAGTAATGACCCTGCATGGGATGTTTTCAAATCCTCTTTTTAATTGGGTTGATAGAATTTATCTTCTTATTTTTTAGAAAATGAAAAAGAATCGGAAGAGCGTATCGCTGAGATTGTGAGACTACTGCGTGAATATGTGTATGAAGAGGAATATTACGACGAGGAATACTACGTCAATGAAACGTTGCTTTCGGTTAGTAAAAGTAATTGATAGTTTTGCGAGGTATTACATCATGCATGTGGATTTTGATAAATATTTAGCGAAAATAAAGCCTCGCGATAATTAACACCTATACAGTACTCTTGAGGAACGCCTGGATCTGTTCTCGTTGTTCTTCCTGAGGATATTCCATATATATGAACAATGTTCTGATTTATCGTTGCTTGTTTGAACATTTTGTATTTTTTTTAATTACAGGATGTGTGGTTCAGTAATGAAACTCGAGAAGCCTTTAATGAAGATGAAGCTTCAATAATCTTAGAAGGTGGAGATGAGTATTTGAAGGTGAGTCACTACTGCCTCTAGATATGATGCACATTATGTTTGATGTAGTGTTTGTTTGTTTGATTAATTAACGTCCTATCAACAGCTATGGTCATGTAAGGACGGCCTCCCATGTATGCATCGTGTTGCGTGTATGTTGTGCGAGGTGCGTGTTTTGGGAGACTGCGGTATAATCATGTTGTGTCTTCTTATATAGTAGAACTGCTGCCCTTTCTATAGTGCTATATCACTAAAGCATGCCACCGAAGACACAAAGCAACACACCCCACCCGGTCACATTACACTGACAACGAGCGAACCAGTCGTCCCACTCCCTGTATGCTGAGCGCTAAGCAGGGTAGAAACTACCACTTTGATGTAGTGTACAGTACATGTTAAACCCTATCCTAGTATGTTTGACAATGTTTCCCTGTATGCCTATATTTTATTATGATGTGTTTTACCAAACTTTTCTGATGTGGAAAGCCAATTTTCATATTGTACAAAATATTAACATTAATGAAAGTGAAAGAGACTGTAATAACATCAAATTTTCCATCCTGACTTGAAGGTTTACAAACAAATGTATTAACTAATGATTGTAAACAATTTCATGTGATAATAATATAAGTATGAATTTGTTTTGGATTTTATTTATAAAGTTATTTTAGCTAAATAAATATATTAAAAGTATAGACCGAAGGAAACATGATTGTGCTCAGAATGACCATATGATGTTACATATAGCATTAAACATATAACAAGAGTACAAGATAAATGAACTCGATATATCCATCTATTCTAATAACAACGTTGACTAATACAAAAATAATTGTTAATTGATTAACAACCATGGCACAATTCCCCATGAAATACTACAAAAATATGTTCACAGGGCTATGACTCACTGACGCGCTTAGTGAACCTCGAGCTAAATTGGTTTACGGCACATGATTTTCATCTCGGGAGCGGGAACCGAGAAACATTTGAGGTAAGCATGTATTTTGTTGTTTAAAATTACAAATTGATTCTGTAAACCTACTTGTTTTCACGTCGACTTTATTTGACGACTAAAGAAATTGTTTTTCAACTTAAAGTGGAAACATTTGCGCTTTAAGTCAAATGAGTTATTTTTTATTTATGTATTCCAATTAGTCAATAAATATGACAAATGTATTCGCTCGCTGAAAAATAAGTAATACCTTAGTTTAAAGACTGTCGTTGGGTTTTCTCAGCTTTATTAATTCAAGTGTATGTTGTGAGTGAATGGTAATAGGGTTCAGCTATAGCTTGTAGTTCTAGCTCAAACTATCAATTTAGAACTTAAAACTTCAATAATTGCTTTTTGATTTGTCAACATTTACCAAATGTTATAAGAGTAACTAATGTCAATATTGGTTTATATGTGTACCTCCCTCATATCTTATAGATATTTTTTCTGATTTTAGAAAAAACGGAATTTCGACAAACAAACGACGCTCTGGCCAAACGGACAGATACCTTACACGACAAGGAATTACGGTTTGTTTTATATCAGATCCAAAGAAATGTCGGTATTATTACTTCAGGCTCGTATGGAAAGATAAACGCTAAGGTGAAAGGTCACTACCTTGGCGACATCCTCTGCATAATGGATAATAAGATAAATTTCTTTGAGTCACAATTGAATCCTTTAGAACTTGTTTTTTGGTAATAAAAATAATATCTTCCCAGTCCCTTTGGTAATTTCATAGATAAAAATAGATAAAGCGGGATCGAACTGGGTCGATCATTGGCGACCAGGTATCTCAAGTACTAGAGCACCCAGCTAGTGTTCGGGTGTCTCGGGTTCGAATCCCGGTCTAGCCATTGCATTTTCTTCTCTTGTAAAAGGATTTGTGTTTGCATTATGTTTACGTCCTATTTTGAGTTGCGAGTTGTTGTCCAGATAGCATAATCGATCGAGTATATGACTAGTGTCCATAAGTCCCGGATTCGAACCCCCGTCTGGCCGTTACATTTTCTCTTCTCACGTTACAAGGTCAATTGCAATATGGATGAGAACATCAAATCTTTAACTCGACTTAAAGTTCGTTTTTTATGTTAACAGCTGACAGCAGAAGTGTGGCAGCCATTAAGGAGGGGATAAGAATAATAGGAGCGGAAACCTGCGTGAATTTGTTCGAGAGAGGAAGCAGTAATGCTGCAGACTATATCACGTTTGATGGCACAGGATCTGGGTAAGTGAAGATGCAGGAGGAACGTCTATTTTGGCCATCACCGAATGTCATCGATATGTTGCAATAAGCAATATATTAATAAATTGCATGATTAAGTGCTGATTTATGTGAATGTTAACACCTTGTGCATGTAACCAAGCAATATGGATAGCCCTTTTGCCTTAATTGGGCTTGGTTGTAAGCCCTACATGATAGTTAACTGTCTCGGTTTTAGATATGAATAGAAGACAAATAGATGTGCGATCGAAGGGTAAAAGTATGGTCGCTTGTCGCATAAGACAGACGGTCGTTCAATACAATCACTATCTGTAATTATTACCGATAAATTATATAGTGATTTTCGCCGGGAGGAATAATTTAGGTCGTTAAAGACAGAAGTTCGCTGAATTCAAAAGGCACTTTTGACTATAGTAAAATAGGTAAGAGTATACTTAATGGTCTTTTGAAGGGGAGTTAAAACATTTAAAAACATAAGTCCTTATCTTGATGATGTTAAAATGGTTGTTATTTCGCTGTAATAATTTGAATATTCAAAAATGTAAAAAGTATTCTGTAATTACTTCAAATGCATACTGAAACATGCTCCAGCGCTTATATGTTTTTCATATCTTCTGTAATAATAAAAAAGTGAGGTAATGTCACAACCCTGCAGTACCTATTTGAATAAGTTATCAACAAAGACTATACGACTCTGTCATATGTGGATATGAAGGATAGGGATATTTCTGGATATTCTAACTGGATCACAGAATGTTGTAAAATCCAAGGCTTGCATGGGTATCCATTTAATACAGCCTTAGGCGAAAAACCCAAGGTTTGCATGGACAGTCATGTAATACAGCCTCAGGCGACATCAGCGTATTGTATTGGATAAACCAGTATTACCACCATAATAAAAAAATGTAATGACTACCACAATTAAGTCATATTGGAAAAACATGACTTTATCATTTTTTATCAGCATGATAGGTTGTAATTGGCGTGAGAAAAACGATACTTAAAATGAAATAGACGGCTAAAATTGTACACTGATACAAAACAATCCTTTAAAATACGTATTTATTTAATTTCTGAATTATTCCAGTTGAGTGTATCAATGATTTAAATCTCATGAAAAACATATAAAAGTAATGTGTCATACGTTTGATTTGATATTTATTGATCTTTTATTGGCTCTAATAACCTATTTAATGTTATTTGATCGTTTAGAAAGTGTCGGTAACACTTATTCTCTACTTTTTATCACATTTATCTCGACTTAAATACACACTTAAAAGAGATTGCTGACTCATGCTACTAGAGGCACGGAACAAACATCAACATTTCATAAAGCAACAACACGTTATATATAGTCTCTCGTTTGTCTATACTCTACCTGCTGTCTCCATTATCTGATCGTAAAAGGCGACTAAATTTAACATCTGATATTTTTAATTTTATTTTATTTCTTTGTCTCCATTAGCACAGCCTAGTTTTTGGTTTTGTGTTTACTGCTCGCCCCTGTGATAAAGGCTCTGATTTCTGATCCACGACACACCATTGTCTGTAAAAGTTTTGTTCCGGATCAACATTCAGATAAATTGATTTTTTATAACAATGTTAACAGCCAGGATTGTTAAAAGTCGGTCTCCCATGTATGCAGTGTGTTACGGTGTTTGGATATCTGTATGTTTTGGAGCCTATGGTATATTCATATCTCTTTGTTAGATATAACTTTTGCTCATTTTATAATACTATCTCACAGACGCATGCCGCCTAAAATACTGTACAAGCATGACACTGTATAAGCATGACACTGTACAAGCACAAAAATCCAGTTCCATTATACTAACAACAGGCAAACTAATCGTTCCACTTCCGTTATACTGAGCGCTAAGCAAGAGTAGATACGTATGATGCAATACCATCAAATGCATTATGCTCTACCTCAAAGCCCTGTTTACTCTCTCAGAATAGTATATCGATAGGATTAGTAAAGCCATCAAAAGCATTATTAACAAGAACTGAAATCTGAGACCATATCTGTGGTGAAAGCTGCAGCTCAATCAAAAATCTCAAATAAAAGACAATTTCTCTGATAGCAACAGCTACAACAGCAACGTTAACCTAGATCTTCAAATCGATGCCCTTGAGAACTACAGTCGTAGGCCTCCCATTCGCGTATCCGCCCTCCACGAACAGACCTCAGAAGACACCACCAAACTTATTTTTAGTCTAGCATTGATCTATCACCAGACGATATAGAACGGTCAATCCAGCATCTATTGGGAAGCACGCCAAATTATTAAGAGACTGACAGGTAACCAGGCGAAGAAGAAACTCCTCAGATCAATCAAAAATCTAAGGGAAGCACAACAAATTATTAAGAGACTGAAGAGTCACCAGATCCAAAATCTAAAGGGAAGCACACTAAATTATTAAGAGACTGAAGGGTCACCAGATCCAATTTCTAAAGGGAAGCACACCAAATTATTAAGAGACTGAAGGGTCACCAGATCCAAAATCTAAAGGGAAGCACACCAAATTATTAAGAGACTGAAGGGTTACCAGTTTCTAAAATCTAAGGGGAAAAACGCCAAATTTTCAACCGTATGATTGGTTACGAAAAAGAAACCCCTCAGATCGATCCAAAATCTAAGGGGAGGCACGCCTAATTATCTATAGTCTGAATGTTTACCAGACGAAAACGAATCTACTGCGATCCACCAACAAACTGCGGAAACATCGTGACTTCAAGCATTTTTTGTTAGTCTGTACATTCATGAAGCAGATTATGTTGATATGATAAGAATATGTACAAGTGTATGTATCTGTATTCGTCTGTACATTTTGACTGTAATAACACTTGTTTTCATTAATTTGATTTTGTTTATACAGCAACATATTCTTATTTATTTATTCAGTACTGTAGTTAGCCTACTAGTGGAGCGGCTATGTATAAAAATCGTTCCAAGTTTGAAGAAAGCATTAAACCTTGCATACTGCTTCTTTAGGACATAAAGTTTCGGAAAAAATGACCCCGAAAAGTCACGGCCCCTGGTGGTCGCCATATTGGTTTTCAAAATGGCTGCCATAACACCTTATGCGACCCATATGTCACGTTTTATACCAGCTAGATCCAAACTTTAAACATCTACACCCATATAATTGATACTTAATAACATTCTGGTAGTGTGTAACTTCATATGGTTCAACCACCATTTTGTATTTCAAAGTGGCTGCCAACTTTGCGAGCTATATTTGTATATGTGCTCTTCTTCCAGTAATTCGTTTCATATTGCGCATGATTACACATGGGCATACACATGTGAACCTTGTGTACGCAAGGTTATTTATTAAGCTACAAGTATTTCTTTTAGAATCCTTTCAAATAAATATGTAAACTCTGGTGTGTTTCCATCCGATCGGGAAAAAGAAAATGTGACACCTGTGCACAACAAAATGTCAAATTTCTTTTATCTTATTATATATATGCCACTTATATCGCAAACTTAATGGAAAATATGTCTATAATTTCTTTTATCGCTCCATTAAATTGGATTTAGAAACATCAATTCACCTATCAATCACCACAATTATCTATAATGCCTACTCAGCACTCGATAATGACAAGCAATTTTTCTGCGATGTGAGCAAAATCCTTCGACCGCGTATGGGGCAAGGTTTTCTTCCTAAACTTTCTTGCTTTGGAATTCAGGAATCATTACTTAGCTTATTTAAAAACATGTCATTAATAATATATGTTTCAAATTGGTCATAGAAACAGCTGGTGTTTTTCAGGGTTCCATACTTGGGCCCCTTTTGTTTTCATTTTGTTAATAAATGACATTGATATCAATGTTATTATTAAGTAATTTACAAGCGACACTTCATTGAACAATGTTATTGACTTCCCGAGAACCGGCGATGATATCATGAATAGTGATCAATTAATGTTACAACTGATCCGTGAAATAGCTAGTAAATTAAAACCATCCCAAAATGGTAATTGTGTTGAAAAAATCTTGATATATTACATTGTATGGTTTCCCTCAAAAATCATGTTCAAATCTGTGCTGTTCTAAAGTATTTGATTAGCCATTTTTTGTCGATATAGAAGTTACACAACGAGTGGTTGTTGGATATGGAATTTATTCTACAGGAGTAAGTGATTTATTTTTTTATTATTTTTTCCACTATTGGAATATCAATATATTTATCAAACATCCAATACATTAATACAATGGCCTGAGAGTGAAAAAACACGATGTATTGTAGTACATGTAGAATATAAGACTCTTTCATATGTGGATATGAAGGTAGGGATATTCTACCCGAGGGTCACAAAATGTAGTAAAACCCGAGGCTTGCCGAGGGTTTTGCAACATTTTGTGATCCCTCGACGTGTTTTTCAGGGTTCCATACTTGGGCCCCTTTTGTTTTTATTTTGTTTATAAATGCCATTTTGAAATAAATTCGAAGAAATCCGCGACTGGAAGCAAATTTTCCATACATGAAAAATTACATTTTATTTCTCAATTACTGCATATGATATAAATTAATATAAGTTTTAAACTTGTTTTAAATCATATTTCTTTCTTTTTGACACAGTACTTTTGTATTTTATTGCATAGAAATAGAAACGAAATATCATAAAGTTTATATAAGTGATTTAACCTTCGGCCATCGGAAGAAACAAACACTATAAGCAACAAAAAGACATTAAATAAAATATACCACTAGTACAACCAAGAACGAAAAAGGCTTCTAGATGGCAATAAAATATCTACTAACTTTCAATCTACGGAATAACCTTCTACGTGGCAAAATGTTACTTAGTTGTATCGATCTCTGGGAAAGTCGTGAACATTTGGCATACAATAAAATCAAAAGTCCTTTCTACCGTCGAGATAACGTATAAATTGGATACGGACCGAATGAATGTTAACATAACAAGATGGATGTCTCAAAATGATGACATTTATCTTTCAATGATGAATATATTTACACTAAGTATACATCGTGCTATGGGTGCACTGACCCGTGAACTATTGATGTTTGTTAGACCATAAACACTCAGGTGGTTAGTCTGAAAGCATCCTATAATTAAAATACAGTCGAAATGTACTGTGCAAGATTCTACACCGCTGACAAATTGAAATTTTTATCTGTCAAAAAAAGGGTAAGATGAATTAGTATTTTTCTTCAATAGAAAACGTTACTTAATTTATTAAATTACCATCATTGAAAAAAAGTTTGGGCTTCGTATTTTTTTTAATATAACAGCAATTAAAAAATTAATTGCATTCCGAAAACACATCCATGACACTATGCCCTATATGGAATGATGTACCGATTGCGAGACAACAAATCCAAACCGAATTATTTTCTGTGCATTTTTGCCTTAATTAGATATATACATACATGATTAAACATCAATTACTTTCCAAATGATAAATATTATCCATGCGCTGTTGTCGTTGGAGCATCTTTAAATAAAGCGAACCAATCCTAGCATTCCATATTTTCAATGTTCTGTGCAAGTCTTAAGTAATCGAACCAATTCAATATCAACATTCCAGTTGTAATAGACAGTGCAACTTTTCCGAATAAAGTCAACCCAGTATTCCTTAATTGGTTTTCCAATAATTTTGAGAAAGAGATAAATTATATCTTTAAATAACTAATACATTATTTCTCGTATTAAAACTCTCTAATTTGATTTATAGTCAATGAAAACAAATGTGTGCGAATATGAAACTTGAACATTAATGCGCTTAAAAAACCATAAAGTCTTCCATCGATATATTAGGGCATGTGATATAATCTGGCATTAGCACGTAAATCAGTCTGAATTATACGATAGACACCAATCACAGCATTTGAATTGTATTTATTATAATAAGCATAATTTATCAGAGAATCATATGGAATTTTTATCTTATTGAAAAGTCCCTGATGACATTATTTGATTGTAACACGAAAAACGCTATATGGAAGGTTTCGTTTTATTTCAGATGTGCATCTTATGTCGGAAAAACTGGAGGTCAGCAAGTTATTGATCTTCAGGAGAACGGATGTGCGACTGTAAGTATGTAAAAGCAAAAATATTCGTAGTGTGGATATTATGCTTATTTTGGGCCATGACATTTCTTCGAATATATTACATGCGGGATCATATTAATTAGAGCAATTCTTGGACAATAAGGCATAAGATCACTCTTGTTTTGACCTTTGTCCTATAATTTTATATTTTGCCTCCGGAACTAATTATTGAAAAAACCCGAGGAGTCCGATTGTAACTTACATGTTGAAGAGTTAGTAAGATATATATTCGCTACTTGCATTTCCTATAATGTCGTTAAACAGCAATTCTTGTGATTGCGCAAATACACCGTTGACTTGCGTCAATCATTTCAAAATCAAGTGTGCGCTTAAATTGATTACGCCAAAATATGTACGCATTCCATAACAAACCACCTTTTTCCGCGGCTATCTTGATTTCTCAATTTTGGCGGAGATTTAAGTTTCGCAGATTTAAATTGAATACGCCGATTCCGGGATACAACATTCAGTCAGTTTATCATGTGACTTTCATCACCACGTACTTAATTGTAGGGCACATTTGAAACACAAATGGCCGGCATATGTAATTATTGTACACACGTTGGAAAATTACATATCATGACAGAACATTTAACATTAATTATCAGAACAAATTGTATTAAATTTAATCCAAATATGCACGAAAAATTTGATTTGGACACTTAAATAGGAATACATTGTAAATTACCGCATCAAAATGGAAGCTGCTTCACCTAAGCAGTTGAAATCAACGTAGCTGACGTCTCACTCACATTTATTGTATAATTTACCTGGGTGCATTTTTCCAAAAATCAATAACAAATAAGAAACACTAAACATAACAGTTTATCTTAGTTCCGTTATCGAGCAAGTATCACCGACTATGACCTTTACCCGGACATTGATATTTTCTGCCTATAAGTGTCACCGCCATGACGGAAAAATGTGCCCTAAATTTTTCGCGGTCACATGACCAAATCAACGTTTTCTACCTCCTACCCAGAAGAGTTCCTTGTATCCCGGAATCGGCGTATTGAAATAACATTGAATGTAATAGTGGAAGAATTGGGGAAGATATCAATTCGCAGAGATAAAATTTCGTGAATTTACCTTAATCGCAAAATTAGCGAAAGTAAATCGCACGCTAAAGAAAGTTTGTTTACGATAATTGTTTGTCATTGGTCTAAGTATCAATTGTGATGTCATAAGTGTGTGATAGGAAATTACTTTTAAAAAATACTGAACAAATATATATGACGTCACGCTAACAAACATATGACGTAATATTCGATACCCAGGCCCTATTTGAAATATCAAGGGAAAGAGACATGTACTTATATGAGTCAGTGATAAATAGCTATAATGGAATAAGTTCTGTCCAGGTATATTTTATTAAATATTTTATTATATATTTCAATTTATATTGTGTCTTTTAGTACGGTAGTTAAACAGAGTTTTATTCTAACTGATCTTTAGAAGCCAGTGAACAATTATCTTTGTTTTATGTACAGGAGCAGACAATTTCGTATTTTTCTTCAGTTACAAAAGTTACTTACTTTACACAATTACCACCATTAAAAAGTTTGAGCTTCTAATTTTAATTCAAGTTAAAAATATGCAAAATAATTAATTGCATCCCGAAAAAAATCCGTGGCACTATATCCTATATTGAATGAAGTAATAATTGCGTATGCACCAAAGGCAAAATAAATTATTTCGTATTATTTTTTGTGTTAATTAGACATATAAATACACGATTAAACGCTAATTATTGTTCAAATGATGAATATCATTTTTGCTCTGTCGGCGGTGGAGCATCTTTAATAATATGGAGCATTCTAAATCACTTTTTGTGTGTAGCCGGAGATAACCATCCATGAGATAATGCACGCGATTGGTCAGCAGCATGAACAGTCGAGGAGTGACCGGGCCCGTTATATATCGATGGTGTGGCAGAATATAGACAGAGGAAACTACGTGAACTACTTTAAGGAAATGACGAAGGATGTGTCTCCATACGACTACTTCTCCACATTGCAGTACGCGCTTGGGGTAAGATAGATTTATAGACTGGATTACCTGCCTTAGTACCTATTATTGCCGCTAGACGTCGCTCATAACTTCTAAGACAAGTCGTATTTTTAAGTTTAATCAATATTTCTCCATCCATATAACTTATATTAACCAATAACCAATATATCATCTTCATCAAATTATCTTCGTCGGTTATCTTCATTTAACCAATATGCCATATTCATCAATAGACGTAAGTTAGCCAATGCCTTATCGTCATTAATTTATCTTATGTTATTTAATTTTTCATCTTCATCAATTTACCTTCATTTAAACAATTTGTCATCTTCATTAATTTACCTTACGCTAACCAATGTTCACATTTCATCCTTCTGTACGTAAGCTATTTTATTGATAGTCGGAGATGAAAATCCCGGATGCCCGCCTCGAGTTTCTCACGAGCGCCTCAAAGACACTGAGTCACTACGACATCAAGGAAATCGTGAAGGCGTATAAATGCGACGGTGTGTATTATGAGCATAGTAATCTTTGTAAGGTTCAAAATCAAATTTTATTTCAAAAATCATATTATATTACATAACATGAAGTATCCTGACACAGGAGGAGATTCATATAACTCACAATCATGTATTCTTTTCATACTTTTATTCTAACATTTATTTGTTCTTTTAAAATATAATATATAAAATGACATATTGATGGTACATAAACATAATAATTCATATACCTCTCGCTACAGGAAGAGTCTGGTGTTTGTTATGCTGGATTAAATACACACATTTGTGTACCCATAATTGACTTGCCATCTACATAGTATATGCAAAATCAATATGAAATTTTCTTCTTGGTATCGATTGCTTGTCATTTATAGCCGATCAAGAGTGTATGGTTTTTCGTGATATATTTCGTAATGTAATTTTTGAGAAAATAAAAAAAACAAAATGAAATAAATAAAAAGTTACTTAATATTCAATGAAATAAATTTGATATCTGTTATATTTTGCTGTTAATTATACATGTGAATTCACATATCATCAACTCTGTAAATACAATAGAGTATCTAGAGGAGCATGATTAAAAAACATTTCAAAATCATTTTTAAAATATACTATGATAAAATTATTGCTAGTATTATATGTTTCTGGAAAAAAAACTAGCATGTGTTGATAACAAATGAATTAGTTAATGTTGACATATGGACTAAGTTTTTTTTCCATTTTATCAAAAAAAAATCTAAGTCAATATTTCTTTGTAAACTTCATTGCCCATACGTTGAGTTTTTCAGGGTATCATCCATTGGCCATTGTTTTTCTTGTTATGAACACGCACGTCAGATAATCCTTTTGACATTTTTAAATATAAAAAGTAAGGACCTTTAATTTGATTCGATCGATAAGCCTTATTAAGGTGTTATACCGCTCTGATAGAATTAAACAACAGCCAATGTCCATAATTGATAAATTATTTAATGGCTGTCATACATGAATTTTTCTAGAATCGTGCGGTTCTACGGTGTGTCAAAGTCGAGGATTCCCTCGTAAAACCGTAGCGGTACCGAATCAGTGTATCTGTAGATGTCCTAAAGGAATGAAAGGAGCCTCCTGTTCTGAGAGGGAAGGCGACAGTGGTGAGTAGAATACAAACCAACCTCGTTAAGCCGAACTTCGTGATATCGAAGTTTACGCGTGCTCATCTTAAGGCATTATATGTACCATTCAAGAATGTGTATGCACGTAGGAGCTGGTGTGGCCGAGTGGTTAAGATGTCTCGGACATATTACCAAAAGCCCTCTTCCTCTGTGGCGCGAGTTCGAATCCCATGTAGGACAGTTGCCAGATACCGATTGCTGGTCGATGGGTTTTCTCCGAGTACTCTGGCTTTCCTCCATCAGAAAACTTGAGACGTACTAACATGATCCTGGCTGTTAATAGAATTTAGTTTAATCAAACAAACAAACAGTTTTGTGATTTAATATCTTGTTGGAACTGTTTAAACAAAGATACAATTTAACTCTATCAGTACGAAATTAAATCGCCGCGAAATTAATTTGGTTTTCAGCATGTAACAGTATGGTTAAGTAAGTAATATCAAACGTATTACAAGTAAGAGTTTCATATCATATCATCTAAGAAAGTTGAAGTAATTTCCAAAATGCATTTAAATCACAAAAATCAAATTATAGGTATGTATGGTACAATATTATAATTATAATTTCATATTTGTATTGCGTATCTGGTGCCGAATTCTTGAAACAAAAATACAGACTTAAGTCAAAACATACGTTTTTCTCCTTCTTTAACATATATGAACAATTATTACTTAAGTCAGTTTTGGCTTAAGTTTGTTTCATGAAATCGGATGCTGGGAAAGTTGAAGTATTAATTAAGTAATTTACAAAATGCACTAACATCGCAAAAATCATATTCGATTGTTAAAATGTTGTATTTCTCCAGATTGTGGAGGGGTTATTTCATTAAGTAACGGAGAATCGCGGACCATCAAAGCTCCTGGATACGACTCTGGAACGTACACCACGGGCAAACAGTGCATCTGGTTCTTTACGGTAATAATAATAGTATTTATTTTATAATAATGTATATATAAATAAAGACATAATAAACAAAATGAAAATTCCGAGAAAGAAATGTTTTGCCAAACAATTTGCTATGATTATCGAAAATTTAAATGCAATGACATCTTTTTATCTTAATAAGACTATAGTTTTAATGACATTTAAATACTTGGTGCATAAATAATTTTGTTAGTATTAAACAACTAATATATTAGTTATTTTATCCCCCCAATACTTGTCAATGAATGTATAACACAGTCAGACCTGTATATAAAGACCATGCACCAAAGGGACAAAGAAAACAACGTCTTTATATATATACTAGTTGTCTTTATGCACATGTCAAAATTTAATGAATTGGACCTTTTAGAGCAACCAACAAATCAATCAATCAATTAAACAATCAATCAATCAATTAAACAATCAATCAATTAAACAATCAATCAATCAATTAAACGATCAATCAATTAATCAATCAATCAATCAATCAATCAATCAATCAATCAATCAATTAAACAATCAATAAACCAAACAACTCCTAGATGACGATTGTTGTTAATACGACGTTAAGTATAAATAAACCAATCGTACTACGCTAGAACCTTTTATCCTTTACCAGGGAACTGGTACGGATGCGCGAATCAAAGTGGAAGTCCAGGAGGTAGATATAGTGTCTTCAACGACCTGCCCCCACTATCTGTCCTTACGGTACACACTTGTAGGTCAGCCAGGAATCAAGTAAGTCCAACCTGATATTACAGGGTTACCTCTCTAACGGGTAGGTATCAATTGTGACGTCATTATTTATGTTAAGTATAAACCTTATCTCTTTTATATCGAATTTAAGTCATGCTTTTTATTCATATCCCTTTTGATTTGATAGATTTAAGCGAACGGAGAGACAATGGTATTATTCTATTAATAGACATCTCTGCATCATAACAGTCATACGCCAGACCTACAATTAATAACAAGGCAACAAGATTGTTAATAAAGAAAATAAAATAACGCATTCTCACCAACGATTTTTCCAGACTTTGTGTCTTTTTGATTGGGTATTGTATTCTGTTTTATAACGTTGGAGACAAGAAGTAAAATAATGTTTAATTCCTGTAATTCTTTATTGTAATTGGATTATTAATCAAATAAAATGTTTTTGGCAAAAATTTGACCCCTTTAAGCACACATGTTCATAGTCTGATTACACAGATTTGTAATCATTGTTTCAGTCTTAGCAAGAAAAGCACGTCAGCAATGACATTCTACTTGACATGTAATCATTTTTTCAGTCTTTGCAAGAAAAGCACGTCAGCAATGACATTCTACTTGACATGTAATCATTTTTTCAGTCTTTGCAAGAAAAGCACGTCAGCTATGACATTCTACTTGATATGTAATCATTTTTTCAGTCTTTGCAAGAAAAGCACGTCAGCAATGACGTTCTATAAGACAGTCTCAGACGAGACTAATATGTTCTTCTTCGAGTTCAACAGCAAAAAGTCGGCTGGTGACAACACTGGGAAGAAGGGATTCAAACTTGTGGTCACTGCTTACGAGTCTGGTAATTATATGAATAGTCCATTTTCCGTCATGACGGAATCGAACTCGCCGGGTTGGTTTTCGCCTTCATAATCGCCAACACCAGAACCTTCTGGAATAACTTTGTTTGAAAATGGCAGCGAGTAATGACTTAATCTCTCAATGTATTTAAGCTTTACAACAATGTAGCTATCAGAGTAAGATATCTCTACGTGCAATATTTACACTGAATTATGTGAGGCGGTGAAACACCTCAATCTACCATTAGATCCAGATTTTACATCTCGAATGCCCATACGTTTCTCTGAAATAAAAATATAATTTACTGTAGAGTTGCAAATATTTTCGGGGGTTTTATATTTCGCTAATTTCGAAAAATAATTCAAATTCGCGAAGTTTAATACCTCTATCAAACGTATATGTGTTTGCATACTGGAAAATCGCGAATTTTATATCCGCGACATTAAGCAACTATACAGTATAAATAAAAGAAAAAGTTTTGTCTTAGCCAATCACAAGTGACGTTACAAAATGTTACGTAATTTTTCGATTGGCTAAGCAAAAACTTTTATCGAATTTAGTTTGAGGGGAACTCTAATGCCACGTAATGATTTCTAGGGGTCTCTCATGCTGCACCTTGTAGGCTGCATATAACCAGTATTTATATATATAATTTCGGTCACTCTTATGCCTTATCATGATTTCTAGGGGTCTCGCATGTTGCCCTCTGTAATCTGTATATCAACCATTATCAAAGTGATGTTATTGATTTTCAGGCTGTTCAAAGAGACCCTGTAAGAACTACGTGTCGTGTGAAGACCTCGCTAACGGCCAATACAGCTGTAAATGCCAGGTCGGATATTCCGGAACCAACTGTGACCAGGTGGCAGGTAGGAGCTGCGTGATTGTTCTCCCAACATTTAAAGATGACACTGGTTGATCAGACTTCATTTCAATGCTTATGGTTGTAATTCATTTCCGAGTTAGCCTTCTCCATCTCCATGTCTCTTGTAAACCTATAAGTTAAAGTTGTGCTATCTT
Source organism: Argopecten irradians irradians (assembly GCA_004382745.1). Lineage (NCBI taxonomy): Eukaryota > Metazoa > Mollusca > Bivalvia > Pectinida > Pectinidae > Argopecten > Argopecten irradians. The sequence goes on along the minus strand of SAYR01040034.1, from coordinate 546,595 downwards.
CTTCTTAAACAGTATTGAATTTTGACGCTACATCGTTTCCAAAAGGCCAAGTTATGTCATCATCAAATATAAAAGTATTTGTTTATGACCAACTTTGCGTCAATTACAAAATCAAGATACTCAAATTATATATATCAAACATATAATCTTTGTCAGAATGATTTCAGTATAAATACAAAATAAATAATAATTTAATACTTAATTACATATAATGAGAGTTTCTTTGCAATGTTATAATTTGATAGCAATACGCGTAAACTAATATTTCAAGACACGAAAATCATTTTTTAAAGAAAAACAAAGGTCGAAGAACGAACCCTTGCAGTACACTTATTTCTATAAGGAACAGGCGTTTCGGGCTATAAGTTCATAAAAACTGTTTCTATTTACTGATAATTATTATCCAAGACTTGACGCCAGTACTTAAGGTGACACAGCCGAACAGATTAACATTCAGAAATTGAATTCGAAAAATATCTATGATACCGCATAGCCGTGTTATTTGCATTTTCTTGTGATTTTAATAATAATGAAAAAAAGTCTTAAATTTTCGCCATCTGGCCTTAACAATACTATATACTTCAAGTATCTCTTGGACACAAACAGCAGTTCATAATTTTTCCTTTTTCCTTTTTTTATTTTAATTTTCATTTCTGATACAGATACTAGAAGCTAACTCAATGGATCCTATTTATATTCACTGTTGAATGTATCTATAACTGTACTTTGAACAAAAGAGTATTACTAATTTTTGACATTTTATTCATTCAATGATGGACTGGAATTATTTACAAATTGTTTCTCTACTTTTTTTTACAGAGAAATGTCATCCTGCTTGAATTACAGTGTAACTTTTATCTTAAAGCTAGTTTTGGTAGTTTATACAATAATTCTGACTAAAATTTGCGGTCATATGTATATATCATTATTATTTTTGCGGGAGAAGACGGATTAAAAGTTTACAACTTGCATTTAATCCTATAGGTATATAATGTACAAATATCATAGTAATTTCCAGCGAAATCGTGAAAACTTCATGTCGCGGAGATACAGTATTTGAAATGTTATGTAAGCTATAAAATTTAACAAAAATACATTTGTAACCTGATGCAAATGCACTATATTGCTTATGAAACACATGACTACGTTTGAACTCCACAGCTGATGCCGTGGTGACGTGTAACTTTGAAACTGACATGGAAGGAAAATGCTGCCTTAAGAATGATAAGACCGTAACGAACGCGATCTGGTTTGAACAGGGGGTAAGATACGTAATCATTATCAAAATGATTTGATTTATTATGCTACACTCATTTCTGTTGGCTAGAAGTATGAGGTTATTTTCATAGACTGAGAGATTTGCACGTCGAATATTATTATGTCATAAAGAGGAACAATCATTGGCCAAACTCAAATTGGGCTAATATATCAACTCACAACATCTTAATTGGTTTTTTTGTCTAACAAAATACATAAAAACAATAAAACTAATGCCTAATTAGTCTTTTTGAGTTATTGAAATTACATTATATGAATGTCCTTCCGTTTTTTACCCTGTGACTTCATAAACCCAAAATATTGAAATAATGCTTACATGTAAGAGGGTAGAAAGAGCGGGATGATGTTCATAAGTAACGAGGCGTTACTCTCCTCATAAATCAACATTCATGAAGTTGCGAGTAGTAATTAGTCAAGCTTGATTTTCTAGCAAGCATTTCCGGTGGCTTCAAAACATCTATGTCATTTATGTCCTAACATGAAAAATGACGTCGCCTTTTGTAACAGCTCGACGGTTTCATAGAGTCCCAGAAAGAATTAGATGGAAGTACACTGATAATCTTCAGTAGACTAGTAATGTTTTAGAGTCATAATCAAAAGTGAGAGCGTTCTCTCATTATAAATCGTTCCGAGATTCATTTAGGGTGCACCCTTGCTTGCGTTATATAAAAAAATTATCCAAGTTGAATTCGTCGACATAACGAAGTTTGAATGGATATAATACGTTGCGGAGTTTGATCATGTTGATTGTACCCATATTTGTTTTTAATTGTTTCATATTTTAATTCCGTGTACACAGAAGGGACAAATTGGACAAACGAATGTATTCGCAAAAGATGGAGCCGTATTTGCGAGTCCACTTGCAAACCACTATGGACTTATCGCAAAATTGCAAACAGAATTAACTTTTGCAGGTACGTGATATTTGTCCAATCTTCTCTAAATAGACAGACAGTTTCTTTATTTTTCTCATTAAACTGCATAGGGCTGAAGCTGAAATATTTGATGCAACAATATTTTTTCAGAAGAGGCATAAAAACAGCTATTTGAAATATACCAATCTTTATAGTTTAATGTGCCTTCCCACCAATTGATTGTTATAATATGTTTGTACAATAACGTCACTTTAGAACGTCATTTAATCTTCTTTGACATTATTGCATTTTAACGTGTTTTGAAGTAGGTAATTGTTGAAAAACATTAAATCATTAAGTAACAATCGTAAAAGCGTATTTTTGATTGTGACGTGAATTCACGTCGTTTTCTCCGAAAAGTTTGACGTTACGTTCGCAAACACATGATGTCACAATCTATACCTACCCGGAAGGGGCGACAACTATGTAATATGCAAATACAGAGTACTGTATAATTGATATATTTTGCGAAGAGAAAATTTCGCTACTTCGATACTTATTTGCGGTGAAACATGTTCGCGCATTTCTTAATTCCTAACAGTAATAAGCCCACATGCTGTCTTACTATTTACTTTACATTTTATGCAGATATTTAAGTTCCGTGAATTAAACTTGATAAAGTTGATAAAGCCTAATTAAACCCCAGCGAATAACGTCGACTGTGCAATATTCGACGTTTTATATATTTAGGCTATTTTATGAATAAAATCGAATGTACAGTGTTCGACGTTGTATATGTTGGGGGTATTTTGTGAATAAAGTCGAGTGTACACTATTCGACGTTTTGTATATTTGTGCTATTCTTAGCGGGCGCGCGGTGTGTACAGTTCACTGCCTTGGTGGAGGCCCGAACAGGACAGACACAGTCTAAACTAGAGGTCTTCACCGTCAACGGGGAGACAAAGACAAAAATTTCCTCAGTTACCGATACAGCAAACGCCTGGAAGGATTTCAAAATTCCTGTTGGAAACCTTCTTAATAGCAAGGTACGATACTACAGAACTCAAAATAATCAAAATGGAGTTTACATTAATCCAGTAATATTACTTTCCCTAGCAATTATATTTTACATATTTTTTTCGTTTATCGAATTTTTATTGCAATATTATACTTGTGATATTTTATGATTTAATCTAGGTACACATGTATTTGGTTAATTTTTGTTGTTGTAAATTTTAGGTCGTTTTCGAAGGAACGATTGGCCCTACAATGGTGGCATTAGATAACGTTATTATATCAGAGCAGTGTGCTGGAACGGGAGGTATGTCAAATGTAATCTTTGTCTGAAATGGATGATCAAGTGGGTTTTTGGACACTATCTCCGACAGTGATTAATAATCAGTACTAATTTTCTTCAGAAGTCTATTGAATATCATGGGACATCATTCTTTCACTTGCATCTGTTTAGACACATCTTAAGCATTACAAAAAAATACAGACTACCATCCATAATAAGTATATAACTCACGTTTTGCTTCTCCCAATGCGCTTGAATATTTATTTTAGCTCCATCAGAATTATCTGTCGACACATCAGCGATTTCGTCACTTCTTCCTTCCGTCTGTATTGCCTTATTAGCGAAATTTGTTCTGGAAATTAGTACGTGTACTTTCCTTTACCTGAATTGCGAGCACATGTGAAACCGAGACGTCTGCACTACAGTATACATATGCGTTCAAATACACGGCACCTAGATGCTAGTTAATACCCGCTGGGCGGTGGTTTTTCTCCGGGTACTCTGGATTATCTCCACCCAAAAAACCTGGCACGTCATTAAATGACCCTGGCTGTTAATATGACGTTAAAATAACAAAACCAAAAATCAACTTAATCCCCTAATAAAACTGTTGAAATCATAACATTAACCTATTACACGCAATTTAAAACAATAACAATAATTATATTATTTCTAAAGCTATACAACATAGTTATCTTAAATTTACAAGCTAATATTTACATTTTGATTTTTAATTCACAGCAACTGTTTGCGCCAATCAACCGTGTAAAAATGGAGGTGTTTGTTCGGTTTCTGGAGATTCATTCCAGTGCGCATGCCAGTCTGGTTTCACAGGATCAACCTGCGAGACAGTTGGTAAAATATACATTTTATTGTTTTATCTCCCTATTGGTGCCAAATTCCAGAAAAATATGACAACGCAAAAGTAAAAGATCAAAAGTGCCAGAATCACTAATGTTGCAGTACATTCATTGAATATAACATCACTTAATACAGACAATTTATACTTTTTTCAGCCATAAAACATATGATCAACAATATTCACAATTATCATTTAATCGCGTATTTCATTTTTTCTAATGTTTTTATGATCTAATGCTTTTATGGTGTTTAATAGTTAAACCATGCGATGCTAAGCCGTGCCAGAACAATGGTCAATGTCTGAACAAGGTCTCTGGATCGAACCAGTATACATGTGTGTGTGTTGATGGATACAAAGGCACCAACTGTGAAACAATAGGTTTGTCATTGTCATATAACGTTCACTAGTTTGCTATTGTTGTATTTAGGGTCAGAGGTCAACGGTTTTTTAAAATAAATGGTTCACTGTTTTGTTATAGAAACTATATTACTCTCATAGCAAATGTTTAAATAAATTCTATATATTCATATATAATTATCCTTAAAGGCCCTATGTCTTTCCGAAACAAGAATTTTAAAACTCTTAAAGCATTAATAACATAAGAATATATTTATATATCGATAGCCAAAGATATGGTTACAACACTAAACAAATGATTCCCGAATGCAAAAGTGCGACTGATGGGCGTTTGAGAGACTTTTATAATTATTACTGTAATCCTGTAATCCTTGTTGTTTGACAAAACAATAGCATAATGTGAAATCAATACATGATTTGTCTTACAGATAAACAATGCGCTGCTGGCCAGTGGAAATGTGCAGATGGCCAATGTATAGCCAATGAGTTCCGCTGTGACTACCGTATCAAACACTGCAATGATAAGTCGGACGAAGCAGGATGTCGTGAGCATATTTCAAAACCACTAGGATCCAAATACCATTCCATTTAAATGTGATTGAGAATAAATTGAACGTGAAAGAAAATTTTGTACTTCCTCCTCGCCTCCTCTTCCTCCTCTTTCTTCTTCTTCTTCGTCTTCTTCGTGTTTGCTTCTTCTGTCCCTATTTGATATGCTGTTCGGAAAACAAATTACTGAAAATGCTTAATTTACCTTTTGAATAGGTGCCCCTTCCTTATAAGATATAGCATGAGTTATGTTTCACCATTTTATGTTTAATAAGAAATTGAACACGTAAATAATATTGCAAAAACATTTTGATACACCATACAACTGAAACTCATCGCAATGATATATTTCGCGATTTCGTGGGTTATGGTACGGTCGCAAAATTTGATAATTGAAATGTAGGAAAAGAGTTAACAAAATATAGACTTATAACAAAATCAAGAAATTTCCGTTTCTCTTTTTAGGTTAAAATCGCGATAAATTTAGGCCGTAACCTAAAATAAATAAATATCTAGTTGGTAAAAACAAGGGAAGCTCACCCTTGTGACACTACTCTTCTCTTCTCTGTGTTTTATCGATTTCTAGTACAAATCTATAATGTCTCTTTTCCCTTTTCCATGTATAATCAATTTTAGGATGTATTTCAGCATCGCGTTTTTATCTTTTACTGGTAATGATATGAAGACCTAACCAAGTATTTTCTATATTCTTGGTTATTCTTGGTCTTTCTGCTGTACGTTGAAAACGTCGACATAATTAAACGTGTCTATTTTTCAGCCAATCGTTGCTTGCCAAACCCTTGTCAGAATGGAGGAAAGTGTGAAAACGAAAAGGATAATTTCAAATGTACATGCGCCAATGGATTTACAGGCGCTACCTGCACCGAAACACGTATGTCATGTGTTTCGCATCGAACTTGTATGAATTAAAATGAAAACTATTTTGCTTTATCAGACATCAGCTGTTAAAAAAGATAAAATGATAACGAATTCAATTGAAATGAATCTGTGAGACCCACTAGTTTCCATCTCAATTTTCTGTGACTTTATTTCAGATAAAAAAATATAACATTTATAATTATTGCAAATAATATTTTGCGTAAAAATCAAACTTTCTCTGAATTTATAGAAATGCTAATATTGCAAACATTCCACGCTTTACAGTATTTGATGAAAATCTTCTTTCCGATGATTTTCAAATATATCATACATCTTTGTTTGGATCTCTTTTAGTGACATGTACAACCTCCCAGTTTAAGTGTGCTAATGACGAGAAATGTATTCCGAAGAATTATAAATGTGATCAATTTGACGACTGTACTGACAGAAGCGATGAACTCAGCTGCAGTAAGTACACATCCAGTGTCGCCATGAATTTCTTTTCTGAATTTTTTTTTTTAAATTTTAATATCAAACAATTTTATTACAAAATCAAATGGGATTAGACAGCAGCCATTGCCGATGTAAATCTTCGCCATGGATACTTTATGACATGTGAAAGTTTCAGGTAACTAAACGGTCAAGAAATTACTTTTTATGTTTTTAATTGCTTCTGATCATGTTTTATATCATTTCATTCTTCATTTGTAAAGGTCTCTAAATATATATATAATAAATGTAATGTTGATAAATAGATGATCTCACATGAGTGGCTATGTGATCAATCGAGTTCAATGATTTGATGTGCCACGAGGCTTTAGGCAAGTGGTATATCAAATTATCTAACGACTTTAATAAATTATATATAACATAGTACCGAGTATAAGATTCTACTTATTTTAATTTTATTTAATATTTTTATTAATATAATGGTAAATTAGTGTTTTTATTTTGTCTTAATATAAAACAATAGAAATACGGTTCGGATGTGAAGTTTCCGTCTAGTGAAAAAACCATGCCAGGTCATATATAGATAATGACGTCAAAACTACCTGTAACGTCATAATAGTGTTTTTACACGTGTGTCTTACGATATTTATGATTTGGTTTCATATGGCTGAGTCAGTTATATGATAAAGTCCTTTTATGCAGTGTTTTGGCTTCAACATTTAATGGTAACTAGAATGTTGTTGCCATGCTAATTATACATGATAAATACTTCAAATGCACTTTTTAACAATTTCTTTAAGCTTTCAAACCTGTCTATCAAGACCACCTGAGTGATAAATAGTAATATTCTCCCATACTCGACAGGGTTACCACGCGGTTGCTAGGAAATGGAAAACTCTGTATTTAATACAGGTCACACGTACTAATGACATTACTTCATCAATACATGCGGCGGCCACTGTTTTGACGACGTCATTATTAATAAGCGAATTGCGACATTCTTGAGATGGATGGTGCTATGAAAATGTCAAAAGAACTGATTGTCCACCTTTATCTAAAAGTATGGGAGGAAATAATCAACCATGTGTTCGTTATGGACAGATAACTCTGGACTAGGTTCCGGTTCCAAAATCTTTCACTTAGGTTCCGATACCTTTCCCCACCTGACAGACTCATGTCAAATACTCTTTCTCTATACCCAAATGGTCCTTATACACAGGTTAAACCTGTTGGAATTAACCATGTCGGATCCCAAATATTCAGAAGGTATTCAGTGTACCAAGATTGTCGTTAAGACAGACTCTACTGTGTATCTACGTTTAATGATATATTCTGTGCTTTCTATTGGCCTGTAATTCTGACCAATCAGCAATGTCTTTACAGAGTCTTGTAATTCAGACCAGTTTAGATGCACCAATGGTGTATGTATACCAGGAACCTACAAATGTGATAATATCAAGGACTGTGATGACAACAGCGACGAGCAGGGGTGTCGTAAGTGTAATTATAGCAAGACAAAACAAAGCACTTTCCTGAATTCCTATCATCAACTTATAAAATAAAATAAGTCCATACAACGATATCCTCTCTGCGCAAGACATTAAATCTGCACGTAGGGAGTACTAACGCTTTTGAAAAATGTCTATGTTCCCTGTCTGTCACCGGCTTAGTCAACAAAATGTTTGAACTGCACGTAATGTGTACAAATGCTTTTAAAAAAGGTCTATTGCCGATTTGCATATTACAGAGTTATCTGCACTTGCGGATAGGTATTGATTGTGACGTTTTTTGTGATGTTTTTGCGAGCATAACGTCATACATTTCGGAGAAAATGACGTGAATTGCACTCACAAAATAATGACGTAACAATTGATACATACCCGCAAGGGAGCTAACTCTGTACTATGCAAAGACGGAATATTTTATACTGCTGATATATTGTGATGGTTAACACCATACTATGACACACTCTTGAATGAACATTACCTTATAGGTTAATATCATCCACTGAGAATCTATCTGGTCAAATTAACCTTACTGACCAATCAGCGCTGTCGTTACAGCTTCCGGAGGGGCATGTAATTTACAGGAGTTTACATGCTTAAATGGTGAATGTATACAAGCAGACTATAAATGTGATGACTATCCGGACTGTGGAGATAGCAGTGACGAGCTGGGATGTAGTAAGTGTGTGATTAGAGCAGTTGACAGGTTAATGTTCTTCCCTTCCTGTCATCACCTGATATAATTAGTCCATACAACAAAAATCTCTCCACAATATATTAAAACTTCACGCAGGGAGTACTAATGTTGTTGATAATATCTTGCGCAGAGAGGATTATCGTTTTATGGACTAATTATATAAGCTGATGATAAGAATTTAGGGAACTGCGTTGTTTTATAGGTTAACATCAGTCAAGAAGACACTCTTGATGGTTAAACGCACATTATCTGGCTCCTGATATATCTTATGTTAAAAATTTGATTTAAGTCAGTTTTTGTTTCGAGAAATTGAGGCCTGATAAGGTTGATATCATCCAATGAAAATAGAGCTGGTCACATTATTTGTTCCTGATAGGGCAAAATAATCCAATGATACTCTAGCTGGTCACATTTATCTGCCATTGTTTGTATCTAGACACAGTTTCACTTATCATTAGTCTACATATCACATTCGACACCGCCAACGTATAAGATTCAAATGCTTAGGTTGCACACTTATCACTTTAATGACCATTGCTTTAGCTTCCTATATATCATCACAGTTTACACATGTAAATAATGAATTGATTCCCGACTTAATATAAACTGAATGTATTTAATAATAATAATTAAGATTCGTGTTTTTGCAACGAGTTTAACAAAGGTTTTGACAAAGTAAAAAAAACCAACAATTTTATAAAGTGCAGTAAATAATTATTTTTTTCTCTTTTTTTAATGTATTTTTTTAAATGCGTCCAAATGAAATTTTCAATGCGTATTCCGCCCCATGATAAGACCGAGTCACTAAACATACATATTGCAATATATTTGATTTGTAATTAGACCTGAACATTCCGTCATGCATACTACAGAGTTACCTCCCTTGCGGGTAGGTATCTCATTGTGACGTCATTATTTTGTGAGCGAAACTCACGTCGTTTTCTCTGAAAAGTATGACGTTACGCTCGCAAACACATGACGTCACAATCAATACCTACCCAAAAGTGTAGGTAACTCTTTAATTTGTAAACACATAATACTGAGTAAATGCCAAATATTGTCTACTTATCACTTTTAAAATTTAATTCTATGGTGACGCATCTCTATAGAGTGGCATATAGCAATAACTAACCTGAAGATTATATGACTCTTTCATATGTACATATGCAGGATAGAGCTATTCCATCAGAGGGTACAGAAATTTGGGTCAGAACCGAGACTCCCAAAGGGGTCTATCTTACATAGCTGTCTTTCATGGGAAAACTCTATCTTATATGGCCAGCTACAGTGTATTTAGTTTTTGTTTCCATGTTTAAAGATACTCCACCGCCGACAGAGCTTAAATGATATCCTTCATTTGAACAATAATTGATGTTTAATCGTGTATATATGTGTCTAATTAACACAAAAATACATTTAACATAACTTATTTTGCTTTTGGTACATGTATGTACAATCAGATTCGATACAGGGAATAGTGCCAGGGATTTTTTTTACGGAACGCAATTGACAAGTTTAATCTTGAAGTGAAATAAGAGGCTCAAACTTTACAATGATGGTAATGGGATAAAGTAAGTAACTTTTGTAACTGAAGAAAAATACTTATTCGGCTGCTCCTGATTTTGATTGAGAAAACAAATCATTTGTCCGCATTTGGAACATCTTTAAAACAAGGTCGTGGAATGTAAAAGATTTACAAACATTGTCTTGTAGCTTCTCGGAGGAATATTGGTGAAAGCAAATCGACATCCTCCAAAAATGAAGCGTCTCTGAAATCAACACTTCGAGATCTCCTTGTTCAGCTGAGGGAACTGAAGGAGTCAACACATCAAAATAAATAGAAATGTAAGTTCAATCAGTTAAAAGAGGACAGCAGGATCCTCGTAAGTATATACCAATAACATGGTACCTTTACCCAGTCACAACAGACATTAAAATAATTTTTATATACGGATTTTGTTTTTGCAAATGTTTTACATCTTTCTCTTCTTCGGCTTTGTAATGTCTGAATACGTATGCATTTGGGTATACGGAGTCTATTTAGTATTTACTAATTTCATTCTCTCTAAAAACAAAAACAGGTATATATACGGTAGTGCATGTACGAACAGTTGGCAAACAGTGGGTGAATGTCTGTGTTTTGGGAGACTTCGGTATATTTGTGTTGTTCTCCTTCTATAGTGTTATCTTACTGAAGCATACGGCCAAAGATAGCGAACAACACACTCCACTAGATCGCGTATTTACATAGGGAATTTTTTTCAAAAAAAAAGAAATATTTATCTGTAACAATTATCAATTACATGTAGATAAATATTTATTCTTCTCCTCGCAGCAAAATTAATTATGAATTAAATAAGTTTGTTTCATTGGTATTCATACAAATTTGTTATCATAATTATTATGAATATCGAGAGTTATGGGTCAAGGAAATCAACGGTTGTTTTCCATATAACACTGAATCCTTATAATATCGAGTTACTAATATTCAAACAGCCTATAGTGTTTCTATTACAGACCAGTTGTTTAATTTCGTGGATGTAATATATGCGATTTTCTGTTTTTAACGTATTCGCTGGGGTTATTTTCACGAATTATCTTTGTAGAATTTGAAAGCGTCATTCATACGACAGACTGTAAATAGTGGGCAAAGAAGTAATTCTAACAGTGTGGACAAAAGATTGCCTTTTCGAGACTTAAAATAGATTTATATTTGATAAACCATTCATGTGTTAAATTTTGCGACGTATTATTTCGCGATTTTGGATGAATCCGCGAATTTAGCGAAATTAAAACCCCCGCAAATATCAGCAACTATATAGTATCCAAAATACAAACAGTGATATAGATAGAAGATATGTATAATTAATTTTCTTTTTTTGTTTTAGGCTTCAGCACAGTGACAACGAATACGACTGTCACAAGTTTACACTCCCATTATCTTATAACCGGATACAGACATCATAATAAAGCTGTAAAAATAGTTAATCCATCATTTATATATAATTAATGTTTCTTTTTTTTCATACCAAAGCTGGCTTTCTGATTGGTCACTTTTTTTTGCATACCACTCTGGAAAAAACAACCCAAAAAATCCGAGAAAAATAATTGTTTCCAAACTGTGTGAATCCTCATAGCTAAAACATATAAATATACATATTCATTATAAAAATAATGTTTCATAATTCATCATGTATATACAAAAAGATATATATTCATTATAAAGATAATGTTTTGTGCTGCAGTGATTGTGATTTATTACATGGAAACGATACATGTCGTGTAGGTTTCCATAAAAAATAGATACAGGGACATTGAAAACTTCTATTGATTTTGTTTAAAGTCATCAAAACGTCACACAAACATGAACCATACTTTCCAACCTGAAAAAGTGGGAAGAACCGACTTAGCTTGCTGCCCGTAACGATGGTTACTATAGATCAACTGTAACATAGAAGTACAAAGAGAGAAAACCCATTCAGGCATGTCATTCGATTAACATGGTTGTATGCATATATTTACGATTTCCTATATAAAGATATATCATGTATTACTCTGCTTTTGTTTTTCATGATATAATTCCATATGTAGCGCAGGGCAACATACGTAACAAAAAGAACGTTGTATGTCTCTTATAGGAATCCGACGCCGGTGGAAAATGGCCACCGATTTATCTACAAACTTTGTTTTATTATGTGACACATACACACCGCATGGATTGTGTCTTGTAACATTAAACTGTCGGAAGTAGGAAAAAATACATTATCGATATTACTCCAGGGGTTACTATCACTGACATTACATCCACCCCTGGACTATATCTTAGTAAACTGGAGGCAATAGACGACACATGTAATTGTGTCCTATGATGTACATCAAAAGAGTCGTTTAACAGAATACTGTGTTTGACTGTGTTGTTTTGAAGTTGGGCGCCGCTCTCTCTGTAATCTTCTCTGTAAAAGTCTTTGCATGCTTTTGTGATTTGTCAGTTATTTTCTTCTGAACTGCCTCCAGTTTTATGAGATAGTCCAGAGGTGGATATTGTCAGTGTTAGTAACCCCTGGAGTATCGAGGATGGTGAAACCATGTATAAAAGATTGATACGCGTCAATGAACGAGTCAGAACACGTTTAAGTCCTCTGTGGTTACCAGTAGAGGAAAAATACATGTAACTACAGTGTATTAGAGCGGTTTTTTTAAAAGATGGATTGCCGCGTATCCTGTACAAATGTAGTAAAAAAGTAACTACATATACATTGTCTAACGAAATTGGAACACTTGTCGAACGACGTCGTTTCCCGGAATTTATCACAATTTCATTATGTTCATATTTAAATATCTCATATACATAATAAGCAACAGAAAAGAAAATAACATAAACACGTTAACATATGGCAATAGTTATTATTCAGCACCTTAATTAATTTTTATTCAAGACAGTTAGTTTAGATTTTAAAAATTTGTATCGCATCATTTTAACCCCTAGAGTGCCACAGAGCCTATATATAGGCTCTATGATACTACCGTTGAGTGCCAAAGGGCCTTTTTTAGGCTCTCTGAAATTCGACAGTTTAACAATAGCGATGACGTCATCTAACTATTCTGCAACGTCATTTTCGCGCTCCATAAGATCGGCTCGGCGGAATAATGGCGACGTGATTGTTTGCTCCATGGTTTCGACCTTTTTCTTCTGGCAAGAATGGCTTTATTTATCGACGGATTTTTACCAAAATTGGTGTTACCATAAGAAATTGTCTGCTCTTTCAGATCATAGTATTTGCTGAGTCTTCCGATGTATCATTTTCAAAATATCATTATTTTTGCACCGTTTAAACTCAATGAAACTTTCTTTGTTTTTACAAATAGCGTGAAAATGCTTGCTTATAGGACACGATTTTCTAAAAAAAAAATACACTTTGGCTAAAATTACTGATGTATGAGTAGACAATTATCTTGAAAATTGGCAACTTGTTTAGAATCCATCAATAAATAAAATCAAGCAAATACAATTGTAAACTATATTGCAAAATTGACCATGTGATAAGACGTTTCAGCCGAAATTGAGCATATGAAGTCAATAAACGTAGAAGTAAACTACTTCAAATTCCAAATGCAAGTGCATTGGTGCCTGTCAGCCATGTTGTTTTCGGATTAGTCCTAAGTTACAATATACGTGTACGTAGGAAGCGGGACATATAAATGAAAAGAGATCACCTCAAATACCTTCCGAGAATTGCATGTAGCGGTAGAAAGAATGTTTACGGACGACTGAAGAACGACGGACAAAAGGTGATACAGTAATTCAGTTAATAAAGTTTTCGTTGTATAATTTATGCTTAAGAATTAGAAGGCTAAGCAACATAGAATGTACAGGTATTAACGCAATTTTAGATATATCAACAAACATGCGAGAACATTGATTGTCGGAGACAGTCTTATCTATTGAGATAGGCACATGCACAAAACATGTTTTATGTTAAATACAAATGTATGCTTAGACAAATAGTTCTCTCGTTCACTTGAATGTTAAAAATTACCGACATATCAAACGTACGTCAATAAATATCGACATCACCAAAAATAAGTAACTAACAAATCAACTAAAACGATTGTCATAGCGTAGAGTATTTTTTCGCGGGCTTTTTGGTGTACTTTAATAACTCGCGCGGCTGGTAATAATGTTCAGATTTGTCTCTGATTAGTGTGAACAACTTACACATATACATGTACATTTTGTATACGATTTTATGCGGAATCGTCCCTTATTCATCTTTCTAAAACAAAATTAAAAATGCATAAAGACTGCACCGGGGAAAATGTATACCATTTGTTCGAATTCCATATCTTGCAATAAAGAAAGATATGAAAGTGAAGTAATCGATTATACCTACCTCTCTAGCCAATTATTACGACACTATCCCTGTTTTGGGTACCCTTGGCTTGCTATGTTGCGGTTATAATATACAGTACCAGACACACAGAGTAACTTACACCACATAAGTTTGGCTCTATAGACATATTTCTATCTCTCTCTCTCTCTCTCTCTCTCTCTCTCTCTCTCTCTCTCTCTCTCTCTCTCCTCTCTCTCTCTCTCTCTCTCTCTCTCATCTCTCTCTCTCTCTCCATCCATCATAATATATATATATATATATTAGCAAATACTTTGACACAGTATTACTGTAAATTGTATATATATATATAATAAGAGAGAGAGAGAGAGAGAGAGAGAGAGAGAGAGAGAGAGAGAGAGGAATATCTATAGAGCCAAACGCCTGTGTTTATACCGTATCGCTGTACCCTTCGCTCGTTCCGCCCATCATTTATTTACCGAAAAAATAAATCTCGGTGGTTGACCGTCTGTTTTGCGTTTATCATTCTTAGTTTCTTATACATTTTCAAGATATTTGGGTATAGTACATGTAAGACATATGTATACATGTACAGATGACGTCACGAAGAATAAATGTTGTTTGGTTTTCTGTTGGGAATAAAATGTCATTTGAGACGATACATTTTTTTATTCTAACGATCATATCATTCTATTTAAAAACTTTCTGTTAACATATCTGAAACAAGACATAAAGCTACATCAACAGTTTCGGTTCAAAAATCTTTCCGCATTGTTAAATTTTTCTATATCTTTGTTTTATTTTCATTTTATCTATTTATTTTTCTTATCTCTTTATTAGTGGTTTTTTACCAAATTCATTGATATGTTCAGCTCATTATATTTGCATAGTTTTCCCTTATTTAATTTTTTAGATATTATTATTTTTGTGCACAACTCAAAGCTGACACCTTCCTTTCCTTGTTATCAACATGGCGATGAAGATGTTTTCTTGTTTATAAAACATGTTTTCCTCAAAAGAATAAATTAGGAGAAACTATGAAAATATCACGAGCTGAAAGAGTAGAAAATTTCCCATTAGTATGCCATAGGTAAAAATCCATTTGACTAAGAACTGTAAACAAACATGTAGTTTTATTGAGTTGTGCACAATAATATCCATTTTGTGACGTGAGGAATTCCAGGCTTGTCGTGATAATGACGTGACGTCATCGCTGGGACTATTGTTCTATTGTTCTACGTCATATTTTTTCAAATCACATTTTGACCGAAACACAGCTTGGCACTCTCTAAGAGGATTCCTGTGGCACTCAAAGGGTTATTTGTTCCATTTTGGGTATCGTCACGTTATTATTTTAAGTATGTATATTCCATTGACCGTACATATTTAATGAAAATAAATTCGGTATACAATTATGTAAAATGGATGTCATAAAATACAAATGACTTTTTTATAGCATAAAATATTTTTATAACAAAATATATATGGTACAGACACAATTATAATAGCCCCTGTCTTACGACACGTAATATAACTGTACACACTGTATGGTATTCAACATCTTACCTTAAAGAAATGCATCCGATATCTTGAGATATGTTCATATTCTCACGCATTTTTCTCAGATTTGCATGGAAATACCATCCAGGTTACATGTTTGAATGCAAACAGAGAGACTTTATGCTCATTTTCACATACAATGGTTGGACATATTAAAATGTTAAGCTTTCACTGTTCTATTTTTTATACATTTCAATAAACAAATGAGATACTATCGAGTTTTTATTTTAAAGCGATTTAGCACGTACCCCTCTCATTTGTTTGGGAACAACCGGGGCCGGATCCCGTTACCATACAGTGGTACAGCAATATCGATGTGAATCATCGTTAAAAATAAAGCTATCCAGAATTTTTTACAACATATTGATCAAAATATAAAAGAATGAAATAAAAGGCTATGGCGATTTTATATTTTCTCAATATATCGATAGCCTGATAGGACATCGAGACTTTGGAGCCTTTATGAATGCATCAACGTCTTTTTCTAATACATGAGTTAGAGTTATCTCGCTTGAATCAGTAATAAAGGTAATACAATGTACACTTATGCATGTATGATTACATGTAGATACCGCCATAAATTAAAATTTTGACAGGTGACAGGTTTTATTTACTTGTTGAACATTTTTTCAATCATAAACCGTTTATCCAGTCATCTCGTATGTATACAATGATTTCTCGTTATTTCATCATCACACAGGTATTCCTGTTCCGGTCTAAAAATAAAATGACATCATCAGACAGGTTTTGATTGGTCTATTCACCTAACGAGCCTGCTAAATTTAGCTTTGACGTGATGGTATATCCCACGGTGTATATAAAGCGAGTAACAGTCATTCTAAGCCTCAGTTATTTGACAGAAAGCAATGTGAGCGAATTAAACCCGGTCTGATCAACCCCGAGCCGAGCGAGCCACCCACCCCATATGACAGTCGAGCCAAAACACAGAAAACATCATACCCGGATAGCAAAAATGACGCACCATCACCAAAACCGTAACCATGACAGTCGAACGCAGGGGCCCTCGACGGGGGTTTCGACAAACTCAACGCGCCGGTGTAGACACCAAAAGCGTTTTTTCTCTTGGTCGCCTCGAGAAACCAGTGGCGAGAAATGTCGTCCGCGCCAGGAAGAATGGGACATTCACTACGGTTTCTCGGCAGGTTTCAAAGACCGAGCAGAAAACCTGCCCTACAAAGACACCATGTAATTTTTATGTAGGAGAGAGTTTCACCGTTTCACTACAGGGATATTTCGACTTCGTGAAGATAATGGGAGATAACTCCATGGGAGGTTTAATTCACAATAATTTCTATCCCCACAAGAAATTAAAAGAAATGACTCTCTCCATAGCTGCTATAAGAATTGCAACCACTCCAAACGCCGGCGGGAATTCTGTCGTGTCAGAAGTTCTATCGTTTGAATTGTTTCAGAGATGTTTCAACGCCAAACTTCTAAAGGTGAGATACACTTATACAATATTAATAAATTAATTAAACAAAGATTAACTTCTTTGCTACTGTAAACAAACTCATATTCGAAGTGACATCATTTCTTTGTCATACCTTCGCAAGCGAAATGAGTTGTTTTTAACATTTTGTAGCCTAATTGTATTTCTTGTATTGCTGTATCTTTGATCTCTTAGGATCTTTTTTTGGTCTCAACACAAAACCATTTTCATGCACAAATGTATGATAAAATTGAAAAGGAAAACATTACAGACAATTATCAGCATTAAAGGCCCACTACTTCACCTAAACAGAAAATAAAAATTTCTTAAAAACAAAAATATTTAAAGAAATTGAGTATCGATGGCCTAAGATCAGGTCAAGAAAAAAATGCAACAGCGGATATTCATTTCGCTGTTTTGCCATTTGGCCTAGTGATAATCAACTAACGTACGGTATTTAGGACGACGGCGGGAGACATAATACGACCAGCGTTAACAATTAGTTTATTTTAATTAAAGTGTTTAAGAGGTGATAATGATTGTAGTATTGTTCAGTTAATACATTTTGCCACTCTATATAATTATCAATCTCGTTTTACATTTCCATTTTAGAAATCAAAAGCCTTCTCGAAAATGTAGTGGGCCTTTAATCTTACTCGTTCGTTCAATTTTCGTAGTGTTTAAATTGATCGGTCGTTAATTTAATTGTTTATTTGATCACAAGAATTCTTTTCTTGATACTCTCCTTGCTTTTTGAAGACATATGTTATTTATATTTTTTTTAAATTTAATCATTTATCTATTTAGTTTTGTGTGTGGGTGGAATGAGGGGGGGGGGATGGGTCCGACAATGCCCTTCAACTCTTGGTTGCGTGTTCAACGCAAGATTAAACTAAGCAATTAAATCTTTAAGGATATTTAAATTGGTTGATTTCAGACTGAAATGGAAGTGGATTATTTCCCCATGGGCGGGTCCATTACTGATTACGTGTGCGATATATTTGGCCACAAAGTGGGCGTGTCCGTTACCAGGGCGATGAGGTACCACGGCGAGTTCACGGAGGAGGACGCTTACAGGCTATTGACCAAGAAACTCAGGGGTATGTATTTTGTTCCAGGAACTTCGGACATAAGCGTAACAAAGCGCGTTGAATTTTTATATTTTTATCGGGTATAAGTCGGCACTGATTTTGATTTTCGTCTGAAGCAGATATTCTAAATACAATCCAATGATAATGGAAGAGGTACTGCCGCATCCTTTCTGTTTAGTTTAAACTATATATTCAATATTTATTCATACAAATAGAGACAATATCCAGACATTTACAAACAAGAATGATATGTTTCTGTTTGAATATATATATATATATATATAAGAATAGTTCAGTTTACGGTTTGTTTAAACAATGTTTATTCATATATCGATATTAGTGTCTTGATAAAGGGCAGATCGCCTCTAAAATTTGACATTTGTTTTGTCCACGTGGTTTGAATTACTTCTATGTCCCATATATCGATATACATGTATGTACATACAAAACAGGGAATATTCGGGAAATGAAAACAATCACAGCTAATTAAACCTTATATAAAGTTTACAGTTGTTTTCATTCCTTGTCGGCTATAAAAGTCAAATTTGTTTCCCGGGATGTTGTTACCGACCATGTGAACTGTTTCCCTGAGGCCGTAAACAAATGGAAACAGTTGAAATGGCCGATACCAACACCTCGAGTTAACTCCTCATTGAAGACGTTTATGAGTCCTTCTTGAAGTCATACAATAAAATAAAGTATGATATACATATTCAATTTATTTTTTAAACAGGTGTCGTACAGTCCACGAAGAACTCGATGGAGAAATGGGAGAAACAGATTCTGCACGTGTGGACCACGAGCAAGGACACGGCCAACACCTTGGCACGTGTCTACCACGCATTGGAGAGTGACGTCAAGTCAAACACAGTCGTCATGGTAACTGTTTCAACGAACGCTAAATACATATTCAGAAACAGCTGAAATTAGTCCCACATTGCCATCTGATCATAATACTCAACGGGCTAAATAGTGACGTCACATTTAGTCGCCATGGAAACAGCTCTACCTTCATGACGCATATTGCATCCCCAGGACCAGCTTTTTTCTAGAATCTTCACTGATTATAGTGTACTTCTGCAGGCTGGTTAGTAACGTCCTGTCCCATATCGGACGCCATGGAAACCTATTCAACAAATGCAAAATCAAATATTCAGAAAAAAGCTAATATTTAATCAAACGTGCCATCCGATTCTATATCTGGTTGCATAAGATCAAACAGAAATTCTAAAACAAAAAGACAAATCAAACAACAGATCATAATTACCATGCATTATTCTTATTTGTTTGATCAACTATGTCGTTATGTGCTTTTTGAATTGCATTGGGGAAAACAAATAAAATTGGTAATGTGATTGAATTGAACATATTGGTTTGAAAGCTGACTTTTATCTATATATTTTTTTATATTATTTCTTTCTCATTTGCTTCGTAAGTTGAAAAAAAAAAGAAAAAAAAACACCGAATAATTCATGATAAAAATTGTAAAGTTCGCAATGATTTGTAAACAAACTGGAGAAATATTCAGAATTTAGAGAGTTACGTCAACATTTGTATATAATCTAGTCCACTTTTATTGTTGTTAAACACATTCGAAAAATGCATGGTATTACTATCGAATAGTTTGTACCGTTTCAACACAATATGAATCTCAAAAATATACACATCCGAACAAGGTATACTTTATGAAAACTCGATCAAATTCATGGATATTTTATCATTGCTATATACACTCGATACTCTACTTTGTTTCGCTTTGTACTTTTTTGGAAATAAAATGAATCAAAATATACTTGTTGTTGACTTTAATATGTTTAGGATTTGTGCTTATAGAAGTGATACAACATATAAAAATATTGGAAGTCAGTAGTATGTTTTGGTTATTCTTCACAAATTGGATAACATAGTTTGCGGTATAGAAAAGAGAATGGACATCGATGTATAGCCCACAGGCTGTAATCTGCTGGTGCCGGTTACAAAATGCCTGATTTCGCTTCCCGCGGTCTATACACCGGTGCGGGTATTATTGTAGAGCAGATAAGTCAATATCTCGGCAACAAACCCGAAATACAAATATCGTTTTTCATATCATTAGCTAATCGACGTTTGAACGGCTGAGCGTTAACATCACAACAAATAAAGGCATTCCTTTGTAATTTGTTCATTATTTTACCAATATATTTTCTGTTGTGATTATATAACATGTATTTAAGGATTATTCTCAATGACGTCATAGACAAAAAACGGAAGGACATTCTTCTTAGACAAAGCGTTTATGAAAAAGAATGTTCGTCCGTTTTTTGTCTATGACTTCATAAACCCAAAACATATTGAGAACAATGCTTATAATTGAATATTATTAACTAACTCAGGTACTAATAAGACAGATTCCAGTGATTTCATTTACTTTTACAATAAAACAAAATGAGTTGTGGCGCATTGATATCTTATTCGATATTTCAGTTTAGCCAATATATGCCTGTGCCGCTTTTTAAATATCCCGCGAAAAAGTGCTTTATGTATGACGTCATGATACTTGACGTGCAATTGTTTCAGTCTATGGAAATATAATCTGAAAGATCTAGCCAATAGAAATGAGTGTAACAACTGAAATCTAATTATTTCAAAATATCTGCCATTGAAGTTGTACTGTGAGTTTACTATACGAAATGATAAGTCATCGTCTGTACAGTCAGTGGTTCTAATACAGTACGCAAGCGACTTTTTAGTAATTTTACATCTTTTAAAACTCCTCTCCAGAAATCAATTGCAAACGTAACAATTTCAAAGTCGACAATATATAAGCTAGTTTCCTAGCGCCTATCTCCTTTGCATCCAAACAACGTTTGATGACGCTGCCATTTCCTTCATTGTCTATAGTAAAATGGCGTTTTAAAAATTGCTTGGGTATAATAAAGATAGATTTTTCGATAACTATGACACGGAAAACATTTTAGATATTAATATAGGTTGCAAAAATAGTTCTTAGTCAGTACATAAAATCTTGTTACACGAATGAACGCAAAATGACTTTAGGAATAACAATCAAAAATATTTAAAATTACTAATAATATACAGCAAAATTCTCACTTGCATACTGTATTATGACCACTGACTATAGATAAAACGTATTCAGCAGTTTTTTTTTTTTTTTTTTTTAACAAAATCTGAAAACGCTAATGCTTTGCTCCTACGAAATCACGTGACAATACGTCTGATAACAGCAAGAAATTTTCATTCCCATCTTCACATATCGTTCGAGTCTTTTACAAAATGGAGGCCTATGTCCTTTGCGCCCTGGTTGTGTTAACCGTAAGGTGCGATGCATTGTTTGTAGACGATGGTAAGACGATTGGTGATGGAAACGAAGAGAAAAGTTTAACAAGCGAACTGGTTGATCTTCTGAATGGAACTTATTTCCATCTGAACGAGAAGGTCTGTAACCTACAGCGGAGAGTGGACGTCATTGAAAAAGCGCCCGACTCGGGAAGTCAGTGTACTTGTAACAATACCGAAATTCTCGACTTCATGCGTTCAGTGTCCACCGAAATTGATAACTTATCAAAAGCTCTTCATTCATTTGAGAATGAAGTTCGTATTCTGAAAAATGGACAAGCCTCGTTATGGGAGATACTGGAAAAAGGAAGCGATGACGGTAAGGCCATAGGTCATAAGATTGTATATAACTTTTGTCTTGTGAAGACTATTTTTCTTAGTATACATTGAAGATGCCCCACCGCTGACAAATGATATATGTTCTCTATTAATAACAAGAACAGGCGAATAAATATTTTTCTTCAGTTACGAAAGTTACTTAATTTACATCACAACCACCATTGAAATGCTTGAGCTTCATACTTGAATTCAAGATAAAAAATTTAAAATAATCAATTAATGTTCTATATGGAATTAAGTACTGATTAAGTACTGATTGTGCATGCACTAAAAGCAAAATAAATTATATGTACATTTTTGTGTTTGTTAGACACATATAAACACGATTATGCATCAATTATTTTTAACGGACGAGTATCGTCTATGCTCTGTCTGCAATGGGACATCTTTAACAAACATCAGCTTTTTTGTTGAAATCAGAACAAATAATATCGGCTCACATCATAATATCTATCTTAATATAGGTAACGATAAAAAACCTAAATTGTGATTTCCGAAAAAAGTTATATGCATAAATACTTTTATAAAAGTAACTACTACTGTTATATAAATATGTAAATGAAAATTATGTATCTTATGTGGAAATTTATTCAAGGTTTAATACATTTCACCGTGAAATCTCGACCCATTCACCCCTGTAGACATTTGGGCTCTTCTAATTGCAAAGAATGGAACAGTTCACTATGAACTTTCAGGGGTGAATGAGTTAGCTATTAATACAATCATCGAAATGAAAAAAATGAAAGTTATCTGAAATGATAGGAAGATGAGTGTATATAGTTGTGATTAGCTTTCGAGGTATTCAGATAAAAAACGGATCGTCGGAAAAATAAACAAGATAAACCCCGCCTGCCATATCGCAAAAGACTTGTTGTGTGACGCAGTGTAATTAAATAAAACCGACTTAACAGAAACTGAATGAATGAAAACAAATCTGCCATTATACTACACAGCAGGTATACTGAAATATGGTGACACCATTCGCGAATAATCCATCTAGACGAATTGGTGTACCGCGAAATTAAAACCCCGCGAATATGTTCTGTTAATGAAGCCTCGAAATATGTGTCCCGCGATTATAAAGCATGATAAATAGTACTAAATGGTCAAATGAAAAATATCGACCACATAAATTTCATTCGTGTTAACTGAAAAAGTATAATGATAACAAAGCCAACAATACATAAACGTTTTCATTTGATAAGAGTGAAGACATTAAATGATGAAAAAAGACAAACTGCACTCAACAGCTGTTTCGTTCCTATATACTCAGTATGTCAAAAGTGTTGATTTGGCAAAGTTTTGGGAGTAACCGAAAACGAAAGGAAGATAAGGAAGCATCCATACACCTAAACAAAGTCACGTCTTCTCCTAGTAGATTCTGAAATTTCTTCCTTATCTCATAAAGCTTACTGTACAGTATATAACATCTTCAACTTGACACGGCAGATGTCCACATCAAAAACAAAAATACCTTTAAATTCCTTTGTTTACACTGCAAGCATTTGAAACAATATTCTATAGTCAAATTTGCCCAGAACAAAACTAAGTTTAGTAAAAAAAAAATCTTTTTTTTGATTTGTATTTTTTTTTTGTTTTTTTTTTGTTTTTGTTGTTAAATATGTTTCGCCCGACCTTTTGGCTTATTTTTTTTTATTTAATGAATATTTTGCGCCAATACTGCAGAACAGTAAATGATTCAATTTTGCATTTCAATTGATTTTATATATATATATATTTTTATGCACTCTTACCAAATCAGCTGGCGAGATTCCCAACATTTTATTTATCGTGTAGAACTGTTCTTCTGTTTGATAGCCGCCAAATAGAGACTTCTGCGTGATATTGAGTTAGGCAATCTAACCCGTTGATTGATCGAGAACTGCGCTATAATGGTTAAAGAATGTTGTGGTATTTTCTTGATGTGGCAAATTCAAATTCAACGTGAAACACGAAACTGGTCATATTCTTCATTGAAATCCACATAACCTTTACGCTTGTGGCATATCAAATTATATAACGAGTTTGATAAATTTGATATTACTTAGTCGCAAGATTCTATTTAACACATAACTTTCATCAATAGAAATATAAGTGAAACTTTTAATTCTGTCTGTATATAAAACACAGATTATGACGTCAAATCTATATCTGACATCATAATAGTGTTATTCATTAATAATTGTTATCTTTTGCAGTTCACTGGTGTATGAACGGCATTTTTGACAGAAATGTTGAAATATCAATAACAATTATTTCTTATATTTACACTTTTTTTCCATAATTGTACATTTAATGTTCAAATTATATACCTTTGTATTAATTAAATTTCGAGCTTTGAGAATGAATTTTCAAAAGTTGAAATTAAAACATAAAATTTGTGTATTTGCGAATTAGTGCCTCGATCTCATTCACCGTCAATGTATTCGTAAGCGTCAAAGTGACGTTCATACAAAAATGAACGCCGAATTTGTTGTTAACATTATATAGCCAACACGCGACGGAAATGTAAATATTACACATGTGCCTTACAATATTTATGACACGGCCGTATGACAAGGCTGGACGGGCCAGTTAAATGATAAACATATACATGTAAACGATTAACAGTTGCAGTTATTGTTCAAATGAATGTTATCGTTATGCTCAGTCAGCGGTGGAGCATCTTTAATCAGAGAATTTAGCAAAGGTTCTAACGGAAGAATATAACATGAGAAACACGCCTAGCTAAGGGATAAAAAATATTTTCCTTTAAAGGATGCAATGAAACCATGACAACCGCTGCACCAGTAGCATGTGATGATGGTTGGGTGACGTCACCTACGGGGAAGTGCTACTATGTCTCCCTAACATCTGAGAAAACGACGTGGTCTACAGCCATTGTAAGTTTTATCGATTTAAACATTCATTGTGATAAAATCAATTTTTATTTGTTTTCACACTAAATCCGACTTTCTGATTGGCAGATTCTTTTCCTTTATACTACTATGAAGAAAAAATCCGAGAATGGCCCGAAAAGTCGACGTTATCATGACGTCACAATAAACGTCGACGTTGCGTGTTGATTTAGAAAAAAAAATCTATTGGAAAATCAATGGAATCGTAAGTTTAAACGTATCTTGCGTTATCAAGTATTCTGAAAAATGAACTATAAGCATTGATGTAACTATTTTTTTAACTTCATCGGATTATGTTAATAATTAGGTCACTTAAAAAATCTGGTGCTAAGCCATTTACAATTTTAAAGACCTCTGAAGCCATAGACTTTATTCTGATGACATGTAAAAATGTAAGTTTGTTTCTGCGTAAAATATCTATCACAGGTGAGGTAAAATCATTTTCAATAAAACGCAGAGCTCTTTCTTGTATCTTTTCCATTTTTCTTGTGTTGCTGAGGCTACAAAAATGCCATGCTAAGAGACAATAATTAAAATTTGAAGCAATAAAAGATTTGTAAATAGTCATTTTTCCAATTTTGGTAAGGTTTCCTCCTATTCTTTTCAGGATAGCTAATTGTTTGGAGGCCTTTTTGCATAGTTTGGAAATGTGTTTGTCGAACTCCAAAAATGAATCAATTTCGACACCTAATAAGGTTACAGAGTCATCGCATTCAATGTTCTGGTCTCCAAAACAAAATGACAAAATCCTAAATGGGTGTGTTCATTTCATGCTTTTATGAAACGAGAGTCCTGGACATTTTTATGAATACTCTCCAAGCTAAACATCGATTATCCTTATGAATTTATCTTTACTTTAGTTTGTCCAAATATGTGCAGTTTCGACAAAAATGCCTATTAAAAATATATATAAATAGAACACTAAATGTGTATGTCTGAAAATAGACTTAGTGCCTGTACGTACCCGGATGATCACCAGGTAAATCCCAACGACACTACGGGAAATTTAGAACACGTTTAGCTTTATTCAAAGTTTTACAATGTTAATCCTTATAAAATTGGTTCTTCTTTCCAAAATCAAAACACAATACTTCAGTAGAACTATATACTCTATTCTGGCGACTTTAAACCCGCCCAGTATTATTAAGTAGAGATTGCCCTCAGTTGCCTCTTAATCGAGCGCGTGTATCCTCTTCGCTATTACCTGTGTATTACCTGTGACCATCGTATGGTCTCGTGCAAAACTGTTTGTTTGCTTATATTTACTTATTCCCAAGTAATAGATTTCCATTGTTAACTCCCTAATTGTTTTCATATGATCAATGTCTGATAAAAGTTTTTAAAAGATTTAAAGATTTTAAGTAGAATTTTATTTAATGTTTAAAGAGATTCATTACTAAAAACGACAAAAATAAGATGACAATACATTAGCGTCGTCTGTCAATATCTATCAGTTGACAAACATACCTTGAGTCAAAGGTTATACAAAGTGGTTCTCATATGTGATGTTTACCTACGTGTGGACAGTGGTACCAACAGAGCGTAACTAAATCTCCCATCATTGCTACAATCCTGATAAACATTTTTAATTAAAAATATCGTCATAAGGATATCAACTCTATCATTTGACGAAATTTGGTATTTTTTTCGATAAAATATATTACGAAAACATAATGGGACTTTAAGCGAATTTTGAAAAATTATGTTGGTTTATTTGAAAAAATAATATGCTGTATCCATTTTTTAAATGCGTTATTGTAAGGTAACCAAAGCATACAACAAGAAGGAAGCAATAGAGCGCAATAGTTTAAACTAAAATTAGTGATTTACCGCCACATATTGCATCATTATATCTTTCTGCCAAAAAATAGTCCCCAAAAAGAGATTCAATATTCTATCGTTTATACTTTAAATAAGTAATTAATCCTGCTGTAAATGCAATTTTAAAGAAAATGTTTATCACATTATTTTTTCCATTGTTAATCATGCATATTAATGGTAAAACACAATAAAACTAATTAACAATACATGTATGTTCATTAATAGAACAAATTATTTTTCTGTTTACAGCAACGGTGCTCTGATATGGGGGCAACGTTAGCGGAGTTCAAAACAGATGAAGAAGCTCAGTTTGTGAAGAACAATCTACCGCCGACAATTCGTATGTAATTTCTATTGTTTGTATAAAACCATTTTACTAAGTGAGGTACATGTACATTATATTTTTCCTGTGCCTCGGGCACCATGGTTCAGTGAGATAATGCTATAAAAAGAACAAGAGTTCAAATATTACGATGATGCACACAATACGAGCATACCACGGTCTCTCACACACCGCATACTCGAGAAAGTCCAGTAAAAATACGAAAAATAGACCATAACCTCCAAATAATTGCGATTTTTTTTCGTGTATAGAATAAAGTCAGATCTGTTTTGAAAATAAAGAAAAAAATATGATGCAATTATTTTGGGGTAACACCCTAGCTTTACTGGACTAAGAGGTCATGTCCTTAAATAACCTAGGTTGTTATTTAGACGTTAACATAATCAACCATCCAACATTATTTCCATGGCGGCATGTTAAATCAAGATGCATTTATTTCCGCATTTGCAAATTAAAGAGTTATCTGTCCTTGCGTATAGGTATTGATTGTGACGTCATGTGTTTACGAGTAAAGCCTACAATGTAATATATTTCTTTAAAAAACCGTCGTAATCAATACATACCTCAGTAGGGACAGATAACTCTGTAATATGCAAAGGCAGAGTACGTTGCCGATGGATTAGATCATATATAAATATGTCGTGTCACACTCCTGAACATAAATAAGAAAGCTGGAAACAATTCTTGTTCCGTTGTATATTGAGATTGGTTGCTGTATTAATGTATTACTCATAAATGTTGTGGGCTTTGTTGGATATCACCTTTCTAGCCATTAAAAGCATAACAGGGTGCTAATATTAATCCGCCGTACAATTAACATCCATAGTCTTAAAGGGACAATTCAGTGAGGTTAATTCTGTTACATAACCAAGAAGCAAAATATGACAAAAATGTATTGTTCTACATTCCTTATGAAACATATAACAAGAAATATTGACAAATCCTACGACATTGTTAAGTATTTTTATTGATACCATTGAAATCCGAAATCGTTGATCAATACGATAAAGCAGGTACAACATGTACGCTGTACCCATACCCAAGCCAAAGTCATGCATGTTAAATAAATGCAATACATAACCACTGAGGAGTTGGGGAAAGTATTTTTAGACTAGAACATGCATCTAATAAAGTAAACACACTACTGTAAGAGCGATTTGATTAATTCTACACAAAAGTGTCTTTACTATACTGGCAAGGGCCAGGGTTCGGCATACAAGACATCCGACCACTATGTGTAATGGCGGACAGTAAGCGAGTTTGAACATTTCACATACATTTCACTACAGTGGGCTTTTCTGGCATATCACAGTAAAACCAACTAATTAATTTCTATTAGAACTGGTTTGCTTCCAAAATAAGTGCAAATTTTAATGTACTCTGAATTGTCCCTTTAAAATGTTAATGCCTAAATTTTAACTACGTTAAGGGAAGAAGCTAGCTTATATGGAAATAATGGCATTGAAATATGATTCGATATTTCATTTTTAACTTTCCTTATTAAACATGATGTTTGCTTACAGAGGATAATGACTACTTATATACTGGACGGGAGAGAAATGATGAAGGTGTCTGGGTGTACCTCAGTAACAAGGAGAAAGTCGACACAGCGGTGAGGACGTGGGGGGACGGGGAACCGGACAGTAGCCCTCAGGACTGTGGCTGTACGAAACTCGGGGACAACTTTCTCATGTGGGACTGCTTTTGTACTGGATATAACATCTACTATATATGCCAGACTTTGTGTAAGTTTTCTTGGTTTGAAAAGATAAATTGCGATATGCATTTGTGTGAATTCAGTTTATAACAATGGGTCGTATTTTAAATAGTGAAGATATGGCAATATGCATTAGTGTTAATTCAGTTTATAACATTTTGTCGTATTCTGGAATTGCTAAGATATTGCGATATGCATTAGTGTGAATTCGGTTTATAACATCGTGTCGTGCAATCACTCTCGATTTACAACATGTAAAATAAAAAATAGATGTTTCAGCTTTCAAACTGCTCGCGATAGGATGAACTTTCGTTTACAGTATATCAGCAGCGATTCTATGAATTTCAAAAGAAAAAATCCACATCGAGAATAATTCCACTTCGACATATTTTTTCACCACTCATCATCTAGGTTAAACAACAGTTATTATTGCGTACGATTGATACATATGATGATTGATGTATGTGATGTTCTATTTATAGCAGACACAGCTGTCACAGCTGCACCACGTGACTGTGACGAAGGCTGGATCACGTCATCAGAAAAGTGTTACTACGTCGCATCTCACTCTGAGCAAACAGACTGGCCAACGGCAGTGGTGAGTAGTCTGGAACCCTAGACTTACCTGGGGCATTCAGGAACCCACGACATACTGTAGGATTTGGATCGGTCGGTTGGATTTCGCGAAAATTGCTTGTCGTCAATTTAATTGCAAAACAAGAGGCCCAGAGGGCCTGTATCGCTCACCTGGTTTTTTTTGTGGGTTTATTTTAGTAATTCTATAATTTAGTAATTAGTGATTCAAAAATCATAAAGACAAATTGATCCCAAGATTTGTTTAATTTTGAATCCCAACCATACAATGATGCTATTGATACCATACGAATATGCTATCCAATGCATAGTTTCAGAGATGAAGTGATTTATATGAAAATAGTAGCCTAGTTAACCTTTTGGCCCCGTGCCTAAAGGCCCTGGGGTCAGCCCTATTTTTTTTTACAATTTTGAATTCCCACCATATAATGATGCTACCATTCCATTATGAGTGCTATTCCATGCTTAGTTGCAGAGAAGTTGTTAATATGATAACAGCCAAATTGACCCATTTTGACCCCACCCCTCTGCCCATGGGGGGTCAGCCCAATCATTTGTACAATTTTGAATCCCTACCCTATAAGGATGCTACCATTGCTTTATGGGTGCTATTTCGTGCTTAGTTTCAGAGAAAAGTCATTTATATGGAAATAGCCAAATTGACCCCTTTTGACCCCGCCCCTTATAATTAGGCCTCGGGAAACCATTCCCATCATTTGTACAATTTTGAGTCCCCACCCTATAAGGATGCTACCATTGCATTATGAACGCTATTTCGTGCTTAGTTTCAGAGAAGAGGTCGTTTATATGGAAATAGCCAAATTGACCCCTTTTGACCCCGCCCCTCAGGCCCCCGGGGGGTCAGCCCCATTATTTGTACAATTTTGAATCCCCACCCTATAAGGATGTTATCATTGCATGATGTGCGCTATTCCATGCTTAGTTTCAGAGAAGAGGTTGTTTATATGGAAATAGCCAAATTGACGGCTTTTGGCCCCGCCCCTCAGGTGTCTGGCAGGTCAGCCCCATCATTTTTACAATTTTCAGTCAGTAACCCATAAGGATGCTACCAGTCAAATTTTGTTGAATTCTGACCAGGTGAGCTAACAATGAGTTTATTTTAAAACAGCCAGAACTCATGAGAATAAGTCTCTATGGATATTTACTGGTTAAAGTATCCCTAGGCTGGATTACCTGCCTTAGAACCAATTCTCTCCGCTAGGCTGCGCTCATAGATTCTTAAATGTATTTTCGGAGCTAAGCCTAGCGGAGAGTAGAAAAACTACGGCAGGCAATCCTGTCTAAAAGTATCCCGCATAAAAGAAATCGAAAATATCGTCGATTCTTGACAGTATAAACGTTTGCCTCTTAATATATGATAAATAGATGAATGGAATCTAGAAATATTTCAAATGGTTCTAATTTACGGTTCTGGATCGCCAGTTCAAATTCCAGTACTGACCGCTGATAGGTAATTTTGTTCCGGGTACTCCAGTTTTCCTCACCGTCTAGACCTGACAGATCCTGGCTGTTAACAGTGTTTATATTGAAACCAAATCAAACTTTACACTTTAATAGAACCCGCATTTTATTGCAGACTCGGTGTAAGGCCAAGGGAGCTAAGTTGGTGGAAATAAAGACAGATGAAGAGGGAGAATTTATCCGGGAAAATCTACCGTACCGTATCTGTAAGTTAGAATTTAAAGGCCCACTATTTCTTTACGAAACAAAGATTAAAAGTTTCTTGAAAACAATAGTAACGTCATTAATTAGATATGGATGGCCTAAGATGAGGTTACAAATCACAAGGTCATCCTAGATTCCATGCGTAATCTATGTTGAGCATAGAAGATTCATTTGACCATTAAAGATTCATTTCGCTGTTTTACCGTCTGGCGTAGTGATCGATAGTCAACTTACGCGCGGTAATTAGGACGACGGCGAGAAACATAATACGACTCGCCTTATGATTAGTGTAAGCTTATAACTTTTGTAACACTACAAAATTACCAATCTGGTTTTACATTTTCATTAAAAAAAATAAAAGTCGTTTCGGAAAGGCAGTGGGCCTTAAAATAAAACTTAATGAGATAAAGGAAGTAACATATATCCAGTAAGTTTCGCGGTTACAAAAATCACTGAGCTATTTTTTTTTGTAATTCTAAAATTAAACCCTATCCATTATAAGAATTGTTATTCTCAAAATGTTGGTAACTTTTAGTGGTAAATGATATATGCCAACAGGACGGCGGCAAAATTTAATGAAACACGGAAACTAGCGCTTCATGTTGAATTTGCCGCCGTCCATTTAGCATTCATACTCCCATAACTGCCAACTGAATGCATTTCAACGTTTATATTTACATTTGGTTACAATTTTATGATGAAATCCCAAGGGATTTCGCATCGTTAATGAATAAATCTTTCGTTGTCGTCAAGGATGGAACAGCCATTTGAACAGCCATTTTAGGTGATCGCTGGGATAACAATTGTGACGTCACAATGATAATGACGTCATGATAAGCTGTTTTAGTTCATGCGCTAAACTTTTATGCTTGCAGCAAACGACGACTATGTTTATACCGGAAGGAGAAGAACTGACGAGGGAGTCTGGGTGTTCCACAGTAACAACGAAACCATCGATTATTCACTCAGAACATGGGAGCTAACACAGCCGGATGGCGCTCTGATGCAAACATGCGGGTGTACTAGTAAAAGAGGCCTTTTAAGGATGTATGACTGTGTATGTACCGGATTTAACAACTACTATATCTGCGAGATTGCGCGTTAGTTATTTCCGGTACTGTCCAACCGAAGTAAAATGCGTTTAGGAAGTTATCAGCAAGATAACGAACATTGTATCGCACGCATGTTGTAGAGAGGTGACAAAGTGTAAAGTATCAATAAAAGCAAATCTAAAAAATATACTGCAGATGCATTTTGTCGTCTTTCTAAGACATAACTGTGTATCATATTTGGACATTGAATATGGGAAGCGCCTAAAATAAGAATTTCATGGGTTCAAACAAGGAATTCCATGGGTACAAATAAGGAATTCCATGGGTACAAACAAGAAATTCCATGGGTACAAACAAGGAATTCCATGGGTACAAACAAGGGAATTCCGTGTGTACAAGCAAGGAATTCCATAGGCTCAAACAAGGAATTCCGTGGGTACAAACAAGGAATTCCGTGGGTACAAACAAGGAATTCCATGGGTACAAACAAGGGAATCCCATGGGTACAAACAAGGAATTCCGTGGGTACAAACAAGGGATTCCATGGGTTCCAACAAGGAATTCCATGGGTTCCAACAAGGATTTCCATATGTACAAGCAAGGGATTCCATGGGTACAAACAAGGAATTCCATTGGTACAAACAAGGGATTATATGGGTATAAACAATGAATAGAAGGAATTCCATCGGTTCCAACAAGGATTTCCATGTGTACAAGCAAGGGATTCCATTGGTACAAGCAAGGGATTCCATGGGTACAAACAAGGAATTCCATTGGTACAAACAAGGGATTCTATGGGTATAAACAATGAATATAAGGGATTCTATAGGTTCAACAAGGAATTCCATGTGTTCCAACATGTATTTCCATGGGTACAAGCAAGGGATTCCATTGGTACAAACAATGAATTCCTTGAATATAAAAAAGGGAATTCTATGGACACAAACAAGAAATTCCATTCTATATGTACAAACAAGAGAATTCCGTGAGTACAAACAAGTTAACTCCGTGGATACAAACAAGGAATTCCATGGATACAAACAAGGGAATTTCATGGTTAAAAACGCGCGACTTTCGTTTCTATGGATACAACAACAAACTTCATAGAAAGGTACAAATCCCCAATACCTTTCATCGTTACTCCGTAACACAATTTATTTTCATGGTGACCAAATTTCGCGTTTTTTATAAATATCCATTGTTCACGATTTATTTACACGATTTTCTTACTGTTCACGAAAAACGTGAAACTGAATCGCGCACGAAAATAAGTTGTTTATAATTTTGCTGTACACGTGTACTATATCTATAAAATTTTTATCGCAATGAATTTAACATTGATATTAATTGATATTTCAATCTACAAAAATGATATACAATTGTACTGATAAAGATGTACTTATGAAAGGGAATTACTCGCGATTCGTTACATCTCCGTGAATACATCAGATTCAAAATTTAACATAGTTTTTTTACGATGATGGATCATATATATATGTATCACGACAGGTCCGACTTCTGATGTACAGCGCAAAAATCATCGCATCGCAAACAATTTGAAAGTTAACTAAGCGAAGATATCCACCCGCGGTAATGTCCACGCTTACAGTAGAATACAATATCGGTGTCACATAGAAACATGTCCCATTTACAGTCTAGATCTACATCATTCATAGTTTCGGTGTCACATAGAAACATGTGCAATTTTTAGTCTAGATCTGCATAATTCATACGTAACAAGGATTATGAAGCTCAATATTTCTCTTTTCTCTCCCCATAAGTAGGCCATTGGAATCGACAAACATGCCGAAATTCTAAAATACAGGTGTGAATTTATAGTTTAACATGTTTCATTAAGGATTACAGAAGGCAAAAGTTATTATAATTTCTGTGTAGCGGTGGGAATAGGATAGGCAGGTACTGACCGTAGTTCGGTAGTTCTTCTGTCTACTCCGATTTCCTTCCTTCTCCTTAATCTGACAAATCCTTGAATGATGTACTCTGCATCCTGCATATAAGGCGATAGAATCGTTTCTACTGTCCCAACTGCATATGCTACATCATGCAAAAGGCGACTAAAATAAGGATATTATATTTTATATTCTTCCTACCGTTTCCCTTACACTACCTCACTAACCCTTGTGAGGCGGGCTCTGTGTTATGCCCTTTGTCCAATAACATTAAAATCAGTTTATAGTAGATTCAATTCTCCACCAACTTGCCTATTTAAGAAAAGCTACATAAACATATATAGGCCTAATAATAGGTTTTGCATCGAATGAGAAATGGGAATTTCGTTAATTAAAATCCTAAACTAATCACCATGTGAATAACTAAATGTCCATCCTCGATACTCCAGGGGTTACTATCACTGATTTTATACCCGCCCCTGCACTACATGTACCTCAAAGTAAAACTGGATACTGTAACATATTGACTTGTATTTCTAAGCGCCTAAGCGGCCCTGTCATTGTTTTTTGTTTTTGTGTTTATAAGCGACTCCCGCGTAAATGCAATAAATCAGTTATGTGACAGCCATCTTGAGAGAGAGTTATTCTTCCAACATTACATGGTGTCAAAGAAGAAATATGGAGCAACTTAAGCCTCCAGGAGCCCTAAATTTAGAAGGAAATTTGTCCGAAAATTGGAAAGAATGGGTACAAGGGTTTGAATTATACATGACTGCCTCAGGTATAGAGGAAAAGTCGGGTAAAGTCCAGGTCGCGACATGTCTACATGTAGCTGGAATTGAAGCCCGTCGTGTGTATAACACTTTCACGATCGCTGAAGGTGACAAAGAACAACTCGATGTACTAAAAACAAAGTTTTATGAGTATTGTGAACCTCGCAAAAATTTAACATACCTCAGACATCTGTTTTTCACTCGATCTCAAGGTGTAAATGAAACGATTGACTCGTTCGTCACAGATCTCAAAAACAAGGCCAAGAACTGTGATTTCAACGAGCTTACAGACAGTCTCATTAGGGATAGGATCGTTTGTGGCATCCGAGACGAAGGTACACGTGTCAGATTACTTCGTGAGACTGATCTTCCACTCACAAAAACCGTTGATTTCTGTAGAGCTCAGGAAATAAGCAGTGCCCAGGTCAACATGCTTAAAAATCCACAAGCGGATGAAGCTTCCGTACACACAGTACATAAACAATCTGGCCCTCGCCGTAAACGGTATGGAAATAAAAAGACAAAACAACCCCAACCCCAGCCCAACAACAAACAACCACAAGCACGACAAAACAAACTTTCGCTCGTTGATTGTCGAAACTGTGGACATGAACATGAACGTAGCTCTGCCGTTTGCCCAGCTTTCGGTAAAGAATGTCACACGTGTGGCCGTATGAACCATTTCGCCAACTTATGTAGGTCTGGCAATAATAGCCACAAAAACACTCGACAGAAGAAACTACACACTGTTGGTTGTGACGAAAGTTATTCAGAGGATTTATTCTTAGGCACAATCTCGAGCACAGGGGCACGTGACAATGAGTGGTTCGAAACACTACAGTTTGGTGATCAGTTTGTAAAATTCAAGTTGGACACAGGGGCGGACGCCAACGTCATACCTAAACGCGTGATGGACAAAATGAACTGTGAAACGCCGTTAAAGCCCACTCGGGACGGTTTAGTCGGTTTTGGAGGTCATCGTATAAAATCACTCGGTACAACGCAATTACCAGTAAGGTTTCGCGAGCAGGAATTTTCACTGAAATTCCATGTCGTCGATAATGGCTGTCCGGCTATACTCGGCAAAAAGGCATGTTGTTCTCTCGGTACGATTCAACGAATTAACACAGTCGAATCGAAACCTGTAAGCGCACCGCTTTCCAAAAATGACATTTTGGATGAGTTTGGAGATGTTTTCGAAGGTCTTGGAAAGATCGCGGGTAAATATCACATAAAAAACTGACCCAAAAGTTGCACCAAGTGTACACCCACCGAGGAAAGTAGCAGAGCCACTCCGCCAGAGAGTAAAAACCGAACTAGAACGCATGGAGGGTTTAGGTGTTCTCGTTAAGGAAGATGAGCCCACTGATTGGGTTCACAGTATGGTCGTCGTTCTCAAACCTGAAAAAACGCGTGTGTGCATAGATCCACGTGATTTGAACATGGCTATAAAGAGGGAACATTACCCCATGGAGACTATCGAAGATGTGGTAGCCCGACTACCTAACGCGAAGGTTTTCTCCAAATTTGATGCGACAAACGGTTTCTGGCAAATCGAGCTTGATGAGGAGAGCTTAAAACTATTAACATTTAACACTCCCTTTGGGCGTTACAGATACTGCCGCCTGCCTTTCGGCATTAACAGTTCGAGTGAAGTTTTCTGCAAGAAAATGAAAGAAATCTTCGAAGGTATCCCAGGTGTAGAGTGCGTTGTTGATGATATCCTGGTATGGGGCGAGGATGACAAACAACACGACGAACGCGTACGTTTAATGTTACA
>SAYR01040034.1:494179-509659 GCA_004382745.1 Argopecten irradians irradians | reverse complement strand
AAGTACTGACGAAGGTATGGCTTGATGAATCGGGAAATTTATGAAAAATATGCCAGGTAGACATTTCCCTGTCCGGTCTAAATGTCGTCTCGGCTCTAATGGGCACCTCAAAAACCAAGCCAAAATCACAAAATCTACGCTTGTGGTGGTAAACAGTACCCATAACTGTGTTCATCCACAATCTCCGCGGGGGCCGCGGTGGCCGAGTGGTTAAGATGTCCCGACATATTACCACAAGCCCTCCACCTCTGGGATGCGGGTTCGAATCCCATGTGGGGCAGTTGCCAGGTACTGACCGCTGGCCGGTGGTTTTTCTCCGGGTACTCCGGCTTTCCTCCACCAACAAACCTGGCACGTCCTTACATGACCCTGGCTGTTAATAGGACGTAAAAACTAAAACAAAAAAACAAACAATCTCCTTTGGAGGTGTCATGACCCGTACTTTGTAGAAACTCCATTTAAACATCGTGTAGCTTACTTACTTTAACCGTCACCGCCATGTTCTTTTTTCTCTCGGGACTTTACATATCGTGACTACATTATGCAAATTATGTAATGTTGTGCTAATGGGTAAACTCGAGAAGCATTCCGAAAAACAAATGAACATGGCGGTGACGGTTAAAGAGACAATTCAGTCTAAGAGAACATTACAATTTGTACATATATCAGAAAAAATCCAGTTCTAATGGAAATTAGATCAGCCGGTTTTACTGTGATATGCCAGAAAAGCCCATGGTGGTGAAATGCGTGTGAAATGTGCAAACTCGCTCGCTGTCCGCCATTCTAATTATGGTCAAACATCTTGTATGCCGAACCCTGTCCCTTGCTCGTAGTGTAATGCTACTTTTGTCTAGAACTGCTCGAATCGCTCTGACAGTAGTGTGTGTTTACCTTATTAGGTGAATTATCTTGCCTAAAAATAATTTTATCACCTCAAACGTGGCTATGTAGTTCATTTGCTTAACGTGCGTGACTTTGGCTTGGGTATGGGTACAGCGTACATCTTGTACCTGCTTAATCGTGTTAATCAACGATTTGTTATTACAATGGTATCAATTAAAATACTCAACATTGACATGGAATTTGTCAATAATTTATGTCATATGTTTCATAAGAAATGTAGAACAATACATTTATGCCATATTTTGCTTCTTGGTTATGTAAAAGAATTAGCCAGTATTAGCCTGAGTGAATTGTCCCTTTAAAGTAAGTGAGCTACATGTACGGGTCATGACACCTCCAAAGTAGATTGTGGATGAACACAGTTATGGGTACTGTTTACCACCACAAGCGTAGATTTTGTGATTTTGGCTTGGTTTTTGAGGTGCCCATTAGAGCCGAGACGACATTTAGACCGGACAGGGAAATGTCTACCTGGCATATTTTTCATAAATTTCCCGATT
Source organism: Argopecten irradians irradians (assembly GCA_004382745.1). NCBI lineage: Eukaryota > Metazoa > Mollusca > Bivalvia > Pectinida > Pectinidae > Argopecten > Argopecten irradians. Next base: position 508,256 of record SAYR01040034.1, on the reverse strand, counting down.
CATCAAGCCATACCTTCGTCAGTACTTTGCCAATTTTGTTCATCAAGCACTCAATGGAAAGATAAATTATTTCTCTTTAAGGTAAGATATCAGTCAATGTTGTATATTAACCATTTATTAAAATAATCACGGTTTAAAAAAAATAGGTCCGTTTTTCTCTACTGCCGAGTTCATACCCTTGATACTATAATATATATATGTATACTATTGGTTAAAAATTTTCGTGCCAGGTCCCTGTGCCTGGAATGATATACTTTGCATCCTGCATATAAGGCGATAGAATCGTTTCTACTGTCCCAACTGCATGCTGCGTCATACAAAGGCGACTAAAATAGGGATATCTTCCTACCATTTCATTTAGCACTACCCCACTAACCCTTGTGAGGCGGGCTCCGGGTTATGCCCTTTGACCAAGAAAACCCATAGTCTAAAATGTTCTGCTCCGATAGTTGTTGAAAGGATTTACATGTATTTACATTTGTATTTACAGTTCAACGACAATTTCCAAATAAAGGTAATTTCTTATAACATTAACAGAATTTTATAGTATTTTTAGAAAAGCTATATATAGGCCTAATCATAGGTTTTGCAGCAAATGAGAAATGGAAATATCGTTGATTTAAATCCTAATCTAATCACCGTGTGAATAACTAAATGTCCATCCTCGATACTCCAGGGGTTACTATCACTGATTTTATACCCGCCCCTGGACTACATGTACCTCAAAGTAAAACTGGATACGGTTCAGGAGAATAAAAAATGGCTGGCAGTAACTTGACGAGATCGTGATCGGTTCACGATCTGTTACGGCCTTTTTTAAACGATTACCTTTATTATAAAATTGATTATAAATCATTGGAGCTATATATTTTTATAAAGCTGAATTGTTGTGTGCTAAAAATTATGTATATCCCTTGGAGTCTGATATTAGATAAAACAATTAGAAAAAAATGCGTAGACTTACAGTGAGTGTAATTTCTACCGTGAAACAAGATACCCTTGGGGAAACCTTATTAGTTAAATTTTTTGTCACCTTAGTAAATAAGATTTCTTCATTTCATATACCTACTGTATAGAAACAAATAATATTTCTGAAAGTCAAACGCGTTTTTCTGGACAATAAATTCCGGATTTGTTTTTCGTTTTTTTCTATTACTGGACTATATTCAACTTCCGGCGGAAACCGTACTCTTGGAGTGGGAATTTATTATAACGATTTTGTCATTTTACGAACTATATATCAGCATTTCCAGATTTAGGAGACAAGAATGGACGAGCCAACGTTGCAACAATCAACATAAGGTATACTGTCATCGTTTTAATGCATTCTGGTTTCATTTTGAAATCAGCCCAGTACTAAAGGGACGATTTTGTATCGAGTGGCGTGAAACCATTTAGGTCAAACTGATCACGCCCGGTTATTTTCAGGTTTCGTCACGTCTTGGGAATCTGGGTCACACTTCACTAAACTCACAACTTGTATTGATCACTTTTCGGTATTGCATTATACTTCAATGTATATGTATAGTATTTGTTGTACAGCAATGATGATATTTGCTCAACAGTTTATCAAATGACCTACACATTTCATGATCAATACTTTGTGAAGGAAATAGGATTAAACGAGTTACCTCCCTTGTACTGTTATTTTATTTTCCAAACATACAATAAATCTGAAGGACTTCTAAATAAATATTATTGTATGTTAGTCCTGTAGACTTCCGACTATGTAGCTACTTGTGGCTATTTCTGCCATTTATTAGTATCGCCCAATATCAGTTGACAGTGATTTTTTTTAGTTACATTTGGGGCTGAATAAAGGCCCCTTCTCCTAGATAAATTATGCTGTATTTTCCAAATTTTACGTAAATATTTTCCCAAATTAAAAAAAACTCTTGAAATTAATATATGTCAAAAAATACTGTGAAAAGGTACAGGCCCCTGGAAATTATATAATTAGTGAGTAAGAAAAACACTGGTTGATTTTTTCATGATTTTTGAAAAATGTTAAAAAAAATAATGCAGAGAAGGACTAAATTGAAGTCAAAATGAGTGATAAGGCCAAGAAAAAAAATGTCTGTTCAGGGTTACCCGACCGACTCTAATTTTTTTTCTACGATTTTTTTTTTAAAAAGTCAGGATTTCAATCTCAGACTTCGGTTGGTTCTTGTATTGGAGCGTATCATTGTGAAGCATTGTAGTGGAACTACTACGGAATTACAAGTCTAATTTTAATTAGATTAACCCATCATCATCTGGGACCAGAATGGCTGCCAAGCTGTTAAGATATCTCAACATATTACCACAAACCCTGGTCAGTGTTTTCTATCCCACCATCATTTCTTTAAATTGCCTTTCATCTGTGGTTCGCCGTCTGTCCATTCTTCTGTTCGTTTATAATTCTTTTTACTGCTATTTTTCAGAAAGTACAGAAGTGGTCTTTTTCAATTTTTGCTTGTGTAGGATCTTGATCTCCTAGGACCCTCTTTGGGACAGATTGGTCATATATAACAAGATCTTTGACAGGCAGTCCTTTTTGATTTTGATTAAGTTTGTTATCACTATTAGTATTCCTCGGAAAGTGCTAAAGGGATTTGATCAAATCCCTTTAGCATGAATCATGTTTCATGTATGGGTTATATTTAGTGTGATGAGGGAATTACAATTCAAACTTGTTTAATATATTCTACAAATCCTTTGGTATATATATATATATAGCCATATTAGATTTTTTTTATTTAGTCTTCATCTCTCTTTTCAGAAATAATTGACGAAAACGAGGCAAAAAAAATGAGACAAAACACATGAAGACATCCAGATAAGGGGACATAACTCCACTGTCCAAAATGTCAGCAGACGACTTGATTCAACTTGCTGAGGCATCAGAAAGAGTTCGAGCCGAACAATTGGGAACTGATGATCAACCAATCAAAAATGAGACTGTGGGACCTGGTGGTGACGAAGGTCAAACAAAAAGTGACCTTCAAATAGAAGGTCAAGTCAGAGATCAAGGTAACAGCACACAGACCATTTCTGTAGAAACAGAAGACTTCGGTGAATCAACGGGAAACCAAATTTTAAGTATATCAGAAGAGGATCAACAGACCCAAACAATTATATTTCAGCAGGGAGCAGAGTTGGGAAACATTTTCCAGGACGCAGGGGTCGTACATATAATCGTGCAGGAAGAGGCTGGCACAAGTGCTGGCAGTGACCAAGGGGAGACAACCACTGTTATTTCTGATAACATCGGTGAATTGTTAGACCGCATAGCTAGCTTCACTTGTGAGTCGACGAGGAAAGAGGTTATAGATACTATTAACAAGAGTGAAGAAAACACAGCGGTGGCAGGTAAAATCTCAGAAAATGAAAACAATGTTGACAAAAACATTTTACAAAATAGTGACACTGAGCAACACGTTGTGTCCATTACAGCGAAGGGTGAAGAGTACCAGATCACTGTCGTTCAGGATCATAGCGAAAAAACAACAAAGGAAACAAACCAGCAAAACAAGAAAGATGAACAATCTGATCCGGTTACTGTCAAATTAGAAAATCTAAAAGAAAGTGAGTTGTTAAAAACTGAAAATACTTTATTGGAGGCTGATGCTGCTGATGAAGACGAAGTGGAAGCTCCAGAAAACACTGAGCCGTTACAAGACGAAGAATTCTCAGAAAATGAACTAGAAAATGAAGAAGAGGAGCCTGTGAAAATCAAGAAAAGAAGAAAGAGTAAAAGAAATATGAAGAAGAAACAAATAAATGAAAGTGAAGAAGAAAAAGAAGGACCAACACCATCTAAAAAAGTTCGGCTGATCCGATGTGAGGGATGTTTTGAAGTATTTTCGGACCAGGCCGCGTTAAAGGAGCACAGGCTGAATAGTGGTGAGAGGCCTTTTACCTGTCATGAGTGTAAACTAGACTTTGTGTGGAAAAGTGACTTGGTACGTCATAATCGTGAAAAGCATGTGTACAACTGTACAGAATGTAACAAGCTGTTTCCGACTAAGACTACATTGGAAGTCCATTTGTTCCAGGTCCACAATAAGCCTACGCCCCATTGTTGTACCGACTGCAGTAAGAAATTCCCCTCGGCAGCAGAGCTGGAAAAACACATCGAAAGTCATCAGAACGATCCAAAAAGTAAGTGTGACACATGTGGAAAGATGTACGTTACCAAGTACCTCCGTCAGCACATGTTGCAACACAACGGCACAAAACCTTACATATGTGACATATGTGGAATGGGATTCACAACCAAGCGTTCAGTAACATTCCACAAGTCTATTCACTCCGGGGATAAGCCCTTTGAATGTGATATCTGCCATAAGAAATTCCGTCTGGAAGCTCTGGTACGGTCACACAAGAGAACTCATCTGAAAAGTAAGCCATTCCTATGCTCCACCTGCGGTAAAGGTTTCACTTCAAATTCAGACTTAAAGCGTCATATTCAGGTTCACACAGCCACTTGGAAATTCAAATGCTCCATTTGTGATAAAGGTTTTGCACAGAAAGGACAGTTGGATACGCATTTCAGAAAACATACAGGGGAGAAACCCTTCAAATGTGACGAATGCCCTTGTGCTTATCGAAGCTGGAAAAGTCTGAAAGATCATAAACGGACACATTTGACTGTTAAACCTTACACATGTGATGTTTGTGGTAAGGGATACATTCGCAATGCTCTTCTTCAACAACATATGCAAATTCATGCAAAAGCTGAAATTAAGTGTAAGACATGTGGTATGATAATTGAGCGTTTGGATCTATATCGGGAGCACATGAAGCAACATCGCGAAGAGAAGGAGAAGTCGTGTAACTTTGAATGTCATATCTGTCAGAAAAAGTTCTACATTCAAGTTCGTTACCAGAGGCATTTAGAACTCCATGCAGAAAGAGGAACGACTATATTCGATTGTAGTATTTGTTCAAAGAGATTCAAGTCTCAGAGTGTCCTGGATCGTCACTTGATGAAAAAACATAATTGTCTACCATCTGAAGTAGTGCCACAACAACAACAACAGCAACAACAACAGAATCTGCATCTTCAGCAGCAGCAACAGATGAATCAGTATCCAGAAAACACTCAACAACAGATTCAGAATCAGCAAACAGAGTCGCTACACCAGCAGTATCTGGGAGGTTCGGCTCAGTCTACACAGACAATACCGCAGCAGACGTTCATGGCTTCGCCTCCTCAACAACAGTCACAACTTGCAAACAACAGCCAACAACAACAGCAGCAACATTCACTGCTGCACCAACCAGTGCACCAACAGTCGCTTGTAAATCCTCCACAAAATCCAATACAGCATCAGAATATGTCCCAACATCTTCAACAAAACACCTCTCAGTTTCCTCAACAGTCGTTGCTTCCCAATATGCAGCAAAATCAACAACAGATTCCTCATCTTCGAAACCCCCAACAGCAGTCGTTACTGGCCAACCAACAAACTTCTCAGCAGTTCACAAATCTGTCGCAGCTTCCTCCTCAGCAGAATTTTCAACAACAGCAGCCGCAACAACAATTTCAACAGCAGCAGCAACAACAATTTCAACAACAACAACAGGTTCAACAACTGCAAAATCAACAACAGCAACAACAACAACAACAGCAACAACTACAGCCAGCCCAGCAGCAGACGTCGCTTCTGACCCCTCAGACATCATACTCACTGTCATCCCTACAGTCGATGGAACACACAGCTATCCAGGTAGCTCCGCAGTCCATACAAGGTAAAGTAAAAATCCTTCATTTTACGAATTCTTTTTTAATTGCAGCTAGGATAAAATAATTATAAGACATCAAATTGAATCGCAATAACTTATTAACTATTCTATATTTGCATATTACCGAGTTATCTACCCTTGCAGATCCTGTATATATATTGATCGTGATGTCATGTTTTTGTGAGCTCAACATCATAATTTTCGAAAAAATGATGTGAATTGTACTCACAAAATAATGACATCACAATGGATACCTTCCAATCAAGGGTGCTAACTCTATTTTATGCAAATACAGAATAAAGGTTAAAACAAGTTGCCTATAGATGCATGTAATCATTAATTTAACGAAAATTTCATGCCCTGTACTGTATTTAATTATTAAAGGGACAATTCAGTGAGGCTAATTCGTTACATAACCAACCACGAAACAAAATATAAAATAAATGTATTGTTCTACATTCCTTATGAAACATATGACAAGAAATAGTGACAAATTCCACAAAATTGTTATGTATTTTGATTATATACCATTGTAATTCCAAATCATTGTTCAAATGCTGTACCCTTACCCGAGTCAAAGTCATCCACGTTAAACAAATGCAATACATGTACATAACCACTGAGGAGTTCGAGTTGATGAAGTTATTTTTAGACAAGAACATGCATCTAATATTGATAATGTTAACACAACCATAAGAGCTATTTGCTATTTAAGTAGTTATTATTATTGACTGATAAAGTAAATTTTTAATTGCTATTTAAGTAGTTATTATTATTGACTGATAAAGTAAATTTTAATTGCTATTTAAGTAGTTATTATTATTGACTGATAAAGAAAATTTTTAATTGCTATTTAAGTAGTTATTATTATTGACTGATCAAGTAAATTTTTAATTGCTATTTAAGTAGTTATTATTATTGACTGATAAAGTAAATTTTTAATTGCTATTTAAGTAGTTATTTTTATTGACTGATAAAGTAAATTTTAATTGCTATTTAAGTAGTTATTATTATTGACTGATAAAGTAAATTTTTAATTGCTATTTAAGTAGTTATTGTTATTGACTGATAAAGTTAATTTTAATTGCTATTTAAGTAGTTATAATTATTGACTGATAAAGTAAATTTTAATTGCTATTTAAGTAGCTCTAGTTATTATTATTGACTGATAAAGTAAATTTTTAATTGCTATTGAAGTAGTTATTATTATTAACTGATAAAGTAAAATTTTAATTGCTATTAAAGTAGTTATCATTATTGACTGATAAAGTAAATTTTTAATTGCTATTTAAGTAGTTATCATTATTGACTGATAAAGTAAATTTTTAAGCCAATGAAAATGCTCGTTACAAGCAATATTGAATTATTTGTCCGTAATTTCTCTAATCCACCATTCATAATACAGTGTCCCTATTAACATAATTTGGCGATATTAACGAGGTCATTATAGTGTTATTTTAATCATTTGTTTCGCAAATGTGATGGCGGATGGCGGTAGGCGGGTTTTGTGGTATAACAGATGTTTTTGTGTGGAGGGAAATCTGTTTTGAATAAATTCATGGCGATAAGCGGGTTTGGCGGTAAAACGGGTGGTGATATAATGGGGTTTTACTGTGTACTGGTATTTTAAGTATAATAAAATATATATTCATCATTGTATGTTTTAGGTAACCAATTCACATGTACCCTCTGCCAAAGGACCTGTGACATTGCTGAGAAGTACGAAAGCCAGCGCACCCCTGGGAATTTTATCTGTATCAAATGTCATCTCAAGGAAGGCTCCTCATTGAACAAGATCAGGTACAAGTGTGCAATCTGTGATCGACTTTTCATTGACCTTCAGAAAGCCCAGTTACATAGCAAGGCCCATGCAAACACTCCGGAAGTATCGGTCAGCGTTACCGACTCGGCAGACCAAACATACATGGTACAGATCGTAGATAGTGAGAGAGACAAGGGAGGTAATAAGACTATTCACTACTGCGATATTTGCGGAAAGGGTTATACATGGATCAACAGCCTTCACCGACATAAAAAGCTGCACTGTCAGGAAAATCTGTCGATTAAAAACACGAGTTTTAAGAACTACAAGTGTGAAATATGTGGTAAAGGGTTTACATGGCGTTCTAATCTAAATCGTCACAAACAGACACACCGAGATAAAATTATTTATATTTTCCGTACCGATGGTGAAGATATGACACTGGAAGAGGACACAACCTTCAGCGATAAGAATTTAAACGTAACAGGTATTGAGGGCACAGACTATCTTGAAATGGATTCTACGTTCGATGAACAACTAGTGGAGGAACAAGTTGAGAACAAAGATCCCGATAAAACTTTCACTTGTGACATTTGTGGAAAGTCTTTCCTGTGGCAAAATAGTATGATCACTCATAGAAATACTCATTTTTCTTTAAACAGCCAGCCAAATATCGGAAACACCATGACGTATTCTAACGATATCCCGAATGTTGCTCCGAATAAATCTGATGCTCTGGCTGATCCGAACACGATCGGCAGTCTGATTCAGGCAAGTAATACCATTGTAATGCAGTCATCGTCGGGAAATGAGCTTGTGAACCTTGGCCAGGTGATTGATCTGCCGAATACTAACACGGGAAATATGAATGCCGCTGGCACTGTGGTGCAGGTGGCACAGAGCGGCTTTTTCTGTGATGTATGTGGCATCGACTTCCAAAATCAGAAAAATCTTGAATCTCACAAACACGTCCATCTTATACCAGAGGTGGTTATAGGTTATTCTGAAACGAATCATATGGAATATCCGGCACTTCCCTCGGACAAAAAGTTTTCATGTGATATTTGTGGAAAGGGATTTAGCTGGAGTAATAGTCTAAGTCGTCATAAGCAGGTCCATAAACGACAGGCTTCCTCGCAGGCGACAGCTACAGGGACAAGTACCGCCGAACAGGATGATTGGCAGAAGCCTTACAAATGCGAGGTCTGTAAAAAAGGATTTGCAAGACGTGACAACTTGAACTATCATATGCGAATCCACCAAGCGACCAAGCCATACGAATGTCATATTTGTGGCAAGTCCTTTAATTGGGGATCGTATTATAAGCAACACATGGTCATGCACAAGGGAGATAAGCCATTCACTTGTAAATACTGCGGTAAAGCGTACGCTTGGAATCTACTGTTACAGAACCACATCAGAACTCACACGGGAGAAAAACCCTTCCAATGTGAAAAATGTAAGAAATGCTTCCGACAAAGGTCTCATCTCGCCGTCCATATGAGGAGTCACTCCGGCTTGAAAATGAGTCAATGCGAGGTCTGCAGTAAAAGGTTTTTCGATTCATCGTCACTCCGACGCCACATGAGGATCCATTCAAAGGAAAAACCTTATAAGTGTGATGTATGCAATAAAGAATTCTCCGATAGTTCCAATCTCAAAAGCCACATGCGACGGCATACGGGGGTGAAGCCGTTTGAGTGCGGAGCCTGTGGTAGACAGTTCAGTGTGAAACAAAACTTGACTAGACATTTCATTATCCACAGGAAAGAAGAGGCAGATGCTAAAATGATGGCAGAAAATGATAAGAAAAAGTCCAGACTTGAGCAGGTTCTTTCCTAAACAGGGGAGATAATATATATATATATAATCTGTAACTGGTCATTGTATGATATGTAATTCATTTTAGAGGTGCTCCACTGCCGACAGAGCATAAACAATACCCATCAGTTGAAAAAATACCTAATATTTAATCCTGTATATATTTATCTAATTAAAACAAAAATACATATAAAATTAATTGGTTTGCTTTTGGTGCATACGCAATCCGTATCATTCCATATAGGTATAGTGCTGTGGAATTTTTTTTGGGACGTAATTAATTATTTTTATCTTGAAGTAGAAAAAGCTCAAACTTTTCATTGATGGTAATGGTGTAAAGTAAGTAACTTTTGCAACTGAAGAAAAATACTGATTTGTCTGCTTCTGTTTTTGATACAGTAAACATTACCATTTATTGGCGGTGAAGCATCTTTAACCTGAATTATAGTAAACCATTTTATTTTCGCGAAATACAAATAAATTTTTGGGTAAATTAGTAAGAGAGTTCACACTCAAATTCCAATGTTTCATGAATAATTGTATAAATATCTATGAATGCACGATTGTAAATATTAAAGAGTCCTTGATCACAAATTTATGAATTCAGTAATTGTATATGTTGAAAATAAGGAATACACTAAATATATTGACGCATCGCCAGCTGTCAATCAAACCACATGTTTAACATTTTATATTGATATTGAATATGCAGTAATGTTTGCACCGACACTGAATGAAAATGTGTGTGTGTGTGTGTGCGCAAGCATGAGTCATGGCTTCATACTACCTGGCAATCAGTCAATTGTGTACGAAATAATGTGGTTCACATGTACAGTGTATTCCAATAAACTGCATCAAGTGAGAGTAGCAATATAGTTATGTACATAGAAGGTGGCTTCATCTTTATAAACTCTGACTCACAACCTAAATAGCAAAGCTTACGGAGAGCTTTGGGAATGTGCTGATAATCACAAAATATTTTACAACCTGTTACCGGTGTCCTTTCAAATATTCATTCCCATATGAATATGCACCCGTGTCAATAATGCATTAGATGTTCATCTAAACCAACACCCACTCCCCCCATGAAATACTCATCCCTTTAATATATATGGTGTAGTTTATGAAATTAAATTTTTGAATTGTTTATCATGTTCATTCAAATTTAAATAGCTGGTAGAACTGTTATTTTTTTATATCAAAGGATTTTTTTTTTCGAATTCTTAATGTGTCTAGTCTGGAACAATTATGCTATAAAAGTAGACAATTTTTTGTACTGTTATAACGATATAATTATTTTTTATTTGTTTTCATTCTGATTGGCATATATACTATGAAAAAAGAAATCCAAGAATGGCGCGAAAACTCGACTTTATCCTCACGTCACAATAGAAACGTCTATGTTGCGTATTAAATTAGAAAAAATATTCCATTGGAAAGTCAATGGAATCATATGTTTAATCATGTGTTATGTTATCGAGTAGTCACACAGTTTGCAAACAATATTTTTTTCATACCCCGATGAAGTAAAAAATAGCGACATCAATGCTTAATTGGTTTGTGAAGCTTATGAATCATCCCTAAAGTTGATATGTACATTTATTTGCTATTCCATAATTAGGTCACAGTGACCACAAAGTGAAAGGGTTGATGTAAAATATAATTCATGGTTTGGTGTTTGTTTTCAAAACATACTATATACATTAATGTAAGTAAATTGTAGTATACCATAATTACACAGGTACTGTGCAGTGCTATGCAATGAGGGTTGTAAAGAAGTCAAGTTTTTTTTGCTATAAATTGCAAAGTATGTTTACCTAGTAATTATCTATATATGTCTGAACTTCAAATCTGTAAAAAAGGTATGCTCTACTGTGGCATACTTATGATACATGTACAAACTTCTCCTATTTAAACCAACTTCTTGCAGTTTATCATGAATTAGCAAATCATGGAGCTTATATAATCAAGGTAGATAACTCAACATATGGGAGATAACTTTCTAAGACAAAATATTTTAACATCATTTTTGTTCCTTCTATTACATTATACCAACCATAGAAGCTTAGCCCACTAATAAGTCACTATATGGATTAGCTATCTTTACTGTTGTTTTTGGTAATCTTGTTAAAACAATTTGTTTACGTGTTTTGTTAATTGTGTTCTAAGTTGCCACACGAAGATTTTTCCCGTCAGCACTAATAGATGTACATAGTGCATTATTATATAACTTATCAAATCTCGGTCCACATCTTTGGAATTGCAATTTGATGGTAAGTTTATTTCACTATTGCCTCTCTACATAATACAGAATAACCTCCCTTTCGGGTAGGTGTTCATCGTGACATCATTATTTTGTGAGTGCAACGTTACCTCACATCATTTTCTCTTAACAGTATGATGTTACATTCTGAAACGCATGACGTCACAATCAATACCTCCTGCAAGGGCAGACAACTCTGTAATATGCAAATTACGGAATATTCAATAAGAGATTTGAGTGTAAAATGTGATTCATGATCTGTATAAAAGTCTGTCTTGTAGTTTTGAGCGCACGATTGTTAATATTGTGTAATTTGTTACCACAGATAGAAGATACAAAGTTTATTCATTAATTGAGAACTTGAATGAAATAGACTGTAATAAAAATAGATTCTATCTGGTGTTTTCTTATTTTCTCTTTGGTCTCATATCTACATATGCTGGCCATACATAGTCTTTTGTCTGTGACTTTACCACCATATTAACAAATATTTACAGTTTGCACTGACATGGACTCAATAACTATGCTTTCTAGTATTATCATTATCAGTGTATAATGTTCGCACAACACGCGCGGCGATTCTATTGTTACGTGAATAGTCGATGGCGTAGCAACGTGAGGTCATGACTCCACTTTTGGCGGGAACATATTATGAATGACTCGATTCCAATCAATAATATTCATTTACTGGAAAAACTGTAAATATAAGGAATATATGTTTATTTTGTTCAGGTTATGAGGGTATCATGATAATGGAGCACATGTTAATTATGTAACCCCGGCGAAGGTTTAAGTCCTTATTCACCTGACACAAAATAAAACCAACACAATACATATATGTATATTATATAATTTCCACAGTGATCATGTCAGCATATCGAACCGACTATCACTTTGTCATTGATAAGTCCTTTTTTGGGGACGTGGATGTAGCGAGGTGGTAAAAGGCGCAGGTATGTTTGGCTGGGTGATTGGGTGCCATAGATCGTGAGTTCAAGGCCCGGATAGGGTACAAAAGATTTTTAATAAATTGTCATCCTTTGTTAAATTGTGTTTCTTTGATATGAATATTTATCGTAGCTATTATACTATAATGGCTCAAGGAAGAAATATCAACGGTTGTTTTCCATATAACACTGGATCCTTATAGACATATGTCTGTAGGATACGAATTACTTAAAGTACTAAATATAGGGAAAAATGTAATTCTAACAGTGTGGACAAAATATTGTCGAGTTTTCGAGGCAATCTGCCCCTTTGTCAACACCCAAAAAGAACAAACAAAATTACATGTATATTAAGGACGGTCACAGACGTACACAAAAACATAAACTATATGGACAATAGCTATGTGTATTGTCTGAATGATCCCTCCGGTCAGTCGTTATGATTAGTTGCAATCGCCGACAGCTTATATAGTTTAATATAATATATATATAATTATGTACACTATATTGTTGCTTAAAAACTATCACAATTTTAATATAGCTGCCTGTTGGCCATCTTGTAGATTGATCGGTTTTAAAAATGCTATATGCACAACCAGTCAACATGAAATTTGAAAAAAGATCGTTTCTGTACTTTCCAAGAAATAGCAGTAACAAACTTAAAATCCAAGATGGCTGCCTTTCGATCATCTTGTTGCCTGATCAGTTGCAAAATGCAAAACTAGGGCCCTAGGGGAACCTACACGTAAAATTTGAGACATATCCCTTCAGTCCTTTCTAAGAAATTGCGGTAACAAGAATTTTTAACAAATGGATGGACTACGGGCAAAAGGCAATTTGAATAGCCCACCATCTGATGATAGTGGACTAAAAATGGCTTTTCAATGCTTAATCTATGCATATTTTGGATCGTCACCTTAGCAACTACAATGTACATCTACCAATTGCATTTTGGATAAGCTAGAAATTTCCCAAAAACTGACCAAACCATAGAACAAGAGGCCCAAAGGGCCTTAACGGTCATCTGACTACCTTGGCAATAGTAAAATTAATTATATATGGTGTCACTTTGTCAGGACCATGTCAGGATCATTTTCAATTTCTTTCAACAAATTTTATTTCAAACAAGAGGCACAAGGGCCTTAACATATAGGAAATTAATTAGATATAGTGTCATGGTAGCCATCTTCGATTTGTGATCAACCAGAGATGTAACAATACTTTGTCGGGCCCATGTCAGGATCATTTCATGCAAGTTTCAGCCAAATCGCACCGGTAGAACTTGAGAAGAAGTTCGAAATATGTTTTCAAGATGGCGGCTGTGGCTGCCATCTTGGGTTTTGTATCAACCTAAAAAATAACAACACTTTGTCAGGACCATGTCAGGATCATTTCATGCAAGTTTCAGTCAAACCGCACCGGTAGAACTTGAGAAGAAGTTCAAAATGTGTTTTCAAGATGGCGGCTGTGGCGGCCATCTTGGATTTCGGATCGACCCGAAAAATAACAACACTTTGTCGGGACCATGTCAGGATCATTTCATGCAAGTTTCAG
>SAYR01040034.1:386068-493789 GCA_004382745.1 Argopecten irradians irradians | reverse complement strand
GTTTGCACATGTGTAACGTTACGTTACTATTTTAATCTCTCGCTAAAATTGCGCCAAAATTAGAAGCGGTTCAACCGATCACAGCCAAAATTAGAAGCAGTCCTCAACCGATCATATGTCGACATGTCAAAGCCACGAACCGATCTAAAAGTACGCGAAAGGGTAGTGAAAATGTACAATGATGGCATGGGGTGTCCTATGGAAATATATCTAAAGCGGCCGACGTTTGTAAATCCACCTGTCGGAAACATCGCAAAGTTGTGCGAGGAACAGCATGGTTCTCTGCTTCCACGTGTTCGGTCTATCATGACACCAACAAAGGTCAGTGAAGAAGTTGTTAAATTCGTCGAATATCGGAAGAAAATGAGACCAAGCATGGCAGGCTAAAAAAACAGCTTTACTGTGCACACACGTTTTTCTCTTCTATTTTTAGACCAACTCAGCCAATCACAATGCGTGTTACATAGGCACTTCACCTGTAACATGTAGCGATGTAATCTACTACAGTGAGTCGATACACTAGTACTGTAACACAATCGTGCAATCTTATGATAGAACGGCAGTAATTGGTTTGTTGAGCTACAGAATCATCCCTAAAGTTGATATGTACATTTATTTACTATTCCATAATTAGGTCACAGTGACCACAAAGTGAAAGGGTTGATGTAAAATATAATTCATGGTTTGGTGTTTGTTTTCAAAATATACTATATACATTAATGTAAGTAAATTGTAGTGTACCATAATTACACAGGTACTGTGCAGTGCTATGCAATGAGGGTTGTAAAGAAGTCAAGTTTTTTTGCTATAAATTGCAAAGTATGTTTACCTGGTAATTAAGTCTGAACTTCAAACTCTGTTATACAAAAATGGTTTGCAGACATAGAATCCTCGTCCAAAGGTCTGTTTTATTCAAAATTTAAAAAAGAATTTATTTTCAAAAGTTATTTAACAAAGTTATCGGAACAAAACAGAATTACTATTACAAAATTTCGTACCTCAAATATAAAGTTCCCTATTGAAACTGGACGATGGCTCGGTATCCCAAAGAAAATAGAATATGTAATTTATGTCATGTTGATATCGGAGATGAATTTCATTATCTTTTCAAATGTCAAAAAAGGGAAATTAAAGCTATTAGAGAAACATATTTTGCTCAGTACGTACTACACCAAATATCCTACTTTTTTAAAATTAGAGTGTCTATTGAATATCTGCAGTATCCAAGTTTTAAACAAATTCGCAATTTTTCTAAGAAAGATTATAAAATTACTTTAAATTAAACATTATACGATTATAACTCTATGTATTTTTATACCTTGTACATGTATATTTTGTGTCCATCTTGTCATGTATATGTCTATGTATATCATTATGTCCTCATGTAACACATTTTCATGTGTCTGAGAGTAACAAATTAAATCTCTTGAATCTCTTGTTAAAAAAGGTATGCTCTACTGTGGCATACTTATGATACATGTACAAACTTCTCCTATTTAAACCTTTATTTAAAGCAACTTCTTGCAGTTTATCATGAATAAGCAAATCATGGAGCTTATGTGATCAAGGTAGATAACTCCACATATGGGAGATAACTTTCTAAGACAAAATATTTTAACATCATTTTTGTTCCTTCTATTACATTATACCAACCATAGAAGCTTAGCCCACTAATAAGTCACTATATGGATTAGCTATCTTTACTGTTGTTTTTGGTAATCTTGTTAAAACAATTTGTTTACATGTTTTGCTAATTGTGTTTTAAGTTGCCACACCAAGATTTTTATCGTCAGCACTAATAGATGTACATAGTGCATTATTGTATAACTTATCAAATCTCGGTCCACATCTTTGGAATTGATGGTAAGTTTATTTCACTATTGCCTCTCTACATATTACAGAATAACCTCCCTTTCGGGTAGGTGTTCATCGTGACATCATTATTTTGTGACTGCAACGTTACCTCACATCATTTTCTCTTGAAAGGATGATGTTACCCTCTGAAACGCACGACATCACAATCAATACCTCCTGCAAGGGCAGATAACTCTGTAATATGCAAATTACAGAATATTCAATAAAAGATTTGAGTGTAAAATGTAATTCATGATCTGTATAAAAGTCTGCCTTGTAGTTTTGAGCGCGCGATTGTTAATATTGTGTAATTTGTTACCACGGATAGAAGATACAAAGTTTATTCATTTATTGAGAACTTGAAAGAAATAAACTGTAATAAAAATAGATCCTATATTTGGTGTTATTTTCTCTTTGGTCTTCCATCTACAAATGCTGGCCATGCACAGTCTTTTGACTTTACCACCATCTTAACAACTAACCACCTTGAATTTTGAACATAGAAAGGATTATATATGGTTTAAGTCCTTATTCACAGGGACCTGGCACAAAATAAACCAAACAGTATACATATATATTATATAATTTCCACAGTGATTAGGTCAGCATATCGAACCGACTATCACTTTGTTATTTTTTGGGGACATGGATGTGGCGCGGTGGTAAAAGACGCAGGTATGTTTGTCTAGGTGATTGGGTGCCGTAGATCGTGAGTTCGAGGCCCGGATAAGGTACGAAAATTTTTCAATAAATTGTCATCCTTTGTTAAATTGTGTTTCTTTGATATGAATATATATCATAGTATTATACTATAATGGGTCAAGGAAGTAATATCAACAGTTATTTTCCATATAACACTGGATCCTTATAGACATATGTCTGTAGGATACGAGTTACTTAAAGTACTAAATATAGGGAAAAAAGTAATTCTAACAGTGTGGACAAAATATTGTTGAATTGTTAGACGCAATCTGCCCCTTTGTCAACACCCAAAAAGAACAAACAAAATTACATGTATGTTAAGGACGGTCACAGACGTACACAAAAACATAAACTATATGGACAATAGCTATGTGTATTGTCTGAATAATCCCTTCGGTCAGTCCTTATAATTAGTTGCAATCGCCGACGGCTTATATAGTATAATATATATATATTTAATTATGTACACTATATTGTTGGTTAAAAGTTTTGTGTCGGGTTCCTGTGGTTCCCTTATTGGCCCCCAAATCCCTCAATTTGTCAATAAAGTGTAAAGAAATTTGAGGGTAAGCTCCATGGTTCCTAGATGAAAAGCAGCAAAATTACTTGGATGGATTTTGGCACCCACCGAAAATGATTTATGTCCGACAATGGAAAGAGAGATCTTCTGATCTTTCGCTTTTCAGTCTATCACAATTTTAATTTAGCTGCCTGTTGGCCATCTTGTTGATTGATCAGTTTTAAAAAATGCTAAATGCACAACCAGTCAACATGAAATTTGAAAAAAGATTGTTTCCGTACTTTCCAAGAAATAGCAGTAACAAACTGATTAAAATCCAAGATGGCTGCCTGTCAGTCATCTTGTTGCCTGATCAGTTGCAAAATGCAATATGCAAAACTATGGCCATAGGGGAACCTACACATAAACCTTGAGACATATCCCTTCAGTACTTTCTAAGAAATTGCGGTAACAAAAATTTTTTAACAAATGGATGGACTACGGGCAAAAGGCAATTTGAATAGCCCACCATCTGATGATAGTGGACTAAAAATGGCTTTTCAATGCTTAATCTATGCATATTTTGGATCGTCACCTTAGCAACTACATTGTACATTTGCAATGATACACATCTACCAATTGCATTTTGGATAAGCTAGAAATTTCAACATTTTAATTAATAGCATAAATCTCCAAAAACTGCCCAAACCATACAAAAAGTCATGTTACCATTTTTCAGAAATTTCATCCTTGTTCCAAGTTGTGCACTTTGGCATCAATCTAATGAAAACAAAATAACCGACAGACATCTTGTAATACAAGGGTTTAAAATACCAAAATGACATAAATTAAGTATGATTTACTGTCGATTAGTCTCGCTTTCCAGTGATCCCACAGATCCCGATCATTTGTTTCTTTGACTGTCGGGTGTTAAAATGATCTTTGAAAAAGGAAAATCCATATTTAAATCTGTTTCCTTTCAGAAGACACATAAACATAAGACATTCATCGTTAAATAAAAAGATAAATTTATTTTTCTGATGATAGTATAAAGCAATGAATGTTCACTGTAAACTACATGTAGATATACATTTGTTGTTTCTAAACAGGGACAATTTCTCAAAACCTTTCACAAGAGTTCACACTCACTTGGAATGTACATTCACATTTGTTTCAGATCAAATTTAATGTAGGTATATTTTTCTTTAATATTTAGCAATAGCACTAGTGCAAAATTAAAGCTAGGCATATTCAAAATTATGCTTTGTTAAGTTTGTTAAAATTTGAAAGAGAAAATTATTATTTCTAGAAATGTAATACATATACATTGTATACCATTTAAATTCCAGTATTTTAATAATTTGCTGATTAAAGCTAGGCCTATAGCACTCGGAAGTAAAACAGAGATGATGTTAACAAAACAAATACAATGTCTGACAGCAGTTTTTTAACACATTTCTATAACATGATTATTCCAAACAGCAGTAAATGATTAAATGTTATTTGTCATGTTTCTTCTCATACACAACTTAAATACCCATAACAAAATTCTATACAGAATAAATCGGTACAAGATGACATACAGTACAGAGAAATTCCTACATGTACCTGTATTTGCACTTCATATATTATCAAAGTTATTTTTTCCCTTGTATTATCATTTATCAGAAATATGTTGCATCTGTAATGACAAGGATCAAGAATATATAGCCAACACTCTTTCAAATTAAAAGTTAGCTTTCGACTCACACAGTGACATTTTATTTTTAATATTTTTCTACTTTCATTTTGAGGACCTGCATTAACAACCATAAATACATTTCTGTAAAGGTATCAAGTTGACGAAGCAACTATGAGACAAAATACATTTTTCAGTTTCTTAATATAACTTTTGTTGTCTGTAATTTGTTAAATAACAACTGGAGGTAATAATCAACTATGACAGGTGAAAAGCTGAATTTAAAAATTTGTCGATTTGTGACATGGTATCAAGCCTACTCTCAAGATATCTTTTATGGATTTATAAAAGCGCTCATACTTCAATACTTAAGGACTACATTTGTAGTGCTTCATTTATCATCATAATAATACATACAACATTTATATACTATAATAAAACTTTTACAGTCCCCTGTTGTCCAAATCTTTCACTTTATAAATACGGACGAGCCAATGCTCAGTGGTATAAGCTTCTTCTAGAACGTCAAGTTCAAAATCTTTGTTTCCAATTTCTGCATTTCGTACTCTGTCATAACCAGTTGGTTTTCCTGAAAAGAAAAGAAAAAGTCATTGTGATGTATTTATAAACATTATCCATACAAATACTTAAATTATTCGCCACTGAACTGGATAGTAATTTGTAATTTTAAGCCAATTGCACAGCTATCTATATGTTTACTTTAGTACAAAGCTACATTATCAACATTTAAATTAACATTCCTCTGACAGGGAAGGTTTATTATTTATTTTGATCAGACAGTCTAAATTTGACTATATTCATTTTGATCACACCGAGGTTAAGCTTAACTAATATATATTTTGATCGGACAGTCTAATTTGACTATATTCATTTTGATCACACTGAGTTTTAGCTTAACTAATATATATTTTGATCAGACAGTCTAAATTTTTACTATATCTATTTTGATCACACCGAGGTTAAGCTTAACTAATATATATTTTGATCAGACAGTCTAAATTTGACTATATTCATTTTGATCACACTGAGTTTAAGCTTAACTAATATATATTTTGATCAGACAGTCTAAATTTTTACTATATCTATTTTGATCACACCATGGTTAAGCTTAACTAATATATATTTTGATCAGACAGTCTAAATTTGACTATATTCATTTTGATCACACTGAGTTTTAGCTTAACTAATATATATTTTGATCAGACAGTCTAAATTTGACTATATTCATTTTGATCACACCGAGTTTAAGCTTAACTAATATTTATTTTGATCAGACAGTCTAAATTTGACTGTATTTATTTTGATCACACTGAGTTTAAGCTTAACTAATATTTATTTTGATCAGACAGTCTAAATTTGACTGTATTTATTTAGATCACAGTTTACGTTTGACTGTATTTATTTAGATCACAGTTTACGTTTGACTGTATTTATTTAGATCACAGTGTAAGTTTGACTGTATTTATTTAGATCACAGTTTAAGTTTGACTGTACGTATTTTGATATTTGAGTTTACATGTGATCCTTACTATTTTGATTTTTGAGTTTACATGCGATCCTTACTATTTTGATTTTTGAGTTTACATGCGATCCTTACTATTTTGATTTTTGAGTTTACATGCGATCCTTACTATTTTGATTTTTGAGTTTACATGCGATCCTTACTATTTTGATTTTTGAGTTTATGTGCGATCCTTACTATTTTGATTTTTGAGTTTACATGCGATCCTTACTATTTTGATCTTTGAGTTTACGTACGATCCTTACTATTTTGATTTTTGAGTTTACATGCGATCCTTACTATTTTGATCTTTGAGTTTACGTACGATCCTTACTATTTTGATTTTTGAGTTTACATGAGATCCTTACTATTTTGATTTTTGAGTTTACATGCGATCCTTACTATTTTGATCTTTGAGTTTACGTACGATCCTTACTATTTTGATTTTTGAGTTTACATGCGATCCTTACTATTTTGATTTTTGAGTTTACGCGCGATCCTTATTATTTTGATTTTTGAGTTTACATGCAATCCGTACTATTTTGATTTTTGAGTTTACATGCGATCCTTACCTCCTTCTGTGTAAACAGAGCCAAATCTGTAGTAACACATTTTGTACATGAGACAGTTAAGGAGGGTGGGTGAGCCGTCCTTGTCGATACGGAATTCCCCCTGTGGTGTATAGTAGTCCGACTCCTTTATATGGGCCCCTCGGTCTGTACTACCTCCTATCCTCACCATCCACAGGAACTTGTTAATGTCTGCAGAATACAACAATATCTTGATGAATCATTCGAATACAAGGGAGGTTATTTGTACAATACCGTATATCACCCACACAGCAACCCCCACCCCCATCTCCAATCTCTACAAGCCTCAACTTTGATTTGCCAACAATTTGAATATTTTATCAGCCAGGGTCATTTAAGGACGTGATAGCTTTTTTGATAGGTGCTGTAAGCCAGCGAAAGGCAAAAAAAAACTTCAACCAGCAGTCATATCTGGAAACTGCCTCTCATGGGATTCGAACTAGCAACCCAGAGGTGGAGGGCTTCTGCAGTATGTCTTAGAAATATAATATATATGCTTCGTGTCTTAATAAACAAGGAAATTATTCTAACACTTAATATGGCAATTTTCATCTGTAATTTTTTTTATATAATTTTTTTTGAGAGAGGAATTTTGAGCATGATAAGAAGGAGTAAGATTTTACCGTCGGATGAATATCCTGTTAGTCCTCCGAATATAACAAGGACGTAATTCACGTCTAATTCACGCATTATTTCATAGGCCTTATCTTCTGTGGACGACATGGCCTGAAAACGAAAAACACAAAAATAAGCTGATTCAATTATGTATCATTAATCATCAAATATATTAAATGCGGGGTTGATTTTGAGATGATATATTTATTGCAAAGATATTTTGTAATATTTTGAAATATTTGTCACAATAAAATGAACCGTTGAATATTCTTGTTGTTAACAATGAAATTTGATAACCACACTTTTATTTAAGTATTTCAGACGTTATATTAGAAATTGTTTTGCTTCATAGATGCAGAAAACCTATCTAAGGGTGTAACTGATCTATAAATAGTTACCTGGCCAACACAAGAATGTCTTCTTAGGACAAAATTAATTTGACTTACCTGGCCGACGCGGGATATGTGAGTGTTATTCCATGTATTATTGTCCACCAGAATGGTCCTGTTAGCCATGGCCGTTATTTGGTAACCATAATCCCACCATGACATCACCTTAGCGTCCTGTAATAAAATCAACACACAAAATATTTTATATAAGGTATACTTCAGACATACTCTATTATCTGGTAACCCTAATCCCACCACGACATCACCTTAGCGTCCTGTAATCACATCATCACACTTTATACCAATATCAGAAATAAACTCATTAAAACAGACATACTTCAGATATACTCTATTTAAACAAACTGTTTGTGGGTAATTTCAGTGGTTGAGATTATATTTTGGATGTTTAGAAATATAATATTAATTTTTTTTGCTTTTATATTTGCAGTTCTCTAGCAACTATGAAAACAATATAATTTTTAACATAAAATGAATGAATATGTTGTGTTATACTAAATATTTTTGCTATTTTACGTTATTATCAATGTATAAGTGTTTCAGGGGCCTTGATGCTTCCATAGAATAATTCTCTATCAAGCAGGAATTGCCCCAGAGTTAATTTAGCAAGTGTACAAAGGTGGTATTGAAATGCTACCAGCTTCACAAAGCACAAGTTGCTATCAGGAATCATAAATTTAGCTTTAACAACATTTTAAATCAGGAATTTATGGCTAATTCATTTAATATTTTGATTTTGTTAGTTTTCAGGTTTCAATATTTTAGTAAACACAAGGGAATTCAATAATCAAACTGAATGGGAACTGAATACAGGGGTTTTGAGATCCCAATACGACTTGGGTAAAGTACTATTTACTGTTAATTAGTCCCACCTTCTGGTGATAATGACATCACAAAAAAACATGTCAAATGATGATGTCATAATCACCGTAAGGCAGGATTGATCGACGGTAAAGAGTACTTTACCCACATCATCATAGGATCTCAAGAATGGCGAATGGGATCACTAGCAAAAATAAAGGTGGTAATTAAAAGCTGCTAAGCCCCCCATTGAAAACCTAGCGAAGGTGATGATGTATCACACACGTACCTCGGCAGTGTTGTGTCTCAGCCAGTAGTAAGCCTCTCTGAAGTCGTCGAATATGATGCGGCCGCCGTCACCAGCCCGGGCTGACAGGACAATGGATGGACTGGAGTAGGCCTCCGAGGTCACCCAGGTACAGTGGAATGTGTAGGTGATGAGGAAGGCGGTGATCATAAATACGACACCCGATGCCACCTGAAATAGAATTTAAAATAATAACACGACGCCAGATGCGACCTAAAATAACATTCAACATAATAACACGACACCAGAATGCAACATTTTAGCATAATGTCTGACATTACCAAAAATATAATTTAACATTATAACGACGTCAGACGTGACCTAAAATAGAATTCAACATTTTAGCATAATGCCCGACATTACCTAAGATAGAATTTAACATTATAACGACGCCAGACGTGACCTAAAATAGAATTCAACATTTTAGCATAATGCCCGACATTACCTAAGATAGAATTTAACATTATAACTACGCCAGACGCCACCTAAAATAGAATTCAACATAAAATTGGTACAAACATACGGACAAGGAATTCTCAAAATGAACATTATCATATATATCTACCTCTTTTTTTTTATACATAAAAACCAGAAATATATTTGGGGATCAAAATTTCAGGATCTGGTTTATACATCATTTATTATTTTCATGACCATGCATGGAAAATATTCTGCATAATTGTTGAAAATATCTATGCTTTCAATTAAACCTTATTCAATATCTACAGTGGAAATTCTAGAAAGATTTATGTTTTGTTTTGATTTGACATTTTATAAATGAAGTGTACCATTTGGTATGATGACCTCTGGCCAGTTAGCCAAAGTCAAAGAGGTGACCAGTTGACCATTTACTATAGCAAGACTTTAAATTGGACATTGCCACAAACAGACAAAGTACAGAGTGTTAGCTTGCGGTTTGTGTTGTCAGGGATCAATCTATCTGATTTATTACCGTTTATGGGTAAATTTCCCCTCAAGCAATGAATTCCTCTCTGGCCTAAACTTCCCCATTTAAAGCTAAAAATGACCGTTTTTTGTAACACAATTTCCCCTGTGACTTATTTTTCATTAATTTTTTTTAGACTTTTGATTGTAAATTTCTTCATATTTATCATACAGCTACTGCGCTGCATATTTTATAATAAACTCAAATTTTTCATAATTGAGCTTAAAATCTTGCTTTACTAAATCTAAAAATAAAATTAGTTGTTTTACAGTACTTTTTCGTCAAAATGAATTAAATTTTGGACCAAAATAAGAAGATTCAAATTCCCTATATTTCGTCAAACTTTTCCCCACTTTGAAAAAGTGAAGTTTCCCCTAAAACCTAGATTGGTCCCTGGTTGTAAACATTGTTGTCGTCCAGCATTGAAGTAATAGAAAAATGTTTTCGTGCTATTTTACGCCTATATTCTCAAAAGAAAATGCCCAAATCGTAATTTCTGGAGGGAAAACCAGAGACAGACTTGGATTTGTGACAAATGGGTATATATACCTTATTTCTAAATGAATAGTAAATTACATCCCCTTATTTTAGAGACAATTGGTTATCTCCCATAATGAGTAGTAGGTTATCTCCCCTAACCTGATCCGTAATTGGTTACCTCCCCAGAGAGATAATTGGTTATCTCCCCTAATGCATAGTAGGTTATCTCCCCCAACCTTATCCGTTATTGATTACCTCCCCTGAGAGATAATTGGTTATCTCCCCTAATGAATAGTAGGTTATCTCCCCGACCTTATTGATAATTGGTTACCTCCCCTGAAAGTAATTGGTTACCTCCCCTGAGAGATAATTGGTTATCTCCCCTTACCTCATTTTTAAATGGATAGTTGCTAATCTCTCCTTTTTTAGGCTTCTTTGCTTTCTTTGTGATGTCGAGATTCTTCATGTACGAGGTGAGGGTGGCTGAGATACCGATTCCGGACAGGATACACATGACCGGGGCGAGGACCAACATCAGACGAACCATGACCCCGGCAAAGTAAATACTGGTGGCTCCGTACATGATGATAAAGATGTTGGCATCGGTCAGGTGGGAGAAGCAAAAGTAGAGACCCACTGTTGTATAATAATACATGTAAATAATAATTACTGGTATAAATGTTTAATGCATAATGCAGACAACTCATCTGCAAGTACTTGTTTTGGAAAGGTCAATTAAATAAATTAATAGATGAATCTTCAACTTGCATAATTTGAGCGACAAGTTTAGTATGATGTGTTTGTTACGACAATAAAAATTTGATTTAGAACTGGTAACTTAATTCTCTGATAATCTGAAGATCAATCATTAGGGTTAACATCAGCTTTATTAGAATATAAACTATTCAAAACAAATTCACAAACTCATGAACTCCTGAAAATTCATAATGGACTCTTTCAGTCATTAAAATGGAAGAGTTCAAATGTGTCTTTTAGGGGTAAATGAGTTTAATCTTGTTATCAATGGGTTTCATAATTATGCTGATTGTAGGTGTATCTACTGACATCTGTTGACTCACCTGGGAACATGAAGACGAGAAGCTGAAGGTCAAAGTAAAAGGAACTCCATGTTGTCGGCTGATGTTCAGATACAGAGGCAATGATGGGGATGTTGTTCTTGGCATAAGATGGGTCGAGGAGGGAGTAGAAACGACCGGTCCAGGGCGAGATTTCTTATCAGAGTCAAGGTTAAATTTGGCAGTTTTGTTTTATCAACTTACTAGTATATAATGGAGACTCCTCCATGTATGTGTGGTGATTGTGTTAACTCATTTTAATGATTAACTTATTAATTAAACCTCTCTAATTCAAAGTGAAGACGTGCTCAAATAGCATAGCCTGATAATATTGTTTTCTTACACAGCATTAGAATACTCATGTCATGAAATATAAAGATGTATTTGTTTAATTTCAGATCGAACAAAAATGTCAGTCTCTGGCCTCTGCAAATACATACTTATATCCACTCAAAATTAGGTCAATTATTCTTAATTATTTGTAAAGCTTAAATCAGAACATGAGAGAACGGTTGATTTTGACTTCTTTAGCAATAAACAAATGTTCCTTAAAGAGGCAGAGCAGAGGAATCCAGGAATTTTTTTCCGTATCAGAGAAACCTTGGGAATTTCAACAAAATCAATAATCATATGATAACTACCAGATAGCTTTTGATATATTCATAAGAATCATTACTTAATATAATTTCTGTTTCCCGTGAAGGTGTTGTTTTTTTAAGGACAAACTTGAATGGATTTTTTTATGTTATGTAGATATAACACAAAAATCTGAGTGTACTCTAAATAAACCGCAAAGCGGTTTATGATGAGAGTACACTCAGATTTTTGTGTTATTAAAAATCCATTCAAGTTAATCTTTATAATTCAATTTACTAAAGATAATCTCTTCAATACTCAAAAATCATTTTGGGACTCTTTTGCCTATGAAATCATTACACCGTCATCTCAGCCAAACAGAAGCAACGTCACAAACGGTGACACCATTTTTTCCTTTATGGGCTGATAAAGTAAATTTTTAAGCCAATGAACATGCTCGTAACAAGCAAAATTGAATTATTTTTCGATAAAGGATACTGCCTGTTGCTGTAGCGATGGCGGCAGCTGTGGTTCCCAGGATTCCAACTAAAAGGATGATACTTCTGAACAAAGTGTTGAATTGTTCTGATGTCAGCTTGGATCGGATGTAGTCGACGAAGGCGTGGATCTGACACAGGCCGAACACTCCAAACGCCTGCAATATAACACGGTTACACCTTATCACTAATTACACAGAAACTATGATAGTTTTATTACAAAAACACAGTTATAACAAACCTCTCGGGACCAACAAAATTGCTTCTGTTCGTTATAAGCATAGTCTGTCACATATATATATATCACAAACATCTTACATCAAGCTTGATGAGGGATGGGAAGTTCTACGTTATAACCAGGAAAAGTCTCACTATATTGTCTTTATTGTATTTGTAGCTTTTTTGGCATCAATTAAAACATTGTTTCATAGCAATGGTTTGTCTAATCAGAGTATTTACACATTACAATGTAATAATTTTGGAGAAAACTACATAATTGCATTCATAAAATAGTTATGCAACATTCAATACAGAGAAACTATGCATACCGTACACAGAATAAGAATAATTCACTATAAAAATGCTATTATTACTTAGAGAGAACTTACGGCCATATGTTCACTGGATTGGACCGGCTGGAATCCCACAAAGGAGATCTGCATGGACAGGATGGTACCCAGGCAGTACACCTAGAGAGTGAAAGCAAAGTAACAGGTATATGCATGAAGACACTTAAGCATACAAAAGATTTGGGAATAACTCCATTAGTGTTGACTGTGACTGAGACTAAACATCAAATTAATGTAAAATTCAATAAAGAGTGAAAGTCTTCTGTACTATTACATTATATATTTCTTTTTAAGTCTTTCATGTACTCTGTAGTTACTGATATTCACAGGAGTTTTAATTTCCCTAAATTCACAGGTCTATCCAAAATCGTTAAATTTTACACCCGTGAAATTTAACTACACAGTATATATACGTACTGTATCTCACAAAATCAACAAAAAGTTTACTTTGAGTTTAAAGAATAACAAATAATAAATCGAAACAGGAGTAATAATCTTCTGTGCTATTACATTCAATTCATTTCTCAATCCATTTTTTTTTTCTTTCTTTTTTTTTTTTTTTTTTCTCTGAGACTTATTATAAGGTAACTTAACACTCTGTATGACACAATATCAACAAAACGTTTCCACAAATTGCAAGTTCCATGTCAGACAGTAAATGTGAATATCAAGGAACAGATTTGGTTATAGGCTTAGTAAACTGTATCTGTCAGTCCGGAAACTTGCAATCCAGACAGTTTGGGCAAGGGTTCACTGAATATGTTATTGACAAACTTCCTCTAGATTACTTACAGATGAGTAGGCGACATAGATACGATGAGAGAATCGTCCCGTCATCATCAGGGCGAGGACATGGAGTGGGATCAAGTTGATGAGGAAAACGTAACCTCCCCAGGACGACACCTGTCAAAATAATAAATAATTATTAGTGCAAATAAAATTTTATCGGCTATTAAATCATGTCATATCAGCCATCATATAGCACGGTTACTTTTTTCATGTCATGTACTTCTTTTAAAATAGTTTCACCACATTATTCTGTTGTTCAACTACTAAACCTGGCGAGTAAAACTTATGATTTTCAATTGTGAATCACAATGTAATAATGTCTTTCAACAGATAAATTTTAAAGGTCCACTACTTTGGCAAGCCTCGGGTTTTACAACATTTTGTGACCCTCGGGTACAGGGCTTTTTTCCCAGCATGATTTAGGGCCGAAAATGGCCCCTTTTTGGCCCCGTTCCCCATGATAAAACCTGTAAATTTTTCCCAATTCAACCCTAAAATTTCCCAAAATCAAAGTTTCTTGAAAACTATCCAAAAATATTGCATGAACTTAGTTGGTTAAGGCTTTAAATATTTGTGAATTGGCTTCAAAAAAGTATATAAACTACACTGGAAATCAAAAATCTTAATTGTTTAATATGCTTTATTTTATATTTCATAATTTTCCCAAATCTTGGTTTTTGCGCTCCATTTTCCCCAAATTCAAAGCCACAGACCCTATTCCCAACGCAGTGAGAAAAAGCCCTGGGGTAGCTATCCCTATCCTTCATATCCACATATGAAAGAGTCTTATATTATCCATCTTTATGATATTTCCAATGCATATAATTTCCAAATTTCCAGATGAAAAAGTAACAACTTATAATCTGGAAAATATGGTAGTTTTCAAAGCTGTTTCAGCTGGTATGATGACCTCTGGCCAGTTAGCCAAGGTCAAAGAGGTGACCAGTTGACCGTTCACTTTAGCAAGACTGTAAATTGGACATCGCCACAAGCAGGCAGAGTACAGAGTGTTAGCTTGCTAATACATACAAATGTGTAAAACTGAACAATTCTGTATTTGAATACTACAGAGTTACCTCCCTTGCGGGTACGTTTCCCACTGTGACGTCATTATTTTGTGAGCGAAACTGACGTCGTTTTTTTCTTAAAATTATGACCTTACGCTCGCAAACAGATGACGTCACAATCAATACCTACACACAAGGTGGATAACTCTGTAATATGCAAAAACGGAATATACTATATACCAATTAGACCACCAGTCTCTAGAATATTAAAAAGAATCATTAAAATTGTCTCTACAACATGCCTGATTCTAAGTTTTAAACTAGGGGAGATAATTTAGTAAAGAACTCTGCTGAGAAAGTCTTATCAGCAACTTATCAGGATCTGGTGGCCAGTCTATATACCAATATGTACCATGTAAAAGTAGGCCAGAGCACACAGACATCCCCAGAACATAGAACCAGTCTTCACGGCCTTTATCCATAGAGTGTATGTCAGCAACATACAGAAGATGGCGATACCCTCGTTATCGTAGGACCCAGCCACGGAACGGGAGATGTAACCTGGGACAATGGAAATCATGGCCGCCGCTACGAGACCTGCACTGGCGTCCTGTTCAGATAAAATTGTACAAATATCACAACCAATCAATGGATAGGAAGAATAATGAGGACTTACCCAGGTGATAAAAAAGGCCTAATGGGCTGCATCACTCGCATGTCGCACTTGGTTTCTTAGTTACCAAAATATCTTTAGATATAAATATAATTAACCCTGTGTCCATAAATTCAAACAGAACAAAGTTTTTGCATTTTTTTAACAGAGCAGATTTAGTCCAGTGGCTTATAATGCGATTATATTTATATTCTGATTTATGACCAAAACAAAATTATTTTATGAAATTTTCAATTATAGTACAAATATATATATCTCAGTTGACCATAATGATGCAAAAAGGCAACCTTTTACTAAACACCCTTGTGGTACAAGAGGTTTGCTCTCATAAGAACACAAGTTATCTGTCCGCATATTCACCCTTGAAATCAGGAGTTATCTGTCCTTGATAGCAGGAATTCTCTTTTCAAGAAAAGTTTTTTTATTTTTCTTATTTCTCTGTTTCAAGAAAGGCTTAGACAACAATATACTTGGTCTGGCTTTTATATGCGACTAACCTTGAGCTCCTTTGTGAAGTGGTAGGTGACCAGTGTTGTGAGACTGGAGAACAGAGGGGCGAGGAAGACGCACACGTTCCTGATGTCAATCGTGATGTGGAAAAAGTTCATCACATGGTACAAGGCAGCGGAGGTCACCATCAAACCTGGCATACGAAAAAGTCACGAAATTGTCAGAGAAGTTTGAGGAGTATTTACTTAATATCAACTTTGGAATATCACCTAGTTGGTTTCTCTTATAAAGTTGATAAAAACAAAACATTAAACTCTTGGGAGATCTTACTGCAATTTATTGTTTTTAAAACAAGAAAATTAACTTTAAACAAATTTTGGGATTTGGCATAAAAATTACATGTAATGGACCATGAAAATAGTGTCCGCACAAATATTACCAACTATGATTGCTATATATGGCATTAGTTTTTCACTTTGTTTTCGAAGTTGTTAAATCATTTTATCATTAACCATATATAACTGATGTTTATGTTTTCTGTGGATCCTATATTTATAATTTATTAGTACCAGTCTATCTTACCTGGGTAGATGGTGCCACCGATGATACGGCCCAGTGGGTACCACGCCCGATCATCTTATATTTATAATTTATTAGTACCAGTCTATCCTACCTGGGTAGATGGTTCCACCGATGATACGGCCCAGTGGGTACCACGCCCGATCATCTTATATTTATAGTTTATTAGTACCAGTCTATCTTACCAGGGTAGATAGTGTCACCGATGATACGGCCCAGTGGGTACCATGCCCGATCATCTTATATTTATATTTTATTAGTACCAGTCTATCTTACCTGGGTAGATAGTGCCACCGATGATACGGCCCAGTGGGTACCACGCCCGATCATCAAACCAGTTATGAAACTGATAAAATCCCTCCTCAGTTAGGTAGCGTGTCGTACGGTAATTAAAGTATGGATCAAACTCGTGGATCACACTCTCAAATCTCAACACGGAGAACAACCTCGTGGAAAAAGCTTTAAAAGAACAATCAAGATAAATGTCTTTAACTGTTGTTACAGTTTCAAATTCTCGAAAAATCTAGAGACAAGGAATATGTTTATATATGAAACAAGTCAATGATAGCAGATAGGGGTTTATTGTATAAGTTGTTCTTTGCTTTATCAAGATAGTTCCTTCAAAGGAAAGATCAGACAATATAAAGTCAAAGTTTTCATGTTTCCCACTGTATATACTTCCAGTCTAGTATGAAACAGGAAGGAAGTTGAATGGGAAATTACAATTAAATAACAAAATCAAAAATATTTGCAAACATATGATGTCACAAACTCCATATCAATTAGGGACAGGAAATATATAGTCATGGTTAATTAATATACTTTTCTTTAATTGGCCAATGTGAAAATGATTAAATTTAAAGTAAAAAGACCATTAAAACATATGGATTGAAACATAAGTGTTTTCAAACAAGATTTGGTTTATTTGTTTTTTTATTATTCAACTTACACAAGATTCCAGCAATAGCAAGTATGGACATCTTGAGTAGCGTGTCTTGCTTGTCCGGAGACATCTTGAGAATCCAAGACATCCCGGGAACGGGACTGTTGCTGCTGGTCTTCATTACTGCACGATGCTCACTGTTCTGTTACTGTAATGAGTAGAAACTTTGTAACTACTTTTTTCTGAATCTTTAGTTTAGCTCTTAACTCCAATTCATATTTAATTTCAATTCATATTTAAGTTTAACCAAATTAAAAAATTGTTATGACTATTCTGAAGGCAAGGGAATATAATATATATTTTTGAATCTCATAGACTCCATCCTATTTTATCCGGATATTAGGGGTTTATAATTAGAAGGATCCCTGGACCCCCAAATTATGATTGAAACAATCAGTTCACACCAGTTGCCTAACTTGCCTTTTACATTATCTGAACTGTAATACAAAAAAAACGGTTGTACAACCGACGTATTTTTTTCAAATCATGCATGCTTTTCTAAAGTATTCATATGAGAAACTCGGAGTTAAAGTTTCTCCAGAGTTGCCACATCAGCACGTGTGCATCCATGGCAAAACCGGTTTACATAACCGACATCCAATTATTGCCAATAATTCGAGTTTATAACTGACACATTTCAATGAGTATTTCAATATCAGTTTGGCATTATAATCTCGACGATGCATTGCATTAAAATTGCAAAGAAATACTAAATCTTAACTCATTTTCTTACCCGGTGTTTTGACCAAACTCAGACTACCTGCAAACTGAAACGTGAATTTTGATTGGCTGAAAAGTTTATGGAAAATGTAAAGCTAAATTTAATATCTGTTTAAAACTGTATATCAATATATCTTAAGCTTGATCTTTAAGATTGAACGCTAAAACGACGATAAAATACAAAAAAGTCCAAGTATTTACTTTTTGGAATAATTAGTCGTGGCAGGTTCCCGTTTCCGACAGCTGATGTTATACGACGGTTGATTGGTTCAAGACCCTTGTGGAGGTAAAGGGTAAAGGTCAAGTATTGACCCCGCGCGACAGTACGATAATGAAAGTGAATTTGTGATGTCTCTTGGATAAAAAGGTACGTTTTTTCTTAGATTATAAGCAGAAAACCAAAATGTGGGTTCATCTGGACAAAATTATTATTGTAATTTTTGCATATCAATTCCCTGATATTTATTTTTGGCTTAGCAGCTGCCCAAAAACGGGATGCACAGGTAGTAAACAAGCCTAAAGGCTGACGTTATGACAGCATCTGATCGGCTATCGATCCCATGTGAAGAGTTTGTGTGGTTATGTACATGTGTTTTATTTCAAAAGCAGATCAGCATTGTCATTACATGTTATTGGTAATGTATCACATATCTATCTGTATGATTGAATACAAATATTCAATTATAATGTACAATATATAATGTTTGAATTATTGTAAGTTTGAATTGGAAAATATATATTATACAATGGATAACTAGATGGATAATACAGATTCTGTTTTTCAAATGTGCATATGTGTATATGAATTAAACTGCGGTAAACGCTAACCCCAAATATAAATCCATTCCATTTAAAAACTGTATTTAATTTTAAAGTTTCCTATGGGATCATAATTTGACTTCAAATCTTGCAGAAAGAAGTCTCTGGCTCCTATGAATTATTTTGGCTTTGGAACTTGAAATCATATGTTATATGCTTAGTTACTGACATCTGGCAGCAATGATACTTGATCTTAAAAACTTTAATACTGACCAAAACATTATTCAATACTTAGAAATAACTTTAATATCTACCAGAACTTTCATTTTCTCTTATTTACCAGTAATCTGATCTACATATTTAAGTTTGTAGATTAAAAATGTCTTTAAGAGGTTATCATACTTACTTATCTCCCCTTAGTTTGAACTTATGAGCCAGGTATACATATGAACTACAACGTATTTATAACTGAGAGACGATTGACACAAGTCACTTTAATGTTAGTGTTTGAAGGTAATATATATATAAGTGCTGGTGGACTTGTGTCAGATATGTAAATATGGACTATTGATAAATACATGTTGTGTAATATTGACCACAGAATGTCCTGAATACTGTGAGTTTACTATGTGCAAGTTATATGGCCTGAGAGAGGATTATATCACAGCCAGACTGAGACTTGAACTCAGGACTTTGAAACACTAGCTAGATTGATGATGTAAAAATGTTATGTACTTGGTCAATGCATATGGTGTTCGTTCAGCCCAATCTAGTCACATTACTAATATTCCTTCATCCTATCTCAAAGTCTTCACCGGTATCGATGAATGATACTATCACAGTGGGTATTTAGTTTGGTTAAAATGATGAAAATTAGATATTGGTCATTAGTAACCCAATTAAAGTATTGATAAAAGTTTCTCAGCAGAATTTCAATACTAGATTATCTCCCCTAGTTTGAATCTTGGTCTCAAATCATATATGTTTCAGGGACAGTAATATTATAGTATATATCATGCCAACTTTCAGTGATGATTTTAACATTCTTTAATAGATTTATATGTCCAGTAATAGATGTAATTAAGAGAGGACAAAATATACTAACCAGATAAGAATTCTGTACAATAACTGAACATAACACACGATGATCGATCCATTCTAGTCACGCTACATTTGTTACAAAAAATAAGATGATGGAATTCTAAACACATTGATTGTGAGACAATATCATTCTTTAGAACGGTTGAACACAGATGTTGCCGATCATTAAAATACAATGAGAACCAATAATTACGTTACAGTCGTTAATCTGATGTAACCAATTCCCGCTAATTATGTGTAATCAATGTGGGTATGTGTGTAGATGGCCTAGTATGTATGTAGATGGCCTGGTATGTATGCTGTATACAGTAACTAGTGATGGTGGCAGCTGTATATCTATAAGCATCACAAGGACTGTCGTCTGGTGTTAGTGCTCAAATTCTTTGAAATGCTAGACTTTAATGTCATTTTAGCTATTTTACCGCTTCTATATTTTAAACTAAAATACTTTTTTTCCAGTGACAAATAAACAATTTCAGACGATCATGTTATGATTCTAGCAACCATCATATCTATCTTGTCATTTCAGTAGTAAAGAAAATTGAACCCTTTACTGAAAACATACTTATTTTTAACTCTGTCAGATTTTAGCATAAATGGGGAAAATGTAAATTATGATAGCATGTATATAAATCAGCACCATTCAGTGGTTCAATAACGGAATACGAAAATACCCTTTTACAAAACTCAGTGCTGTACATGAATTAGCACTTCAAAGATAACACGAAATATACTATTTACAGTATATCCTATGGGTCAAGGAAGTATTAAATATCAACTGTTGTTTTCCAGATGACACTGGATCCTTATAGATATAATGTCTGTAGGATACAAAATACTTGAAGTAGTAAATATAGGGCAAAAAAGTAATTCTAAAAGTGTGGACAGTATATTGTCGAATTTTCTACAAAGTATATCCTATTTTGATAGATTTGTCTACATGTATAATTGGAGTGTAACAAAGATCTGGCATTTTACAGAAAATCACTTAAGAATTACAAATTAGCAATTATCAACACTCTGCCAAGGGCAGATAACTCTGGGCCCTGCTTGACCTTGTAAAAGAATATTTTCTCTATTTTGTTTAATCTGGATGATTTAACTAAAAATATTGAAAGGGTTTATCTATGTCCCAATTAACCCTCATTCTGAATTTATTTTTTTTGAAACAATTACAGGTTTTAATTACCGGTAAAACAATAAGAATTTCTGAATCAAAGTTAATTATTTTCTGACTTTAAAAAGTTCTCGATTTGACACGTATGGTCTTTTGTGTAAACAATGTATTGATAATATGTACCAGATTCTCTGTGCAACAGATTGTTAAGTCTATAGGCGCGTCTGTAGATCTATTGTTAAATACAAAAGGCTTTACATGTATATCAGTATACTAGGTACAGACAGATCAAGTTTCCTTGTCTATGATAGAGAATGGAATGTACTGTATTCAACCCAATAAGCGCCCATGTCTCTATAAGCGCCCCTCCCCTTTTTGGCGAGGGTCACCTCGCCATTGTAATCGTGGTTGCAAAATTCTCTTACAGTCAATTTCCTCAATATGATTGGCTTAGAAATTGCTCGCAGATACTAGCGCTCCTAGCGGCAGTGTATTTCAACAACTTTGCTTTTACCCGGGAATTTTTAAATAGCAAATTTTTGATATGAAAGTTACTGATATAAGCGTATCTGTAACGTTGAAAATAGGAATAGTATATTACGGCTTTTATATCCTACTATATAACACTTAATCTAAAAAGATTCTGTTTTTCCCTTGTTTGAAAAAATTTCACAATGATTGTTTACAAGTATCTAGACTTTCGTTCCAAAATGGTGTTTACAAGAATGAAGACGTTTCGTCCCGAAAATGCTTCGCTCCGGAGCTGGGTTCCCCCCAGTCATTTACTCCCTATTAGTGACAGTTATCCCGCAACGGAAAAAAATGAAATCAATATTTCACCTGGAACATCAGAATTGATACCTTAAAGAATTTTGTAATTTGAATCAAATTTGTCTCGGAGCAAATACATTTCATGGCGAAATGGAGATGCATTTATCACGGCTGTGTTATGGCACATGGCCTTCATCCGGAACTACAATCGAAGAAAGACAACTCTAACAAAATTTTGGACAAACTTGGTCTACTGATAAAATAGTACGTGACAGACGGTGAACATTTTGTAAATGTCCAAGGTGGCGTAATCTTAAAACTACGGCAGTTAATAAGGTATGAATATTTACCACATCCATAATTATCGACAATTTAATAAAGCACATGTATAAATATCAGATTATATCCATATATCTAAAGTATACGTTCAGAGATTACACTAAACATACTTTTAAACATTTTAGTTATTTTCCCACAGGAGCTTGACGTTCTGATCATATACATACAGCATATTCATTAAAACTAGGTAATACGAAGTAAAATTTGGCCGAATGACATAAATCATATATGGAATGTTTCATATAACTCGAAGTGATATTTTTTGGACTACTAGATCGAACGAAAAAATGCCGATTTTCTTTTTCAATAATTCTTCGTAAAGCGGGCAACTTAAAAAGCTTTTTCAATCTGTAACAAATGTAGAGAAATTAATTGTTAATTGTTTAGCAATTAATCCCCGAGTTATATTTTACCAACAAGCTTCAGAGATTAGCAATTAAACTTACATAAACATATTCCCGACTCTCACTTGTATTGTGTGATCACTCGAGCGGAACTAATCTCTACCACCTGGCACAGTCTACAAATGCAATCGCACAAAAGCCCACACGATCACTGTTTTTAGCGCGATTACATTTAGGGTGTGAACAATGTTAGTTTTTTTTTTAACTTTTTACCAACAAATAGACTTTACGCTTTCATGATCAGCAACCATCATTTCTGATATATACTTATTAATTTTACCACTGTACCCATGCATACGTGTGTATATTTCTACTTCTTTGTGCACATTTTATACAACTGCTATATTAAAACAATTTATGACGGACAAAATCTTACATGTAAAACAGGAGGACTGAAGAACAGCGGGAATTAAACTTCAATAATATTCCTCTATGCTGGTATTGGTATTTATGATTAAAATGTTTAATTTACTCTGTTAACAATTTATTTTTTCCTATTGTTTACGAAGTCAGCATGCATGTATCAAATTTCACTGGAAAACAGTCTAGGAGAAGAAATTGTGTGAAAAAAAAGAAGTAATTTTCAACTGTGGAAGCTTAATATTGTAATCATTTTCAATCCGAAAAAATTACTATCATCATCTTCATTCCTTATTGGTTGAATTTAACTGGTAATATGATTTAAGCATATACATGATAATATTTGGTTTATATTCTTTGACATGTACATCGCTGGAACTGAAATGAAACTGAATAAATAAAAGATTATTTATTTTAAAACCACAATTGACATTAGCAGTTTATATTTTTGTCAAAAACATA
This sequence comes from Argopecten irradians irradians, assembly GCA_004382745.1. Classification (NCBI taxonomy): domain Eukaryota; kingdom Metazoa; phylum Mollusca; class Bivalvia; order Pectinida; family Pectinidae; genus Argopecten; species Argopecten irradians. The sequence goes on along the minus strand of SAYR01040034.1, from coordinate 470,196 downwards.
TTACGCTTATCGTTCATCGAACACACTAATCTTCAGCTTCGAGACAATTTTAATGAAAATCAATAAACATTAATTTGTATAACACAGGTCGTCTTAATGTTTTCCCGACCCCCTTGTACTATCATTGTAATTTGATTTTACCTTTTTTTTCGTCACCACATGAAAACTGCCTTTAAATCAATTCAATCCAATGAGACATACATTTACTGCAATTCATTATAACACTGTGGAAAGGCAATTCTGCAAAGATCAGCGAACATTGTTGAATTTACCTTGATATCTAACATGCACAGTATGGTACCATATGTAACAGGAAGAGGAGAAATGTAGCGCAGAAACCGGAGATTCGATCCTGGGGACTCTGCCGAACAACTAGCTGAGTGCTCTAACCTGGTCATCGATAATGACTCAGTCGCAGTCCCGCTACCACTCTCCCTCCTTTTTTGAATACATACGAGACCCTTTCAAAACACGACAACGCGTTGGTTATTTAGTTGGGTGCAATTCTGTAACAGGAGAGAAGAAAATGTAGCTCTTCCGACTGAGCTACCTGATTACTCGATAATTCAACCAGTCTGATCCCGTACAAGATATTTATCTGGTTATGTTATCTCCCTTCCTATTTTCATCTATCCTTTAATGACTTAGAATCTTACCTGGTGGAAAAGAATATTTTGTCTTTACAAATCTCGTCAAATTATGCATCACTGTGATTGTTGCAAGCTAAACTACGTATCCGCTAGCTGATTACTGTTGGATTGTTTAATGATCTCAAACACACTTATTAACTTATTGTGCCAATGTAAATATATTCTACCTTTTTCAAAATATTCCTGATTACTATTCATGTGTAATATCTCAAACATTGACTGTTGCACGGAGTACGGCGGACCAGACAGCCGATGTTTTGGACAACTGCTAGATATTTCAGTTTCAGGTTACGGTGGCCAATAAAAGAAAACAAACACAATGCGGTTTTTCATATGTTATTTCTTCTAAATACAACACTTTTTGGTGCAAGTTGTCAGCATTTATGGGGAATATTTTTGCATTGAAATTGTCACCTTCATACATCAGTTTTGGGACTCCCTGGACATTGTATTTCTCCCATTTTTTGATGCGCAAAATATATTGATAGTAGATTTTTTTAAGCATTTTCAGCCCTAAAAAAGTACCTGTGCAAATTATTACCAGTTTTTTACGGTATATATGATATTGGATGTATCCCAAACTTTTTATCATTATTATTTGCCAATAACACTGTTATGATAATCAGAAATATCTGATGGTCTACAACAAATGTTATATGAATTTTAACAATATTGCATAACATGGAATTAGAACTTAATATCAGTAAAGATAAAATATGTGATATTCTCAAGACGTAAATCGGTACAAACAACACCAGTTGATGTTATGGAATACAGAATTAGATTTATAAGAATTGTTTACATATCTAGGATACAGAAAATAATGTTAATAGCCCGTTTTTAAAGAAAGGGAAAAAACCTGCTGAACAAACAATTAAATCGGTGTTTGCTATTTATAAGAAATAAAGGAATGTATCTCTTGCTGTTCATCTTAAACTGAAAATATTTGATTCACTTGTAATGACAGTTTTAGTATACTCATCAGAGGTATGGGGATTTGAAAATAAAAAATGTTGTAGAAAAATTCAGTTGTAATTTTGTAAAACAATCCTGTTAAGAAAGTGTACAAACAATTTTATGGTCTATGGTGAGTTAACAAGTTATCCGGTTTGAATTGAAGTACAATGTATATCAATCAACTTGCTGTTTTACAAAAGAATAATTACAAAACTTGTTAAAAGTAGATTAATTGACCAATTTATTCAAAAATCACGTGGTGATATTGATAAGTCTTCTAGAGGACAGACATATTCTATATTTAAGACATTTTGGCATAGAAAAGTATGCCTCTTGCCTTTCTCTGCTGCAAAACAATACTTGTTAACTGATACTGTGGTCCCAGGAACTTGATGACAATAGTCATTAAGAATGGATATTTTCATTAACATCAAATTAACAAGGAAAATGCTGAATGTGTTATAAAATCATTTGACATATAACATCATAGGAAATATTAGAATGGGCTTCCAAGATTTTAGTATGTGTCTCTTATTTTACACCTTGGTGTTCAAGGAATCCTCAAAAGTCCAAACTGGAAGGAACACCAGCCAAATTTATTTCTTATTGTACAAAACTACATTAGTATTGACCTTAGAAATATATTTTAGGTCTCATTTCAAAGCCCAGACATCAGACCAAAACTATCATAACCGTATAGGTTTAATTTGAAATAATTCTATACTTTTTCATTTTTTTAAACTCCATGGGCACTTATTGGGTCAAATACGATAGTATTGAAGTTACATATCCAGATATCACCCAACATTACGGATGCTCCACCATTAATCCCAAATGGTATTTTTTCCTCTATCAAATACAGGAGCAGGTGAATGATGTATTTGTCTCCTGTTACAAAATTCACTTACTTTACAGCATTACCACCATTGAAAAGTTTGAGCTTATCATTTTACTTCAAGATAAAAAATATTAAAAATAGTTAATTGCGTACAGAAAAAATTCTGTAGCACTCAAAATATGCTTTATAGAATGAATTACATAATAATTGCACATGCATCAGAGGTAAAATAAATTATCTTATATTATTTTTTTATGTTAAAGATGCTCCACCGCTGACAAATAGTATTTTTTCACTATCAAAAACAGGAGCAGACGATTTAGTATTTTTCTTCAGTTACAAAAGTTACTTACTTTACACCATTACCACTGTTGAAAAGTTTGAGCTTCTAATTTTACTTCAAGTTAAAAATATGAAAAATGATTAATTGCATCCCGAAAAAATTCCTTGGCACTATATCTAATATACAATGAAGTAATGTTTGTGCATGCACCAAAGGCGAAATAAATTAGTTTATGTTGTTTTTTTGTGTTAATTAGACATATATATATACGATTAAACACCAATTATTGTTCAAATGATGAATATCCTTTGTGCTCTGTCGGCGGTGGAGCATCTTTAATTAGACATATATCAATATATACACAATTTAGCACCAATTATTTTTCAAAAGATGAGTGTCGGCGATGCTGCATCTTTATCTCTTTCACCCACGGCCCTCATAAATGGTCTAGTCTGATGTTTGATGTTAAACGAAGAGTCTAAGTGTAAAAGGGGAATTTACAATTAGCTTTCTGTGTCTCTGATTGTAGACTAGGGGGAGATAACCTACTTGTAGAATTCTGTATCTCTGGCTCTAGACTAGGGGGAGACAATCCTATTATTAGTATTGTGTGACTCAGACTCTTGACTAGGGGGACTCGGATAACCTACTTAAAGAATTCTGTATCTCTGGCTCTAGACTAGGGGGAGATAATCTGCTATTAGTATTCAGTGTCTCTGACTCTAGACTAGGGGGAGATAATCAGCTATTAGTATTCAGTGTCTCTGGCTCAAGACTAGGGGGAGATAATCTACTATTAGAATTGTGTGACTCAGACTCTAGAATAGGGGGAGATAATCTACTATTAGTATTCTGTTTCTCTGACTCTAGACTAGGGGGAGATAATCTACAATAAGAATTATGTGACTCAGACTCTAGACTGGGGGGAGATAATCTATTATTATTCTGTGTCTCTGACTCTAGACAAGGGGAGATAATCTACTATTATTATTCTGTGTCTCTGACTCTAGACAAGGGGAGATAATCTACTATTAGTATTCTGTGTCTCTGACTCTAGACTGGGGGGAGATAATCTACTATTATTATTCTGTGTCTCTGACTCTAGACTAGGGGGAGATAATCCGCTATTAGAATTGTGTGACTCAGACTCTAGAATAGGGGGAGATAATCTACTATTAGAATTCTGTAGCTCTGATTCTAGACTATGAAGAGATAATCAACTATTTGCATTCTGTAACTCTGTATCTAAACTAGGGGGAGATAATCTATTAGCATTATCTGTCTCTGATTCTAAACTAGGGGGAGATAATCTACACTAGAATTCTGTGGTGAAAATCTTATAAGAATGACAATTTTCTAGGTAAAAGCTAGGTCATAAAACCGAAATGCATCAGAGATAGAGTGGTCCTTGTTAACAAGATATCACATTTAAGGGGAGTGGGTATGTAATGCATACAAAGATAATAAAAATACCAGGCAAAGATAGCTACCTTATACTGCAGGTATTTTAAAAGAATATACCTGATATTAACATTCACATCAGGTGTTAAAGTTAATAGGGAAGAGATATTTTATTAATTTATCTTGAGATGTTTTAGTTGTTAAATGTGGCAAGTGTGCTTTAAAGGACCACCTACATTCTTTATCTATAAAGCAGGTGATGTACATGTGATGTACATGTGATGTAGATGTGATGTACAGGTGATGTACATGTGATTTACATGTGATGTACAGGTGATGTACATGTGATGTCTTTGTATGTGAACTATTATTTTAATGATATACAAATATGTAATATATTATGGTTGGTAATAATAATAGTGCGCTTTCATCATTATATATTAAAAATAAACCAGTATACACCATATTTGTTATGATATTTCTTCAGTGCACCTCATCATGGTTTGTCCATTATCTGTCATGCGCCATCTGTACACGTTTCATTTAAACTACTTTTTCTCCATAACAGAGAGGCCCAGGGTATTAATATTAGGTCTGTAGCAGGCTGGATTGAAGAGCTTCCAAGTTTATCCATATGAACCACCTTGACCTTCATTCAAAGTACAATAGGTCAAATGACTTACTTATACTAGTACATGGTGAGCGATACAGGCCCTCTTGGCCTCTTGTATTACTACTATATATGGTCATTGATGATCCACCTAGTCCAATCCCACTACAAATAAATATCCTATATTATGTGGTTAAGAATTTGCTCCAGTTGTTTGTAATGATTTCCTAAATTGTCAACCATACAGCCTTCATCCTCCCCAACCCTATACACACAGTAACCTTAATCCGCTCCCCCTCCAACACAACCACCACTACCTTCATTCCTAAGGTACCCACAAATCCATCAATTGCATCCTTTATGCTACTGACTTATACTAAAATATCAGGGATTTATAGATAAAAAATACAGTTTAAGCTCTAAAATTGCCATATGCTCCTGATGAACTATAGTTTTATGAGATGACAAACATTTACGGTGTCCAGAATGATGTGTCACAAAGCTACTGTTTGCCTGAAAAGGACTGTAGCCTTATCTAGCAGTAGTTAGAATGTGAGAAAAGCTGTCTAACAAATCAATATCACCCTCCTTGTGCCTGCCAATCAAATCCTGGCTCTACAACCCATCATTATTATTGATCCAACCTTTAGGGGCTCACCACAGGGAAATCTATAGAAATATTATAAATTGTAAGAAGTGCAAAAATAGTGTGCCACTGTTCAGGATCAAACCCTCATCCTTTCGGCCAACTGATCATGAGTTGATATAAGAGGAAATTCCCCTAAGCACGAAGCTAAAGGGCGACTGTTTTGCTATATTTACACTATTTACAATTAAAACTTGTGCTATATTAGTCTGAGATTTTTCTCAGGGTACTCTGCCTTCCCTTCACAAACAAAGCGTATAAGCAATTGCCCTCATGATTATAGTTGATTCAGATGGCTGTGGGAACTTTTGAAATTGAAAGTATTTGAGTTGACTGTTTTCACCATGCTGATGATACCTTTGCCAATTCATGGGACATTTACATCTATTTATTCCAAAATTTTGATAGCATCATTTTAATGTTTGCAAATTTGCTTTTATGGCTTTAAGATAATTCGAATACTACAAACATAATGCTACCTACATTGTACAACATATTTAATTTTAGATATTTTGTTTCAAGAAGAATGCATGTTGTACAGTTCTTAAGCTTGTTTATAGTATAGAGATCTTAATTGGGTACAACTTATATTCAAAATTAAAAAATCTTTGTAATTTACACAATACACTGACCATTGTAATTTTACGTTTTGTTTTTGTTAAATCTTTGTTTATGTAATCTGATATCTTCCCTGATTCACAGTTTACATTTGAAGTTTAACCAATTAGCACATATTGATTATTGGGTCTGCAGTACAGAACCTGATCAGGATTGTGACCTTGAGCGTAACTTGAAGGTCGTGCTTGTTTTTGAGTTGGTTGTTTCATAATGTCACTCTGGTCAAGGTGTAATAAACATGTGGAGGTGATGTGAGAAAAACATGTTTTTACGACCTTATTTCAAAGATATGAGTTAATTTGATAATTTAAATTTTGCCCACAAAATTAATTCAGAGACTCAGTCATTTGCCTGAGCATTAATCAGCTGAAGATGATGGACAGTTTTTGCCACTAACTGTCCTCCATTGGATCTTGAATCAATATTATTTCATAAAGACAGTCTTTAGGACACTAACATGGTGTCTTAAGTTGATGAGTTTTATTTCAGTACTCTGGTTTTGCTCAAACTGGTTAATCCTGAAACAACTCGTCATTTATCATTGCAAATACAGAACAAAGAAAAGTTTCAAAAGATTTCCAGGATATATGAATTGGGGAAAGTACTTTTGTATATTTCAAAGATGTTTAGATGAATTTAAATACCTGTATGTAATTATTAAGTTGAGTTAAAAATGTGAGACAAAATTTAAGACTCCTAAAACATACCTTTAAACTTACCTTTTCATTTTGTATTTTTCTAAAGATATGAAGATATATATAGATTGTCAATTTTATTGGAAAATTGCTTTTCATTACCAATATAAAACTTTATTATATATACTTCATAATATAACTTGATTTATTATATTACCACAAACTGTTTCGCTTGTTGAATGCTAATTAAGGACAAGATTTTGTCTTTTTTGTCGTCATTTGTTCACTTAAGAAGTCGTTTGATTCAAATTGAATGTATACATAATTTAAATATGTTCCATTTCATTGAATTTATATTTTTCTATACAAAGTGAGAAGATGTCACTGAAGTGAAGCGTCCTACATCTGAAGCTTATAATGAGCCCCGGACTGCTGTAGGAATACTGATTATATAAAAATAGATTAAGCAGAAAAGCTTTATTATTTGAAAGCAGAGAAGATTTAAGTTTATTTTTATTAAGATGACTGCCAAAAGAAAAAATCTAAATATGAAAATTATCGGTTTACATTCTTTGCTGAATATATAAGCTTTTATTAAAGATGCTCCACCGCTGACAAATGGTATTTTTTACACTATCAAAAACAGGAGCAGACGATTAAGTATTTTTCTTTAGTTACAAAAGTTACTTACTTTACACCGTTACCACCACTGAAAAGTTTGAGCTTTTAATTTGACTTGTTAAAAATATGAAAAATAATTAATTGCATCCCGAAAAAATTCTGTGCCACTATATCCTATATAGAATGAAGTACTGATTGCGCATGCACCAAAGGTGAAATAAATCATTTTATATTAATTTTTGTGTTAATTAGACATATATATACACAATTAAACACCAATTATTGTTCAAATGATGAATATCATTTATGCTCTGTCGGCGGTGGAGCACCTTTAGCATTGATCATCAATTGAAAACAAATTGAAACACAAGACAATTTATTTTAACTCATTCACCCCTGAGGACACATTTGAACTCTGCTAATATCAAAGACTGGAGCAGTCCATTATGACTTTCCAGGGGTCAATTAATGAGTTCAGTTGACAAAAATGTAATGCTTTGTGTACATGTATAACATTAATAAAAAATCTTTGAACCTTTTTCGGTTATGTGTCCCCCAATATACATTTATAGATTCTTGTTCGAATACTAATAATTTGTTATATTGATTAGATAAACATTTTATCTGAAAATAAACAACTCTGAAATAAAAGATATTTCCCCTTTTTGGGCTAACATGAAGGTTTCGTAAAAAAAACTAAAATATGCCAGTGTCAGTATAATGGAAATTCTCGGGTAATTATCATTGATAAATATTTTACCTGAAAACAATAACCAATATTTCCCCTTGTGGGGCCCCAGTTAAAGAGAGGCTGATACATTTGTGTGTGTGTAGCTGTATACTTGAGATGCTGACAACAGGAGTGATTCTTCCTGTATGTGCTGGACAAATTGTCACCAAGGTAAACTCAATTGTATTACAGATATTTAATTCTCTGCAAAATTCTACGATTTCCACGCTGATGATTTCTGGACATCACATTATTTCCATGTAGCATCCGGCTAAAGGAATTTAGTCAACAATGACATTCGAAGGTTCGTAAAGCGTGAAGATTTCTTCACATATGGGAATGTTGAAACGTAATTAGATACTATTGATGAGCTGACTGCCGTCAATTTCATGACAATTCATAGTCACTATCAAAAGATTATTTAACAGATGTTTTACAATTGTAACAACATTATCAGCTCTCTCTCATGAAATCTGAATATTTTGCAATAGATATCTATGATAGAATTCAAAACATATGGTAGCTGCATGTGTTGATGATATTAGCATACAGATCTATAAACATATTGATTATTGATTATTGATTATTTGATATGTCATTATTTGATTAACAGCTCATTCTTATGCAGATGTCATCCAGATTTTATTGATAATTGGAGAAATTTTCCTGGTGTATGATAATTTACTGATAACTCTATTAACTGAGTAAAAGTATATTTGCTCAGCATTTTCCAATGTTGTTTACGTGTGTGTAACCATTATAGGTGGACGTTTCCCTTAATTTATGTGTCATAAATAGCAGGTAACCTGAGTGCATACAGCATTAAGGTAATATCTGCATTGTCTTGAACAATTATAAAGACATTTTCTGAAAAACGACATCATAAACGTTAGACTTTCATTCTAACATCATCAATTTCAGTGATTGGAAAGTATTGATATACAGTTACTGTAAAACCTCTGTGAACTACCTCTGTATAAAGACCACCTGCTTAATAAGACCACTTTTAGGATCCCAAATGCCCAATATCAACACAATTCAACCTGTGTATAAAGACCACCTGGCTAAAAAGACCTGTTTTTCTCTGTCCTTTTGCTGGTCTTCATAGGTTTGACTGTGTACAAAATATCATGTCTTGTTTTGGAATATTCAGACATATCTTAATTTACCAAAAATTGTTAAGTTGGACCACAGTGGTTTTGGAATGCATTTGTGCACAATGTTCATGTGAAACATATAACGACATTTGCTTACATGCATAACTAATAACAAACATTTATCATTAATTACATGTAACTATATACAATACTGACTTACTAGTATATAAATATACACCGCTATAGTGCCATTGTTAACGGCAATGGAACAATACAATGGTGTGGTGAATTATTGATAACTGACCCCTGCAATCAGATGGTTATAAGATTTCTGGAGCTGACCCTTCATTTCTAGACTAGCGATAGTTGACTAAGTGGTTAACAGGTGTACATGCCTTATAATCAACAATAACTGTTATATAGGGGGTTAACCATCCTCGATACTCCAGTGGTTCCAATCACTTACGATCTCTACACCCCTGGACTATCTCATAGTAAAACTGGAGGCAACAGAACAGAACAGGTAATTTAGTCATTTGATGTACATCAAAAGAGCCGTATAACGTACACTGTGGTTCACTGTGTGGCTTTGATGTTAGGCGTAGGTTGCTCTCTCTAGTCTTCAAAGGAAATCTTTGCTAGCCTGTGATTGGTCAAATGTTTTCCGCTGAACTGCCTTCAATTTCACTATGAGATAGTCCAGTAAGTGATCGGAAGCCCTGGAATATCGAGGGTGGGGGTTAACATGAATTCCAGCTACCAAACGAATAATAAATCACAGTCTTGGTTATAACATAATATTTACAGTTTGCACTGACATGGACTCAATAACCATGCTTTCTTGTATTATCATTATCAGTGTATAATGTTAGCACAACACGCGCGGCGATTCTATTGTTACGTGAATAGTGGCTGGCGTAGCAACGTGAGGTCATGACCCCACTTTTGGCGGGAACATATGAATGACTCGATTCCAATCAGCTGTTCATTCGAATTCGTTGACGATGACGGGAGAAAAATATGGGTATTTTAGTAAAAACTATGTAACTGCCGCAAGAAAAAATAATATTCATTTACTTGAAAACTGTAAATATAAGGAATAAATGTTTATTTTGTTGAGGTTATGAGGGTATAATGATAATGGAGCACATGTAAATTTTATGTAACCCAGCTTCAACATCTATTCCTTGATTAATTTAACTCATAAATATGGTTGTTTGTAATATCTGTATAACGAAGTACAATGTATGTCTATAAAGAAGTAATTTTGCAGGTCACCAGATGTTCGTTACAACAGTGTTTTACTGTCTATTATTAATTAAATCTATCAAGTAATTTTCTATGGTACCAAACTTGCCTCTCTCCAAGTAAATCATGAGGTTAATTGATATTTTTTTCTTTGGAATCTCCAGCTTCCTAACGGACCTCTTTGAAATAATAGGACATAGTTCATGTACATCAAAACAAAAAACAAATTTCAAGAAATAGTGGTGATGTCCATTATTTTAGGCTGTGCAGATGACAAGATAATATTATATATTATATACAAATAAGATATGACTTAAAGTGGATACGCATACATAGTATGACATATATTTCTTCATATATTATTGATAAGCCCTATATATTTATCACATGCACATCATATGTGTAGTTCTGTCATGATAGTCACAAGTTCCAATGTCACTTTATTCAAGTTTAAATTTTGGAAATATTAGATATGCTCTGATTTTCCACTATTTTCATTGGATAATAAATGGTCATGTGATGTTCAATACATAGCATAGAGTCAGTATTTCTTTGTGAACTTCATTGCACACATGCTGCATTCTTTAGGGTGCCGTTCTTTGACCAATGGTTTTCTTATAATTAATATGCACATGTACATTAACATTGTTTTCGACATTTGCTGAAGAAATGAGATATGAAAATTAAGGACCTTTGGTTTGGTCCATATGGTGTTATATTACCCTAGTAGAACTTAAAATAATGACCTTGGGTTTTGCCCTCAGTCATTATTTATTCTACTTGGACGATATACCATCATATGGACCTCAACCAAAGTCCATTATTGATATGTATATATAGACCTACTTCAGCCTTTTTGCATGTTTTTTTTTGTGACTTCTTCCTTGTAAACAGATGGTAATATCATGGGTGACTGCACTGGATACGTTTGAACAGTAGCCTTTAAAAGACGACTAAAACTTACTTTAAGAACCCCTCTAGGGTTTAAAGGTTATTGATAAAATGAATAGTCGAACACGTTTATTTTTGTTTGGTATCAATGAAGTGAATCGGCTCCCTATACACTCTATACTTGTAATGTAGAAGACAACTTTCAGTCAAGCCAGTATAAGTATTTTGTTTACTGGTGTTCTTTCAAAAGTATTGTCATCTTAACTTCTTGAAATGTTCAAATTCAAAAATTTTGTTTAAGATATACATGTATTAATTTCTTTGGAATTTGTAATGGGTAATTGAGAAATCAAACTTAAGTTTCATTTCAATCTATACAGTAACACATTTATCAATTTATGTCTTTAAAAATACAATATTTTGTAAAATAATTTGCGTCATTTTTTTTATGTTAAGCTGATGATAAGAACTTGAAAACAATGTAACCGTATATATGTACTGGGTTGTATATCGAGGTGTAATCCCTTGTATACATGTATTTACTATCATATGAGCTCCTTACATAGTTATAACAGTACTGACTTATGCAACAGCTAGATGGCTACAGTACATGAAGGTTAGTTCTCATAAATCAGTTGATTATAAGCATGATACATTTGTACAAATGTGGATTGTAAATACAGAGTTATCTGCCTTTGTGAGTAGGTTTGATTTTGATTTCATTTTTTTGGAAGCGTAACATTATACTTTTCAGAGAAAACAAAGTAAGTTTTGCTCACAATAAATATAAATACCAAGTAATGACTTTACAATGGCTACCCTAGACCTGCAAGGGAGGTAATTATTTCATAAGCAAAGACCGAATGATAATGCAGAGTCTGAATTCTACTGTGTAAAATTTGTCATATTTATAGAAGTCCACATATATTGCCTTGAACAAAAAGTATCCAATTTATTTCTTTGTCATATAACGCTCTAGAGCAAATGATACCAATAAATGTAACCAATTTTTTTATTTTTATTTTATTTTAATTATAGACCAGTTTCCTTTGACCAGTCTTCTAGCTGTGACTGATCATTCAGAAAAATAGCCTGACGCGAATCATATTATATTGCAGCTAGAAGATATTCTCACTTTATGCATTCTATTAAAACAAGTTATATATGATTATTATAATATATAATAATTTGACAATTAAATTAACAATTTTATTTAGGCCTATTACATATTGATAAATACCTTCGGATAGTTTAAAATGGGTTTCCAGTCATGGTACATTGTATGTACATGCATATTACGCATATTGAGTCAGATAATCGTCTCACATATGGTCAAGCATATATAGCAAATGCTCTATTGAATAGTCAATATAGCATTGATTAGATTGAAATGACCTTTCATGAAGCAACCAAGGTTCAATACTCTGATCAAATCAGCTTGTATATAGGTATGGATCAGTCACCTTTTAAGTCGATATTTCCTGAGGCTAACATATATATATATCAGAAAATAAGAAATAAAAACAATAACGACTGACTAGTGAGCGCTTTCGCCCCATTCAAGGGAGCGCTTCAGAAAATATATATACCATCTAGGTATTTTGTTCAGTATACTTTATGCAATTTATACATGAATATCAAATTATGGTGAGGTTTGGTGAAGAAGCAATTAAATGAAAGTAAAAAAATAAAAGAATAAATGAAAATAAAAGTTGTTGGTGGGGTCAGGCAGGGGGGAGGGGTTGTCCCACCCTTCATTAAAGTACATGTACATGTACAACAAAACACGTACATTTATAATGATTGGATTTATGGTCATCAGGTAGTCAATTTCTATCCCCACCAGTTCCTGTACGATGTTTGTAATTTGTGTATAACAAACTATGTCTATAACAAGGTGAATTTGTTGGTCTCCAGAGGTTCTTTATAACTGTACTTTTACTGTACCATTTGGCATGTACATGTCTGCATGTGTATGTGAGGTATGAGTTGTGAGTTGGAGAATGAGAGTTTGGATGCATGGTCAGGGGTCATCTCACTGTCTTGCTGTGAGAGGAGCTGTTGGTTCTGGTGAGAGCTTAGGGCAGGTGGGTTAATGAAGGCAGGTACTGTGTTAATTTGGTTTGGAGGAGAGGCTTAAATTGAATACTAAACTCAGGTACATTTGTATACAGGGTTGAGTGGATATGAGACAGGTGACAGGGGAACAGAAGGAAAAGAGATAGAAACTCAATTTAATTAAATCTAGGTAATCTTTAAATCTTGATTGCGAGACAGTTCATTCACATTTAGCTTTGGAGTTTCACAATGGTAACAATAACATTCATTGTAATTTATATGGCATTGTATATAGGTGTATACTCTAGATGAAAGCTCGGTGTGCTTTCTCTATCACTGGCCTACACTTAAATGTCCAATCAATGTTCACCCTGTTTAGCTGTGGCTGTATTTTTATTTCAGGGATATATACTGACTCAAATGATATAATCAGGTGTTCGTTATAAATGTGCTACATTAAACGCTACCTTTATCAGACTAAGTGATATATTCACCAAGCTAGTTGATAAAAGATTAAGATGAAAAATTCTTTGACTGAGATTTAAGTGCTTCCAGGCTTGAACTTACATTTCGTTGCCACTGTATATAATTTGCAAAATTTTGTCTTGTGAGGAGCTGGAACTGTAAAATGTGAATTACTGACAAATTCTGATTTTGAATGACAAGCTGAAAACCTGACTCCCAACAGTCTAATCATGAAGTTGCAAATATATTTTTTTGAATGGATTAATAATTACTGATGATTCTCAATTCTGTGATGACTGAACTAGCTACTGAGGTAGCTGATTTTTTCCTGATAAGGAACAAATTGTGTATCGCCATTCATAGTAAGATGTTTACTCTACATAGAATTCTTATTACAGTAGTCTATATATAACTTAATAATAAGCATGCATAGCTGGACATCCTCGGTACTCCAGGGGTTCCGATCACTTACAATCTCTACACCCCTGGGCTATCTCATATATAATAGTAAAACTGAAGGCAGCTCAGATGGAAAAATCTGAACCAATCACATATATGCCAGCAAAAACTTCATTTGAAGACTACACAGAGAGCGACACCCAACTTCAAAGCCACACAGTCAACCACAGTGTATCGTTATACGGCTCTTTTGATGTGCATCAAAGGACTAAAATTACCTGTTCTGTTCTGTTGCTTCCATCTTTACTATGAGATAGTCCAGGGGTGTCACTAAGAGATCGTAAGTGATCGGAACCCCTTGAGTATATAGGATGATAGCCGGATATTTATGCGGATCAAATTTTTTCGCAATTTCAGCTAAAAACAAGAATATTATTCTTTTGTTAATGGTTGGCAAAAAATAAAATCTCGATCCTTCTAAAATAACTTGCTATAGAGTATTTCTTATAATGTCAGCCTGTTCAATCGTGTATAAATATTTAAAATAAAATCAAAATGGCCTTTTATTTCAGGTAAAAATAAATGCAACTGCCATTCTTTTTTATGGCTGTCTATATTAATACAGATCTTTAAAATATTTAATAACATTCCCCTTTATTTCAGGTGAAAGCTAAAATGCCAGTAAAACATGGAAGATAAAGACAACCCTAACGTAGTAACTTGTGACAGTTGTAATTCATTATGTCTGGTTCGTCGGACGAAAACGCTGCTTTAATGGCGTCAGCAGGAGAAGGATCGCGACAGAAGAGGAAGAAGGCGCCGGACTGGAGTCGGTTTGGACTTAGCGCCGACCAACAGGAAGCGGGCGGGGCTAAGAAGTATACACACGCTGACGTTGAGGACGGTTACCAGCAGGCTGACGACGGAAAGCAGAACGAACTTTACCGTGAAGATCAGGTAAATTTTGTTTGAGAATTAGGAAAGGCTCTGTTTGATCGATTATTTCACCCCTGTATACATTTTTCATTTTTGAGCTCTTCTAATTCAAAAAATGGAACAGTTCATTATTGAATTTTCAGGGATGGATGAGTTCAGAAATGGAAGATAAAACCTTAAAGATATTGATATATATATATATAAAGAATTCAATTATGTTAGAATTGTTGAAGGTAGTTGAAAAATCTGAAATATTAAAATGTGGTTGATGGTATATATATATAAGTTTAATGTCCTTTTAACAGTCAGGGTCATTTAAGGACGTGCCAGGGCCACAAAGGGCAACATGCTATGGCACTGTACAAGATTACACAACACAATATATACCGCTATGAGTAAGTCTCCCAAAACATACACCTCTTACTACATACACGCTACACAACGCATACATGGGAGGCCGTCCTTACATGACCCTGGCTGTTAATTGAATGTTAATTAATCAAACAAAGAAAACAATCAGACTCAGAACTATAAAAACAAATAAAATAATAGGCAATGGAAATGAAATAATAGGCAATGCCACATATTTAAGTTTTATCCTGATCTCAAAGAAATGTTATGATACACAACTTTTGTCAGATTCAGCACTATAATAACAAATAAAACATGTTGTATTGACTTGAGTATCATGTGATGACTCAGGAGATGTATTTTTATGTAAGAGACGTGTTACATTTATCACAGGAGACAGAAAGGTATTGAATGATTGTTTAATCAATGTCCTCCTGTTACCAGTCTATATCCCTCGCAGCCTTGTGTACCATACATACTGTCTATAGTTGTCAGTACATATACAGGCTTTGGTCTTGGCCTAACACTGTATTAAATGTAATAACCACCCCATCCTTGATACTCCAGAGGTTACGTTCACTGGCTTATATCCACCCCTGAACTATCTCATAGTAAATTAAGCTGGAGGCAGTTCAGGAGAAAAAAACTGACCAATCATAGGCCTGCAGAAATTATAGTGATAGCGACGCCCACCTTCAAAGGCACGCAGTCAAGTTGTCCACAGTCTACTGTTATGTGATTCTTTTGATGTACATCAAAGGATCAAATAACTGTTCGGTTGCCTCCAGTTTTACCATGAGATAGTCCAGCAGTGTATATAACATCAGTGATAGTAACCCCTGGAGTATGAAGGATGTAAACATCTAGGGGCCACTCATGTACAACATCTCAAAAATGGTGAAATATCAAACAATGTACAACAATGTACATGTATATGTGGGAAATCTATGTGTAGAAACAATATAGTCCTATATAGGGTTTAGTGGGTCCAGATAGAGCCCAATTGATCCATCATAGGAGTCCTCAAGGGGTTATCAATTTAAGCCAGTTTTTTGGATAGAAGACATTTTATGTCTGCTCTATGATTCTGGGTTGGACAAATTATGTTTCTCTCCATCCAGTCCTAATTTCAAGTTGAGGGGAAAATATTTATGTCTGTAAAGGAAATCAATACTACCGTATTCGACCCAATAAGCTCCCATCCCCATTTTTGAGGCCTTGATTTCAATTGCCCAGGCATAAATCAAGACCAAAATCTGTATAGATTTGCAATAATATCATCTTATAAGCACTTTTCTATTTTTTAAATGTCCTGGGCGCCTATTGGGTCGAATACGGTATGTGTTTATTTACAGTAAAGCACAATAAGTGTTATAACAAATCGTTAGGTATATTGATACTAGTGAACTAAACCAAAACAATCTATATACTGTAAATCATGGTAATAACGTACCTCTGGGTTCCAACAAAGTTAGGATACTCTGGCTATCCTCCCTCCCCCTCATCCTAAAGTGACCCTTGCTGTTGATATAAAGTGAATAAAAGAATGCTGCATAGTGTTAATTCCTTGTCATATACAGTTGATCCTTGTTAACTCAAAGTGGTTTAAAATTCAATTGGTACATCAAGTGACGAAATACTAGATTCTGATTGGGGTACAGATATGGGTACTTTTTGCCTTCGGCTCGGGCACTATTCCATCCCTCGACAATACTTTGAGGCAATATTATACCCTCTCATGATCGGCCAGGCCATAATAGATAAAGAACACATGCACCTATTTGATATCCTTGGTCCTGACCAAATCTTTCTCTATTTGCCTTAGGCTTCGGGTTATTATTCAGATTACTGCACATTTGGGCCATTATAGGAATCTATGTATGGTAACTACTGTAAAAGCCATTGACTGATTGACCTGATGCTGACCCGAGGTTGATGTATGTTTCCATGGTGATTGATTGTCAACGCTCTCATGTAATTATGCTGTTGACATTATCATATTTAGCAACACGTCAAAGATTAGTAATATTGATTGGTGGTTCCTGTGTCTTTCCTGTAAGATTAGGGTAATGGTACAGTGGGCGACACAGATTTGATATATTTATCAAACATTTCTTTGTCATTATAGTTTCATTGATAATACTGTCAGATATTTTACCACAAGTTCTACATATCATAAATTGAATTCAAAGTTTTGTACATATTAAGTTATACAGTTGGATATGATAACAGGCAATGTCTACTATCAAATCCTAGCTTCCCAGAGTTCACCTCTTGGTGGCTGGCAATGTCTACTATCAAATCCTAGCTTCCCAGAGTTCACCTCTTGGTGGCTGAGTAGGTGTCTGACATTCTACCACTATAGCCGGGCTCCACCTCTTGGTCACAGTGGCTAAGTGGATAAGGTGTCTGACATTCTACCACTATAGCCCCTCACCTCTTGGTCACAGTGGCTAAGTGGATAAGGTGTCTGATATTATATCACTTAAGCCTTCCAGCTCTGGGTCACAGTGGCTAAGTGGTTAAGGTGCTGACATTCTATCACTAACCCTCTACCTCTGGATCATGCTAGCTAAGTGGTTAAGGTGTCTGATATTCTATCACTAACCCTCCACCTCTGGATCATGATAGCTAAGTGGTTAAGGTGCTGACATTCTATCACTAACCCTCCACCTCTGGATCATGCTAGCTAAGTGGTTAAGGTGTCTGATATTCTATCACTAACCCTCCACCTCTGGATCATGCTAGCTAAGTGGTTAAGGTGTCTGATATTCTAGCCTAGGGCCGTTTTCAATAACATGGTTTGACTGGTTGGAACTAGAAGCACCTGGTGATTTTATATTGTTTCAGACAAGCCTTGATAAGGTCCTCACAGGCCTGTATCACTAACTACTTGAAATAATGATTTTTGCAAATGGTCGAACCGCTGTTGTTAACAAACAAATATAGCCTACCACTAGCCCTCCACCTCTGAATCATCAAGTGGCTGAGTGGTTAAGGTGTCTGATATTCTACCACTAGCCCTCCACCTCTGAATCATCAAGTGGCTGAGTGGTTAAGGTGTCTGACATTCTACCACCTGTCCTCCACCTCTGAATCATCAAGTGGCTGAGTGGTTAAGGTGTCTGACATTCTACCACTAGCCCTCCACCTCTGAATCATCAAGTGGCTGAGTGGTTAAGGTGTCTGATATTTCTATCACTAGGGATTATTAGTTAAGGTATCTGACACACAAAAGACCTCCACATCTGAGGCAAGGTGTTTAAGTAATTATTTCAATAACGAAAACTAGGCTTCCACCTCTGGATCATAAAGGTCCCATGGTTAAGGATATATCATTTTTTATGGTCAATATATTACAATATCCACCTGAAAACAGGTCAATGGTTGTATTAAGTATCTACCTCAGATTCATTACAGTTAGGCCCCAGCAGTGTAGATGTCTCGAAAATCTATAGCTTCCATTTCTTGTCGGAGTCGACAGAATGAATTAATCATTAGGAAATATTGATAATGGTTTTTTAACAAAAATAATGTGACTACCCATAATTTTGCTTTTTGTTTCATTTCCAGAGCCTCTCGCCACAGAAGCCATGGTACAAGGCCAATTTCTTCATTTCGGAGCCGGTGTTGTTTGGGACATGGGACGGTGTTTTTACTTCCTGTATGATAAATATCCTTGGAGTGATCATCTTCCTCCGAATGGGATGGATCGTGGTAGGTGTGACCTGTTCATGGCCTTGTATACATACATACGCTGTAAAGGTTACCTATAAAACACTTGTTTATCAACCAGCTTGTAAATATTGAATGAAAAGTTTGTCCAGAGGTTAGACATTTTGTAAAAATAAAGTGATTTTGGTCTTACTTGGAATAATGTATAGTAGGTTAATTTCAAAGGTATCCCGGCAGTTTATTATCACTATATATTCACAGTTTACTGATATCTGTGAATTCAAAACATTAATGAAATAATTGCTACAATTTGATATTGTTGAAATATGGACCCTGTGAACTAAATACCACTATACAGAATGAATAAGCTGTCTCTCGTAATTAGGTCATTGTTGCTATGGTACACTGCATAGAAACGTAGAATTTTGTGGAATACATCTCCATAAATATACATTATTTGCAACTAAAAGTTAAGATAGTCTTCTGTCACTTTTTCACCTCATAGGTGAGACAGTTTCTGTGACCTTGGCCTTAACCTTTGACCTTCATAATTAAGGAAAGAGCAGGCCTAAATGATATAAATAAATCCTTATTGTTATAAATGAATTAAAGTACATACATTTTCATGTGTTTTTCACCACATATTGCAGGGAAATGCAGGAATTGGACTGACCATTTTGACGATCTTCGTTGCGGTGATGATAGTTCTTATCGTGGCTTTGTCAGCCATCGGTGTTTGTGAGCGATGTAAAATGGAGTCAGGGGGCGTATACTTCCTACTGTCACATGTCCTTGGGGCCAGAATTGGAGGCAGTATCGGCGTCATTTACTGCTTTGCTCAAGTAAGTCAATCTACGGAAGTTGGAAAAATTGTGTGTAAACTACTGTAAACCATATTATTTTCAAAATGGCATTTTCACAATGACAATTCATAATTTCATGATTGAGATGTCTTAAGTTCAATTTAATTTGCATTTGAAACATTTTCACAGCGATTTATTTTCGCAATTTCTTTTTGTCCGTGAAATAAGTAAAATTAAGTTTGTTTATGTGTATGTATTGTGGGGTCCTTTAACACTTTACAGACATAATACATTGAAATTTAAAATAATGAGATTATTGCTTGTCATATAACTGTAAGAAATGAAAGACGTCTTAAGGTGACAAAGCCATTGAGTTTTCCAATTTTGATGTGCAAACATTGTTGTTCTTTTTCTGACTTGACAAGGCCATTTTTTCTTGTCATTCACAAAATTACGTTTTCTCAGAAAAATCTAAAATCTAAGATAACTCATTACCAATCAATCATTCTGCATGCAAACCGCTAATAATTCAAAATTATAATTCTGGTTTTAATTAAGAATTGTTTATATTTATAGTCAGTGAGTTGTTCTTTGTCGGTGATGGGATTTGGAGAATCGATCGAACAACTTGCCGATTTAGACAACCCCTGGGTAGCTAAGGGCATCGCCGTGGGGCTAGTACTTCTTCTCTTAGGTAGGTTTGCTTTAATATAGCACCAGCAACAATTTTATTATTAATCCTAGATAAACAAACTCTTTAATGTCCATTTTAAGACCCATAATATCTGATTTATGTATGGCATAGGCCAAGGGAGATAACTTTACCATTGTATTTATACTGATTGCGATAGAGTGAATGATGACTGCTTGAGGACTTGCAACATTACTTTCTTAGCGTTGAGATGTTGGAGATTAAGACCTTGATTGTTTAGAATGATAAAAGTTTTACATTTATATGTAACATGCAAGTAATTCAGCATAAAGACCTATGAAAGGTAATAATTAAGAATCTATACATGAATAGAGCTTAAGTTGTACAGAACCATTAAATATACACTTATTCCAGAATTACTTTCAGTGAAATAACAAAATTCAGCAAATACATTCTTTGTTTACCTCAGCATGCCTCATTAACCAATCAAATTACTGATGATCAATCAGTTTATGTTTCTAATTAAACAATCATGAATTTTCTGTCTGATTCCTATACTTCTGCCTATCTTTATTAGGTATAAACGTGGCGGGAGTCAAGTGGGTAATCCGACTACAGCTTGTGTTACTTATGGGACTCTTCCTCTCCGCCATGGATCTCATCGTTGGCTCCTTTCTACACACAGACGCAGGTAAGTCCTCTTCTAAATCACCCCTGGAATATCATAATATATCTAGTCTTTGATTTAGAAGAGGCTAAATGATTCTTCCTGTTTTCGGAGAATTTTCTTTAATTGATCGATAAATATTTATGAGCAACAAGTTATGTTAGATATGATATGAAACATCATCAAATGATTTTTTTTTTAAATACATTGACATAAGGAGGAAGGTTCCTCTCAACTTCTCCTTTCAATCATATCGCTGTAAATTTGATTTTTGTCTTTTTTTACGACAAAATGTTCCAAAGGAAGGAATTAATCTCAAAGGTCTAATGAATACTGTGATAAATTGTATTACCAACCAAATTTATATTGATCATAAGTTTCAAATAATTTTGAGAAAGAGATATAGCAACTTTTAATAAATTTAAAGATGCTCCACCGCCGACAGAGCATAAATGATATTCATCACTTGAACAATAAATGGTGTTTAATTGTGTATTTATATGTCTAATTAACACAACAAATAATACAAAATAATTTATTTCGCCTTTGGTGCATGCACAATCAGTACTTCAGTCCATAAAGGATATAGTGACATGGAATTTATTTCGGGATGCAATAAATTATTTTTCATATTTCAACTTGAAGTAAAATTAAAAGCTCAAACTTTTCAATGGTGGTAATGGTGTAAAGTAAGTAACTTTTGTAACTGAAAAAAAATACTAAATCGTCTGCTCCTATTTTTGATAGTGAAAAAATACCATTTGTCAGCGGTGGAGCATCTTTAACTATAGATATAGATTTATTAGATTCTAATAGGTTTTAATGACTACCTTGATACTAATATCATCCAGGAAAACTACAAAAATGAAATATACACAGTAAGAATGAAATTTGAGCAGAAATGTACATGGAAATTTAATAATTATCAACCCAGTCTAATCCCTTGACCACTAATCCTTTTGTGTGTCTTTGATATATGACTACTGGGTATTTCAGTTTACATTTACCGTATTCGACCCAATAAGCGCCCATGTCCCTATAAGTGACCCTCCCCCTTTTGAGGCCTCAATTTCAATTGCCCAGGCATAAATAAGGACCAAAACTACATAAAACGGTATAAATTTGCAATAATTTTGACTTATTAGCACCTTTTCATTTTTATCAATTTTTTATGTGCCCTGGGCGCTTATTGGGTCGAATACGGCATGTAACAATACTGACCTTGATATTTATTTATCCTCTTCTCACAGAACATGGAGTTAGAGGGTATTCCGAGTTTAACTTGCGTAACAACTCTGGGCCCGATTACCAGGAGGGAGAGAACTTCTTCACTATTCTCGGACTTTTCTTCTCCACGGTAACAGGCATCCTGGCAGGCATTAACATGAGTGGTGATCTACGCGATCCATTTCATAATATACCAAATGGCACCCTGGCTTCACTCGGCGTCGCGTAAGTTCAGCTTCCCAGAAGTTTAATCAATATAATTTAGATTTAAAATCTAAGTTTTTTAAAAGCACTTCCAATGAAAAATAAAGCGTACAGGTAAGTTGATTCATTTGATGTTGGGTCTTCGAGATATTGAGGTTCAGAATTTTAAATGTATGTCATAGTAGTGATTAGTTCTTCTGGAAATATATTGTCAAAACTTGTAACGTGCAAATTTATTGTATTTTGTTCTCTTTGTTTAATTTAGGACGATTCTCTACATATCCTTCACATTGGTCCTTGGAGCTACGTGTGTGAGAACGGTCCTGATAGATGATGTGATGATAGCTAAAGAGGTGAGTTATCTCCCCTGTAACTAAATAGGTGAGTTATCTGCCTGTACGTAAAAAGGTGAGTTATCTCCCCTGTTTCTAAATAGGTGAATTTATATCTCCTGTTACTCTCAAGGAGGTGAGTTATCTCCCTTATAACTTAAGATTTGAGTAATCTCACAGATTCTAAAGTGAGTCATCTCCCCTTTAGCTCAGGACCTGAGATATCTGTCATTTTGCTAAGGAGATGAGTTAGGAGTTATAGGTAAGTATGCAAGTTATCTCCCCTGTTGATTTAATCTGTCAGATAACAAACAAACTTGATAGACAACCCAAAAGATCATTTGGATGACAGTATGAGGTCTGTAATGTTTGAACTAGACATTGGTGGAGTTACATTTCCCTGAACATTACAAGTCAAATCAATTTTCAATGTGTCTTTTTTTTCTTATTTTGAAAAAAAAATGTTTAGAATACCATATGCATTTATAAATACCATATTATTTTTGTTATTTGATATTCTGTTTTGAAGATTTTTTTCTCACAATATTTTCTTTGTAGGTTGCGTTTGTGGGTTACCTGTGGTTGGTCGGTCTATACATCTCCTCGGTGTCGTCGTGTATGGGCAGCCTCTACGGTCCTCCCAGAATCCTCCAGTCTATCGCCAATGAAAATGTCATTCCAATAATACGGGTTCTCGGCCAGGGTGTTAGTATTTATTTGCTGTTTTTGATGATGATAGCAGCTTTAATTTACAGTCTCTTATGTGTCTGACTAAATCATTCTTGGTATAATAAAATATAATGCAGTATGTATTAATGACGTCATGTAATGGTAAATGTTGCATTTCTCTCCCCTAATGGAGATCTTATTCTTAAAGGATTGTTACATTTCCAAAAATTTGCACATCATAATAACATTTAATTTTGTTCTAATAACAACTGGCCCTAAATCAAAAACTATTAACCAGCTGATAAATGCTGAATATCCAATTGTCATGGTCTTCCTTACGTTTGTTTGTTACTTTTTGTGTTTCAGAGAGGGCCAAACAAAGTTCCGATATATTCTCTAATCCTAGTGACACTTGTAGTTCTCCTGTTTATTTGTGTCGGCGACGTCAATACATTAGCTCCTATAGTAACCACAGCATTTATGATGACGTACGCCGCTATTAACTACTCGTATTTCGCATTAGCAATGACTTACGAAAAGAGACAAGAACGTGAACGAAACCTTAACGTCACGCCAACAAACTCTAAAAAAGTTCAGAATGTGGTGTCCAGAGGCGAGATCTCTAATGGGACGATTACCTCCAGTTACGGTTCAACAGGGACCCATTTAGAAGGCCAGCGCCCTAAAGATTCATTCGAAAAATTCGCAAGTGATTTAGATAAATTATTCCCGGAGAGAATGACTCAGAGAGGGCAGCACCATCTGTTGCGGCAGGGCAGCGTGGGAAGTGGCAGTACAGCTACAACGCCAGAAGCCGACTTTGATGCCACTAAAAAATCCAAGTCACATGACACATTTTCTGAACAAAGTGATACATCGTCTCTCTTGCCAGAAAAATCAGCAACTGGAGCAGAAAATGCTGCAGGTAGGTCTTGTTGTTGTGGTTATAATTATTTAACTAAATATTTTAAAACCCTCTTTATACCCCCGACCGTATCAAATACTGGTATAGGATTGTCCGTCTGTCTGTCCACCTGTCTGTCTGTCTGTCTGTAGACACAGTCTTGTTTGGAGAACTCGTCCTAAACTACTCACAGAACTCTGACATAAAAGGGTGTAAACTAAAAAATAAATATGTTCCTTTTAAATTAACAGCTTTACAAGAAGAAAAAGGTCTGTTGGAATTCTAATCTTGTCTTGCTAGGTGAAAGGCGAATGGATCAACACCATATGCGATCACGCCACCCAATTTGATCATCCAATATTTCTCTAAATGCCTTCCTTATGTGTCACATTGTAATCATGTTGAAGTGATTGAACTTGAAATTCTTATTTTTCTTGTTTTCAGAACCTCCAAAGAAACCACGCAGTACAGAAATCACAAAAATGCCACGTTCGTGGTACTCATTTTTTTGTAATCGCTGGCTTGCACTTTTTGGGGTATGTACCTAAAAATATTTGCATTTTGTTGGATTTATGAATAATGCATTCATACAAGTGCATCTTCTATTCAAGATTATTTTAGCACAGATTATGGAAGGATCTAAATCTTGTTTTTCAATAAATTATATAATGTGTTACATCATTAACAGATGCTGTTTGACTTTTTTATCCTTTCTTCAGTAAAGTCAAAAACACAATTTAATGGTCATTAGTTAAAATTACAATGTGAAAGGTTAGACATGAATGTCAAAGGTCAATCAAATGGGAACTGTTTCAAATGTATAGTCTGAATTACAGACCAAAGGCGAACATGGCAGAACAAAACATATGGCTGTACTGCAAACCAACTTTCTTTCATGTGCGATTTCATTTCGCTATCCAAATAAATTCGCGAAAGTTTATCACTGCAAACTTTCATCTATATTATTGATACTAATAGGAATGTCCAGTTAATTTATAAAATCTGCTAGGTAGTGTAAAAAAGTTATGTAAGGACCAAACATACGCAAAAGGTATACTGTCAGCCTTATGGAAATATAACCTTAAATGGAAACAGTTGCAAAGGTCACAGTCTGAGACAAAAGTTACTATTGAAATCAAACAAATCAAATAAAGGTATAACACTTGTCAGCCTTAAAGGGTCAAAGGTCCAATTAATTTTCAATATTAAAAAAAAATATGATATTACGCAATTAATACATTTAATGCAGATCTGGGACACAACTTTCTCGCAACTCTAAATGATAATTGTATAATTGTATTAAAACCTTCATTTTTGTTCTTTTTTTTCAGACTTTTGTGTGTTTTTTCATCATGTTTTCCATACAATGGGGCTATGGACTCGCTGAGTTAACTGCAGCACTAATAGTGTATGTGTATATAGGCCAGGCAAGCCCAGGATATTTCCCTGGTAAGTGGACAAGCTCCAGTTATAAAAGTTTCATCAAAGTAACATTAAAGTTTTTGTGTACAAGCATGTAATGACCATTTAGGGGAAACCTGCAAATATCATATAGTCGAAAATTATTTGATGGTAAAAATATTCACGATTTTGGAAAATGAAATTCTAATTAAATTCCCAGAATTATTGTGTTAATTTTAGTGAATATTCATGTAATTAATCTCATTTCTTATGGATGAAATTTTTGCGACTTTCCCCAAGAAATTGCAAAAATATCATCCCCATGAAAATTAATTATATATATAGAATTTGATGCAGAAAAGACATGTACCAAATGCTTAATATTAATATAGAACTGCTTAGTGAAAATAACATAAGTAAGATCACTACAACTCCTGATTTTAATTTACAAATTTTATCATATTTACAGGTATTGCTGATTTTAACTTTTATGAATGGGTGAAGGAGGGTGTTCAACGCTGTTGTAGGTAAGATATGTGTGATGTACCCTTACACCCCTAAAAGTGTGTATGGACTGTTCTAGTCTCTGATTTAGGAGAGTTCAAATGTATTTTGCAAGGGGTGAGATAGCTTTTGCTAGTTACAAGCTAACAAATTTGACAATATATTTATAATGTAAAATCTATTTTCTTTTTAACAAATTGTTTTACTTGTACAAATCACTTTCAATGATTTGGACATAAGCTTGCAAGAGGTCTGAAAGTGAGAGGAAACTGGAGTGCTTAGAGAAAACCCACATGATCGAGCAAGTGACCCCTGACCTTTTTATGTCTGTGTGGGATAGAACCCTGGCCGGCTAGGTGAAAGGCAAGTGGCTTAACCACTACGCCACCTGACTAACTTTTTTCCTTTCTGTAACTCGTTTTAAATATCAATTCTGTTATTTGTAAATTTATTTCAGAAGAGGAAAACCAGTTCAGGAAGAAATTGTAGTTGCACCATCTACCCCTGCAGTTCACACAATGGCTGCCCAGCTCACAGAAGATAATGAAGACTTTGCCAACAGGGGTCGCTACCATCAGTCAGAAGTTGTAAGGGGAGAGAACTTTGATGACTACGATTCAGATTGAAAATAATAGGTGACATTAGGTGTTCTAATTATAATTAAAAATAATATTAAATTATAAATCTGAATATATATTTATCTACAGTGACATGATCAATGTTAAATATTAGTTAATCCTGTGATGTTGTTTTGTGATAATTTATTGTTTATTATTAGCAGAAACGTAAATTGAAGAGATTGCACTCTGCCATATTTACAATCGACAGTGCTTAGATCTATATGCTCCTAATCAACTGAATATAGCAGGATAATATTGATATGTAATGCAAATTCAACACTTTTCAGATGGTGTATGCACAGTTTTTTCAGGAAAAAACAACATTTAATTTTTTTTGTTATATTCATAAAAGAAAACATGTATACCATGATTTTTTGGCTTGCAAAGTCGCATTAAAACATTATACCATGTGTGGTATTCAGAAAAACAACTGGTCAATTCAAACCATAGTATAATCTTTAAACTTTGTATTAATGCAAAAATAGTTAATATTGAAACTGATTTACTTAAATATTAATTATTTTTGCATTAATACAAAGTTTAAAGATTATAATTAATATTGAAACTGATTTACTTAAAGGGGCCGCAGTGGCCGAGTGGTTAAGATATCCCGACATATTACCACAAGCCCTCCACCTCTGGGAAGCGGGTTCGAATCCCATGTGGGGCAGTTGCCAGGTACTGACCGTTGGCCGGTGGTTTTTCTCCGGGTACTCCGGCTTTCCTCCACCAAAAAACCTGGCACGTCCTTACATGACCCTGGCTGTTAATAGGACGTAAAAATAAACAAACCAAACCAAAGATTTACTTAAAATATCAGATGTCCCTCAGACATTGAATGAGTTTCCAATCTCTATGTATCTATGTTTCTGTTATTATAAGGTATAATTGTTATTGTATGACAGTTCATACATTCGAACCCCATTATCTCAAAGTGGACAGGATCTGGTTCACAAGGGCAGATAACTCTGTACAATACAAATTGGATGCTGAGCTCTGTACAACACATTGGATGCTGAGCTCTGTACAATACACATTGGATGCTGAGCTATGTGCAAAACACAGTTGTTTCTAAGCACAGTATGCTAATTATAACAAATTATACATAGTTGAAGTTAACAGATTATCACAAACTTAAGGTAAATGAAAGCTCCTAAACTGGCCTCGATGTTATGTTCTGTAAAGTTGGAGAATAAATTTGTGTGATATCTACAACAGGTGATGCTTTATTGCTATTTGTGTGCTTCAACTCAGCTGCTCAAATTGTGCTGAATTGGATAGCACATTATCATATTGGAGGGACTTCTCAACCTGATAGCTTACTTTGATCAATTATTTCATGAAAACGTGACATGTGTATGTTTCAATTTTTGAAGGAGAAAAGCTTATTTGACCGATATATATTTGCAACACTGAACACAAGAGTTTCTTTGCGACAAATTACCAATGAACAATTTTGTGAAAAAAGGGATGTTAGAATATCTGATGTATAATGTACATTATTCATATCTGTTACTTTAGATAACTACATTATGTTGTAATAGCAATTTAGAAAAAGAAGTAACATATTTGATTAATTAGTTATATTAATTAAATATGTTAATGGTAGGGCTGTAACGAGTATCCGAGTACTCGAGTATTCACGAATTATTGAGAAAGATCGGATACGAGTATTCGTTACTCCTGATATTTGTGGATCGCGATCTTTCAAAAGCAAAAAAAAAAAAAAAAAAAAAACTTCTTTAATGCTGTCATAGCTCAAAAATGTGAAGGAATGTACATTAAAATCTGAATATCATCGATGTTTTCACTTTGAAGTAGACCGGAAGTACACAAGAGCTGAAGTAAAGCTAGCAACATGTTATTTTCGTATCCACGCTTCGATGCAGTGTTGTGAATTCTTCATAAAATAATAATGATAAAACATAATTATTGAATTCTAGAGATGTAAAAGATGATAATTGATTTCGTTTTCATTACGGGTCGGAAATATGTAAAAATACGAATATATTACATTAGGCTACTGAGTATGTAGATGTGAACCCCATGTCAAAATCGAAAGGTAGGCTAATTATGAGCAAAATCATAAATTACTTGATTAAAAATAAAAACTATAGGCCTAGAACCAAATTGAATTGTAACTGCTCTTACAGATTTAAACATTTTTTTCTTAATCTCAATGTTTATTCTGTATTTGATCAAAATAAAAGTAACAGTGAAAATATTTTCATATGGTTATTTATGCCTTACCATGATGATTTCATGCCGTAATTGATGTGCAGTAGTATTTTTGAGATGACGTCATTTCAAAATTCAAATGATTTGATTATTTTTACAGTAACAGTGACTGAATCCTGCTGTACTTCACCTGTAACTCTATTGCTTAGTGATAAGCAATGTAAAATTGCTAAAAATGGTTTTATTATCAATCAAACATTTATCAATATATAAGAGCATTATTGATTTATCAATAAAAACAGTTTCGACTTCAATTGAATCTTTTGCTTGTATCTAACTGGTGATTCGTGGTCCGATCTGTGAATCGTCAACCTCGAATCTTGGATCGGATCGGATTGCCACATGTTAGACAATCCACAGCCCTAGTTAATGGAGAGAAAAGTGATAGATTATTTTTTTCGTTATCGTGAAATTGTTGTTCTTGTCCAAGAACGGTATGTTCCCTAGTCACAAAACAGCATTTATCGTGATCAAGTTTTACTTTAGGTACATTGTATATGTATATTGAACAAAACACATAATGTAGATAACAATTTCAAATTATTTTATTCGATATTTTAGGATATGCATAAAAAATTAATCTGTTACTGATCAGGACACTTTGAAATAAAACAGTGGACCTGTTTTAATGATTTAAAGGGACAATTCAGTCAAAGAGTAAAAATACTTAGCAGTATCCATAAATTTGTCAATATTTCTTGTTCTTTGTTTCTTAAGGAATGTAGAACAATACATTTATGTCATATTTTGCTTCATGGTTTTGTAACAGAATTTGCCTCACTGATTTGTCCCTTAAAACTCATTTTTTTTTGGGGGGGGGCGTGGTTGGAGCATGGAGATTGTGTTATCAATGTATAAATATATACATCAAGAAAACATATTTTTATTGCATTTTAGGTTATACAAGTTACAGTCCCAGATACACTCAAAGTGATGATTGTCTCCCTTTAAATGAATATTTTAAGACGACCAAGAAGTCTAAATATCCACATACAAAAGTAGAATGCATTTACAGCTCTTAAACTTTACTTTTCAAGACTGTTTCATCCTGAGTATAGTGAATACGGTTTGATAATTTTTCACTGGGGGAGTTAATTGACAATTTACTTAATTTTATTTTATTTAAGATATATATTAATCATCTTACATAATATTTTATTTTATTTAAGATATATATTAATCATCTGACATAATGATACCATATGTATCTGCAAACATGTTGTTAATTGTTACTTAATTTTTACATTGTCTTGACTCATTCACCCCTGAAACCCAATTGAACTCTTCCAAATCAAAGATGGGAACAGTCCATTATAAATGTTCAGGGGTGAATAGGTTAATCAACGTTGTTGTTTTGAACGATTGTTATATTATGTTTATAAATGTTTATTTACATTTTGTTTTCCGAATCACACAAAAACTTAATATATGATTATCTAAATTTTTCTGCTTAAAACTGATACTGTTGTCATATTATGTTATGTTTTTCAGTGACTTTTTTTTAGATTTTTTTAACAAGTATGGTTTTGGGAATCTCAAATTTGATTTTGTTTATTTTTTTGTTTTTGTATAAAATATTTTATTAAAAATATTTAAAATCTTTTTGACCTGTTTTGTTAGAAATTCTTTTTCGAACAAAGCATTTAAGTAAACCAAAGTTGACTACCATGGACATGTATGGTATTGTATGCTGCTATAAGATGCATGATCTCTTCTATTTTTGCAGTTGCATTTGCGACAATTTTTGTTTTATTTTGAAATACAATAACTTTCATAATATAGTGTACTTTGTCTGATTTATTTCATCTGAAATTGTCCATAGTATTTCAAAGATAACAAAAATATGTGTTAAATTGTATATTAGTTCCATGAAAAGACAGTATGCATGTTTAACAGTTGAAGTTCATTGGTCCAATATTTCTCAAATCTGCTACATTCCTTTAGAATTTGGACATTCCTTCATCTTTAATTTATAATTCACTTTTAACCTATTTATTTTGAAGAAAGTGTGTTATTAAATGTAGGTAAGCAAAATAACTTAAATTAAGAGAGATCATGATGAATTGGATGAAAATGAATACTACAGTGTACATACCAAGCTATTTTGTTAGTTCATGATTTTATAATTTTCATTTTAAACCAGAAAATTAAATTAGAAGAATAGAAACGTTGTGAGCTACTATCTAATATAGTTAGCAATTCACTCGCTCTCATGTTTCCTGGATTAAATTTGTGACTGTGTTGATTTCTGATTATTTGATTTATCAGGCCAAATGCCTTTTAATAATGCAAAACTAACTAGCGATATATAAATATAACTTCCATACAAAAAAAGGAACAAATGGTTATTGTTAAATGATTTGTTAGCTTGAAATGAGATATTTATAAGATTATTTGTGTTCTGGTAACCTGTGGTTTTATAACCAAAGGTTTAACATTAAGTTTAATTCCAGTGATCTTTCTGGCTGTGTATTTAACATGACATGATTGTACGAATGTTACAAATGTGTTTAATTTTTGTGAAGATGTGGTTATGTTTTGTGCAATATAAACAAAAATTAATTCCAGTTTCCCTCTTAAAGGTGATGCAGCAAGATAAGCCCATGATCAAAGAAATCCGAGCAATAGGTAGCAAGACTTTTGTGAAATACATAAAATGAGAGTAATATTGAAATCATGATAATTGAAATGTAATCAATTGATTTAAAAAATGATTGATTAACAAAGATTATGAGGATGTGTATTTGCTGTAGAACTTAACAAATGGAAACATTGCAACTAAAATTCTCTTTATATTCTGATATTTTAAAGTTATTTAATTTGAATAGTAAAAGTAAAATTTCACATGGTGTGTTAATAACTCAAAGTGAGTTAATAAGTAATTTGTAGTGAAATATTGCGAAAGAAAATTGATTTTTAAAAACTGCCAACAGGAAGCGGTGTCAAAACTTATACAAATAGATCAAAAAAAAAGATTACAATTTAGGTGAACATGGGTCTTTTACTTATGCCAAATGAAATGAAATCCTGATTATATGTTAATAAATGTTGTACAAAATTGAGAGGTTTTGTTTATTTTGATACATTTTGGTCTTTTATTCCTGCAATTGGAATATGCTCGTTCTGAGTCTTTAGCATCTTGCTTCAGTGAGATAGCATAATGCAAAGGTAAGAGTTCCACTATTGCATAGTTATATCACGAATATACTGCAGTCTCCCAAAACACACATGCACTTCACATACACAACACACCGCATACATGAGAGGCCGTCCTTTAATCACCCTAGGTGTTATAAGACGTTTAAGTGAATAGTCGGACATGCGCAAAGGACAGCTAAAGTCGGTACAACGGTGGGAGTATATCCAGTATAATTTCTCATCAAAGTCACTTTGCATGAATTACAATCTGTCACTAAACTTTGGATCCGTTTTTGTATCACATGCGAAGAAATTAATTCATATTATAGGAACCCTTAAACGTTCTCCCGGCTGGCTATGTCCGTGTTGACATTTCCACGTGGCTTCACTTTCAAAGAGTTGAGAGCATTTGATTTTATAAGTCTGCTAAATTAACATAGACTTGTCCTTAATTGCACTGGTCAAAACTGGACAAGAAAACTAGAACATTGGTGTTGTTTTGATATGCAATGACTTTTGGAAGGCTAATGAACGCATTTAGACCGATGGTTTTCTTTGCCCGACTATTCACTTTAATCTAATTAACCAGAAAACCTGTTGTGGCCTGTGGTGGCGTTGTGTTGGTGTTTCGACAGTTGTTATCACACGTCCTTCCACCTCTTGGTTACGAGTTCGACACCAACGTAAATCTTCCTCGTCATCCTAAACCTGTCATGTCATCGGCTGGCACAGGAACGCGAGGATAATGATGTGAAACAAAATTAATGACAATCCCAGTCCTCCAAATAAGATAAGATTTACGACACAGAGATGCATTTATTGGTTATTCATCAGGAGAGTTTATTTAAAGTCTCATTTGGGAGGTAGATAACTTACCAGGAATGGATCAATGGCATCTTCATTTCTTATGAAAACAGCTGAGGTCATGGCTTTACCATCAACGAAATAATTCAACATTTCACAGAAAGATGGAGACAGCATAAGAATATTAAAAACAAACACTACGAAAGATAACAAATGCGAGCCAGGAAATTACAAAAAAGTAAGGTAGATGTCAGATGTTTGTAAATTATTTGCGGTTTTACTACGGATCCTTGGAATTTGAAACTACTGATCCTTAGCACTGAACATATGGTTCGGAATAATTTCTTCTCAAATCAACAGTTTGGGTTAAGGTCAGGCAGATCTTCATCATTTCAACTGTTGAATGTTCTGAATGAATGGACTGAAAGTTCGAGCAAGCGTATTCAAAGTCTTGATAGAATGTCGCAAATGAAGAAAACGTTAAGCGCTTATTTTAAAGGAAACGTATTTCAAAACTGGCTGCAGTGAGTTTTCATTAGGAGTTCTTCAAGGATCTATTTTGAGACCGACTATGCTGTATCATATGCAGTACGCAGTACATACACTATGAAATCTTTCGGGACCAACAATATTGTATCATAAAAAATGACAAATGCAATCTTAAAATCGAATATATCATACATACTGTCAAACTTGTCTTAGCGACCACCTCTGTATAAATCTCAGTTTCCAAATGGTTAATTTCAACTCAGCTTGCCCTGTGTATAAAAACCATTTTTCTTTGTCCAATGGTTGGTACATATAGACAAATTTTACAAGCGTACTGTACAATGAAAAACTAATATGGACCTTTGCTAGGCAGACTTAAATCAACTGTAATCTTGGAGTATTATTCTGTATTTGCAGGTAGGTATTGGTTGTGACGTCATGTGCTTGCAAGCGTAACGTCAAATTTTTAGGAGACAACGACGTGAATTGCGCCCACAAAATAATGACATCACAATGGATACAATTGTACCTACCCGCAAATTAGCTAACATTGTAATATAGAAAGACGGAA
Source organism: Argopecten irradians irradians (assembly GCA_004382745.1). Lineage (NCBI taxonomy): Eukaryota > Metazoa > Mollusca > Bivalvia > Pectinida > Pectinidae > Argopecten > Argopecten irradians. The sequence goes on along the minus strand of SAYR01040034.1, from coordinate 435,864 downwards.
TATTTATTAGTCTCGCATTCCCTAGACTCGCCGCTGAACGAAAGACTCTCGTTCAATGACGAGAGTCTGGGAATGCGAGACTAAATATTTATATCATATTCGGATCGCGAGACAATATGGCAAAACAAATACTTTATAAAAGCGAATAATTACAGAAACTAGAAAGGGAACATTCAAATCAAAATGGCAAATCAATAAGATATGAATATAACTTTTTACGTCATCAATGAAACAAACACACTTCCAGTTACTGTACAAGGTAAATATAGTATATAATCTATGTAAGTATAAGTCTATTAACATTACTGATCGAAGCAGAACATCGAAGAACAACCAACCAAATATCTTGTCATGTGGGCCTATATTAAATGTATGCTTAAAAGTATAGTATGATAGTTTTATTTTGAATTCATAAAATATGCTATTCGGCCAGTGTCAGACTTACAGCTACTCGTGAATGTACATGTATACGGTGGTCAGTTGTCATTTATTTACAAACATGTTGGTCATATCATAATCCATGATTAGCCTTTTGTAACACGGAATGGATACATTGTGTGGGCTGTTGGGGTTGTAGATATCAGGTATTAGATATCATGGCCAAATACTGATGTGTAAACTCCCTGCTCTCGTTATGATATGTACTAGCATTAGAAATAGAGCTGACCAGTGATATAATCAGAGGGATAGCGAGACAGCTTGACCACAGGGGGCCAACTCAATGAAAATGGATATTGTCATACATTTTTGTGTTTGGTGGATGGACTGATGAGTATATATGACAATGATGTGATTTTTTTTTGTTTAAATACGAGATTTGAAAAATTATTTAAAAAATCGGGATATTTACTATAAAACAGAGTAAATATCCCGATTTTCCCATAATTTTTCAAATTTCGTATTTTTTGGAAAAAAAATCACATCACTGTCATATATACTTATCAGTCCATCCATCAAATACAAAAAAATGTATGACAATATCCATTTTCATTGAGTTGGTCCCCTGTGAGCTTGGTAGAGAGAGGGAGCTATACTGGAGCACACATCTTGTGTGTGGTCCCATTTTGGGCCCAATCAACCATGACTTTATGCATCATATGCAGTACAACAGAATAAAATGTTGACTAAAACATTGGAGTCAACCATCTTTCAACGACAACTCTCCATGCACAAGAAGCAATACGGACCCTACAAACGAAAACTACCTGATGAGCCATGAGCTATGGCCAACAATACAATCAACTATACAACAACTTTACAAAACAGCTTCAATATTCATTTTATTATAAAAGTCTACCAACACATGTCTGTATGATGAGGATGGGCGGAGATATAATCGAGGTGTTCTATTTTAAAATCTGAACTTCCCCTACTGAACATGTCAGCAACATCTCAGTGTCATTCCAGGCTCAATTGCACAGAGGGAGCTCGAGAAGAATGTTCAAATATTTTTCCGTAACATCACCTCTTCTGAATCAACCTCTTAAAGAAATCTATGATTGCTCAATCATGTTATGAAATTAAGATGACAATTAAATAGAAGTTTTTTAATATAATTTTTTACTTTCCGAGGCCGAAATATGGCAACAAGTTAAGAGTTGTCTTTCCTGACCATTCAAACCAAATCTCAACTCAGTGAAACTGGAGGAAGTTTGAAATGGTTTTTTTCATAATGGCGGCAGAAATTGCACGAAAAATGTCAACACTTGGTTACATTTTTTCCACTATCATTCCACGTGAGTGTCAGCTCACAAAATAAAATAAAAATGGCATAAATGTTTAGAGGACGATTGGAGGAGGAAATGTATAATTGATATATCGCTACAATCGCTCATTTTAAAGATATCAGATACACTTTTGTATATCCATAACGAACATTTTTATTCGTTCACAAGCACCTAAAAACATGTGTTATTCATACAGCGAATTGCAGTAGGCCTGCAGGCTTCTTATCACACTATCTGCCTCATCTTGTGCTAACTCAACTGGGGACCATTAAAACCTATTTCCGCCAAGATATCTATGTAAAATTATCATACGCTTTAGACTGTTACATCATGTACACCGTGTGACCTCAATGACAGGACTGAGCTATCTTTAGTTTACTTTGCGAAGCATGAAGGCCGATGGACCGAAAGATAACAATATAAGGTAATGAAACATTCTTTCTTTTCAGAAAATGTGCGTTTTGGTTTTATTAACCATATACATGTACGACACTTTCATATTGAAACATAAATTTTGGAAAAAATAAACAATACAAAAAGTAAAATAAGCAATAGAAAAGGTATATCACATTACGAAATATACATTTGATACGTTATTTTTATCTCAGAAACTCAGTAGCAATTACACTAAACTATATAATTAATTACACAATTTTTATTTTACATACATATGAAAATAAACAAGCGATAAATCTATTAAACAGGAAAAGCAAATCCTACCAACTGAATAAGTAGAGTGTGTGGAATCTCGATAATAAGCCGGATCAGAAATAGACTGGTTTTAAGAGTACGCCTTTCTTTCAGACAAATGTATCTTGAAAATATGCCGGTTTTGAAAATAAGCCACACTTGAAAAAGTAAGCCCTAACAAATGAATGATATGTGGAGTATATTAATGTAAACCAATTTATTTCAACGGGCCATTTAATTTGAAATTCGCAGGCAAATTAATCGCAGCGAAACTGTCTCCAGTATAGGACATAGTGCCACGGAATTTTTTTCGGGATGCAATTAATTATTTTTAATATATTTTTTTCTTGAAGTAAAATTAGAAACTCAAACTTGTCAAAGGTGGTAATGGTGTAAAGTAAATAGCTTTTGTAACTGAAGAAAATACTAAATCGTCTGCTTATGTTTTTGATAGCAAAAATACTATTTGTCAGCGGTTTAACTTAAATTTCCCCATAGAAAAGCATTACAGAGGTTAAACAATTATTAAGTGAAGGAGCTTTCCTTCAAATCTGTAATGGTTTTTTTATGGAAAAGTTTAAATTAGTTTAAGGAACGTTCGTGAAACTGGGCACTGAACTGTTACAGTTGCTGTAGAACATAAGAGTCTAAATTGTAAAACAAAATCGTCATGAAAAAGCTATAAAGGTATGAAAACGCGAAATAAGGTCGAAAAAACTAGCAGAATCTAAGAAGGCTGCCTATCGGTCATCTTGTTGACGAATCGCAAAATGCAAAAATGCATATACAAGGCCTATGGGGGATTGTTCTTAACATAACGATGGTCAATACTATTGGATTGCCGTTACTGAGGTTTGCGTATGCAACAATAGACAAATAATAGCTTATGCCGATTCTTTTCACATAATTTTTTATTTGACACTTCACGGAAAAAAGAAATCCTATACATATGGCGAATCCGGTCACGAAGATTTTTGTTTAGCACTTCAGGGATATTAATCAAATTGAAAGCTGTATATCTCCTGACAGCTAAATTTATGTTATGATTAATTTTAACATTCGTATTTTAGTGACTATTTTTGCACTAATTGTTTTTCTGTATGTCATAGCAATTATTGCCAATGCACAAAATACGTATATGTACGTTTAATTACAAAGTTAGTTTCAAACACATAAACTGAATTATGTCCAAACCAAAACCTCATTGTTAAGCATTTGTAATGTTTCTGCAGGGCTGCATAGAGGATACACTAGACTAGAACAAATTCCGTACTCGGCGTATAGACACGACCGAGTTGTCTGTGTAGAAGTCTTAAGAGTTACAGTACGACAGCTAGTACCAGATCAGGGATAACTACTCATGGCCTACATTTCTAGTCTTCATTGATACCATTCTCCCACACCTGGGGCAAGCAACTTTTCTAGCAGGTTGTCAGGTGAGGATCCGTGCAGTCTGGTGTGTACCAATTAACCTTCACTAGGGGATACACATGAATGACACACAAGTTGGAGATATTATAATGTCGTGAGTAGTGTGTTTTATAGCATGTCATGGGGTAAGTACCATTTTTAGTGTTTACGTATTTTCGAGACCCAATTTTTTTTGCGATTTGATCTAAAAATGAGAAAATCAATTTGTAGCGATTTTTAAATTTTCGCGATAATGATTTAAGGATCGATATCATTGAACCATTTTTCAATATTTCGCGGATCAAAATTTCGCGATCATAGCAATGGTGCTGCGAAATCGCGAAAATATCATCCCCGCGAAAAATAACCGGCTTTATGGTAATTTACTACTTTCTGAACTCATTTGGAATTTATTTATTAATAAGGACTCCGAGAGATAATCTCTTCAAGAAATATCTAAGCATCCTTAAAATAGAAGTATTTAAGAGCGATAAAAACGAAAATGTAATGTTATTTGCCTTTAAAATTTAAGTAAGTGATTACGTACTTAGAATCACCTTATATTTATCAAGTGCATCTACTCTTTCCTCTTACTCAATGTGTGTACGTTAAAAGTTAAACGTAAGTGTTCTAAGACAAATACCCTAAAATCTTGATAATAGCCTGATTCAGAAATAGGCTGGTCTTAAAAGTAAGCCTTTCTTACAGGCAAATGTATCTTAAAAAATATGCCGGTTTTGAGAATAGGCCACACTTGAAAGTAAGCCCTGGATTCCTTCCACGGAAATTATTTAAAATATCTAAAACCTTATTTTATTATATTCACACATACATGCATATTATATAAATAAATATTTGTACTAATTATCATAAATAATCTATTTACTTTCAATATATTTCTTTGGTTTAGTTTGAATATTCAATTCATATACCGATGAAATGTAAACTTATCATACTTAACCGGATAAATTACTTCGAAAATAAGACGGGCTTGAAAATAGACCGGTACTGAAAATAGGCCGGTACTGAAAATAGGCCAGTCCTGAAAATAGGCCGGTTCTGAAAATAAGCTTGGGATTTCCTACCAAAAAGAATATAAGCCGTGGCTTATTACCGAGATTTTAGGGTATGAGACTTAAGCAATGCAGTAGTGATCAATGACGAATATCACTGACGAGCTATTGAAAGACGAAACAGCTACATTGCACATGGTAACCCCAGCATCATTAGCGAGTCATATCAAGATAATATCAGCTTTATGGTGTCCCTGACATCACTGACGAGTCATGAAAAAATAAAATCACTGAATGGATCGAGTTGTTAACATCACTGACGGTTTCCAGAAAGACAAAATCAGCTGTGTGGTGCCCCTAACATCATTGACGATGTCTAGAAAGACAAAACATCTGTATGGTATCCCCAACATCATGGACGAGACATGAACAGATAAAATCAACTGAATGGATCAAGTTCTTTACGTCACTTCAAAAATCAGCTGTGTGGTGTCCGTAATATCACGGACGAGACGGCATGACAAAACAGTTGTATTTGCATTTTTTTTACATCATTGACGAGTTCTAAAAAGAAGAAACAGCTGTATGGTGTTTCTAACATCACGGACGAACGGAATGACGAAACATTTGTATTTGTATGGTGCCCCTAACTTCATTGATGAGTTCTAGAATTTAAACGAAACAGCTGTATGTTAGTCCTATTATAAAAAGCGCTCAATACATAGTGTTTGTCTGATCATGCATTCAATGTCGAAACAATCAATATTCGCACATATTTTGTACCTTGTATTGTTAATTACCAGGTCAGATTTGTACGCGTGTGTATATTATACTAGTCCATGTGTGTATATACAAACACACGGTTCCACACAGTACATATATCAATAATAACTACAAACGTGTAAGTACTCCCAGTACACAGAAGACAGGTATTCATTCTACAGTAGAGTGTATGTGGGGAAAGATCAAGAAGGATAGCTTACTTAATACTACCGGAATAGGTGACAATGACTGAAATCACGGGGTAGGTAATTTGACGAAGATAATATGTCCTTGATGTTACAGCAGATTATTTTATGGTCATTTACATTTCTCATGTCACTTGTTCTTTCACATTTTCACTTAGGATTTCGGCATTTGTTTGTCATAATACTTCTTCCACATGTCCACCTAGGGATTGTTTTGGATTCGTTAACCTTAGCACTAGTTAGGTGACAGTGAATGGACCGCAGGGTATATAATTTGACGAAGATATGTTGTCCTTTATGTTACAACAGATAACTTAATGGTTATTCGTATTTCTTATGTTACTTGTTCTTTCATAATTTCATTTAAGATTTGCATTTGTTTATCATAACACTTTGGAGATAGATGACAATGAATGGAACCGCTGGGTAGGTAATATGAAGAAGATGTTCTGTCCTTGATATTTTATGGTTTATCACATTTCTTATGTAGGGTTGTCTTCAGTCATTCCGCATAGCAATTGTTTTGCATTTGTTTACCATAATCCGTTGGAGATAGGTGACAATAAATAGAATAACAGGAAGTTAAATTTGACTAAGTTAATATAGTCTGTCGTTTATGCTAGCACAAACCATTTTTTTCAGTTCTCTTGTGTTGCTTTTTAATCAAAGCGTTTCGCATCAGTAGAGAATTAAAGAACGCTAAAATGCCTTCGTACACCTTTTAATGAGCTTGTATATGTGCTGTGCCCCTTTTATAGTTTTTTTGTGTTCAAACTAAAGTTTTCATTGTAGATGGTTAGTGAGTATTTTATCAAGCGTAATAAATCTACCATGGACTATGCATTTGGATGCACTCATAAAACATTTTCGTCACGACAATTGACTACTATGTAAACATTCGCAATAGGAACAAACATTAACAGGACTAAAGTTTTACATTTATGCAATGGAATAATAAATGAATAAATGTTTCGTCATCTTGTATATAAAACATAATGGACATGATAATAAGCTGTCACATTGTGTTGTCAGCATCATGCATATATACAACTATATTACCATAACTATGAATGAAAGGGTACTTATACAATAATGACCTGTAGTTTTGATTTTTAATTCTACAAAGCCGTAATTAATTCACCTATTTGCTTTAATTCAGGTCTACAAATAATAAATGCTGAATATTCTAACGACATTAAGAGTAAGATATTATTAAAACATATACTATATTACATTAGCAACCTTCATCGAAGGTGAATAGAAAAGAAAAATGTTTATCTTCAATTAAGAATAATATATCATTACAATATATTCAACATATGATATACGTAAAATAGTATATATACAATAAAATATTACATTAACATCGAAGTAGCTTACATCAAAGGTGAATAGAATACATCACTTTGTAACAGGTTATTACAAAGTATACAAAATATATGTAAGACTGTATATACACAAATTATTACATTCACATAGAACACATTTGTTTCCCTGCATTTAAATTCTATATATATATCATAGCCAGAAGGTCTGTTTAAATAATGCATCTTTTGTATTGTTTTAATGCAATTGAGTTTTTATACTGTTTATTGTGTAACATTGCATTTGTAACATTTAAGAAATAAACGTGTTGTACATTTCAGATTGCAAATAAATTGCTCTAAAACAAAACAAAAATTAATATATTTACAATAACTACATATATACGTGTATAAGTTCATCAGGTAAGTGGCATATCGTTCTGCTTCCACTGGAATATGAAAGCGAGTTGATGAACTACTCAAAATAACATTCTCACATGGACAAAAGCCTACGAAGACTTGATCTCTTTTGAGTTTATTCTGTTCTACAATAAATAAAAAATTAATTCCTGTCAACTCATGTTTCTGTTTGGGTTCTCCAGTTCAAGGGCAGAACGAAAGAAAAAATGCCCTCGAGTATTCGACCTTATAAGTGGAGATTAATGACAGCGGAAGATTCGTGACCTAAATGGACGCTATTCCGGACAATCATAACAAAGCTGGTCACCTGATCTGACCGCTGGTCAGTAAATGGTCAGTTTGATATTTAATTGATCGTCTTAGTAGATCAGTTCTAGTGACGCTTCGTTTGTTTTCAATGTCTAATTCACAGACCGAAGGTGTGTCAACAAGAAAGTCAATGATTGGTCAATAATGGAGGTGTGTAAATAAGACACTCGCTGATTGGTGAAAATGTAGGTGTGTGTATACATTCATTGCTAATATTGACACAGTCCTAAGGTAAAGCTTTCACAATACACATGTAGTTAGATAGGTCTCAAGCTCTTCGGTCATTTTGAATAGAGTATATTTGAAAAGGTTTTCATAGATAGATTATAATCATTAAGGAGTAGTTGTGTTGAATTACTATTGGGATTGACAAATACTTAGGCAAGTTAATTTCATTATAAAACTAACTAGCAATTGTAATGGGTGACCAATACAATCAACCAAATGTTTCTGCATCCAAATCATTGCATTCGGTATCCTTCAAAATCCCTTTAAACCGGAAGAAGAAGAAGAAGAAAGACGAAGAAGAAGAAATCCAATAAGCCCCCTCCCCAAGCTTATTGAATATTGCTTATTCTAAAAATAATGAGGGTACTTGAACAGAAAAAACAAATATACGTACGAATACACCAATGCTACCTAGATCGTTACATATCCTCGATTTAGTTAAAACTATAAAAACATAAGTGATGACTCATTATTCACAAATGGAAACAAAATAATTAAAATCAATATGCTAAACAAAGCGTGCATATCAGCTGGTCTGTATAACGATAATAAATTAATTATTAAAACCGGCATAATTTGACAAAGCATTATGCAAAACAATGAAGCCTTGGACGAACAAAGAGGTGGTTAGTTGTTTATGCTTAATATTCTATTAATAGGCCATTCAAGGGTAATATCCCTTTTATGGTATGTCATGGGAATTACGCTTGCTTTATTATGTTTTTTTAGCCTGCGGTATGTTCGTGTAATGTGTTCCTGTGGTATAGGAAACTTTTGCCAAACTGATAGCGCTATCTCACTGAAGCATACCATCAAAGACACCTAATGATACAGCCCACCAGATCACATATCATACTGACAATAAGCAAGCCTTTATACCGAACAATATATAGACACAGAAAATAATGATTATTTAAACACAAACATATTGAATTGAACCAGACGTCCCTAAAAATCAAGCATTTTCCTTTTCATTTTGTATACCATCAATACCAATAATACCAAATCCTGATCAAACATACCTGCTATATTACCAGGTCTTAAATGCTAACCAGCCACCTTTCATTAAACCCTAACCATCGTACTCATTTGTTCATATTAATTCCATCAGTAATGGATCAATTTTATGAAGTTATTCCACTTGTCGTCGAGGTTCCGTATTCATCTCTGACCCATTTTGGAACACATTTCCTTTTGTTGCAAACTGAAACATATAGGATTTAAAAAAACTTAATGTAGATTTCTTAAATAACGCATCTTCGTTTTAGCTCTTATTAATACATGTATATTTTAAATCACTAGTTAGTGAAATCATATGTATTTTATCACAATTTCTTGCAGTGAACTAATGCAGATATTGCCTGGTATTTGACACTTAACGGTTTTGAAGTAACAATGGATGCAATATCTTAAGAACCACTCCCGAGATGTTCTATCATCTTTTGATATGTTTCAGTGGGGCTGAGAGTTATGAGGAAGTTAAAAAGACAGCAGACGACATCTTGACCAGAGTTAAATGTCGACCCGTGGTAGGGATAGTATGTGGATCCGGACTCGGGGAACTCGCCGACATGGTACAGGACGCCGAGACCATCAGTTATGAAGATATACCTGGATTCCCAGTCAGTACAGGTAAAATATATCAAACAACGTTATATAGCCTTACGTTTTGACTGAGCCAATCACAGATTACTAGAATCTTACATGGGTCTGTGAAGTGGACAGGGATATCTCAATCCTTGAGAAAGATTTTGGCCGGTCAACCCGAGGCTTGCCGAGGGTTGACGGCCAAAATCTTTCACGAGGTTTGAGATATCCCTGTCCACTTCACAGACCCATGTTTGATTCTTGTTCTCCCATACTTAGCGGAAAAAGGATGAAACTTGGTTTCCAGTTTTTTCTTCGCGCCATTATCGCAGGAACGTCATTATGCGTAAAATTGATGGCGTCATCTACAATGCGCCGCAGTTACGCCGCATGTATTGATGACGTCACGTTATTGTATAGTGCGTGTGAGATGTCTTACACCCCCCTGTGTAAGATAGAGATATCTTTTCCCTAGCAACCACGGGATATCCCTGTGAAGGATGGGAGAAAACGTTATGTAATATGTCAATTGTTTTGATTGTCGAAAAAAAGTCTAAAATTCCATGATACTTGATCTAGAGCCGAAAACTTAAAATAAATCATATGTACCTATGTTTAGCAATCTAATCGCAGCGAATTTTGAACAATTTACCACAATGATTATTTCGGGCATTCATAACTCTATAAACGAAAATTATGGAATATGCTGCGTATTTTCAGTCAAACATCAATTATCATGTTATATTTGGAGGTAATTTATTATCTGATCGACACTTCAGCTTCATGATCTTATGTACTAAACATACAATTACTGATGAAAACATAGGCAACAATTACAATCTTCAGGATTGACATTTTGTTATTTTAGTTTTAAGGATAGGCATAAATTGGCAACGACTTTGTAAATCTGGACACGGCTTTGTACATAAACCTGATTTGAAATTCGCCGAGGACATCAAGCAACACACCATGTGGTCACATTATACTGACAATGGGTGAACCAGTCGTCTCACTCCCTTCTTTTAACAAAAGAAATGTTTAGGATAGTTATGTGCTGTACATGGTTATGTTTGGAAAACTGAACAAAATATTTATGGACAAAAAAACCCACGGTGGATATATTACTAAAAGACACATAATTATAAAAGCAACACAGATATAATTAAATATGTAATAGGTGGATAGTGTGTAATACTATTACTGAATCAATTAATACATAAATCACTTACCTGTATATCATTTTAAAAAAGACTTTGTTGAACATAAGAGACTGAAAAAGATATTCCAAAACAAGCAAACTGGCAAACAAAAATATAAAATCAATAAAATAATATGAACAGAAAACCAATAACATCGATATTTGATATTCCAAAGTGGAAAAAACCCCAAACAAACTAAAAATAAGAAACTTCGTCAATGCAATTCATGAATGCTTCCATATAAAATACAGAGATAACGTGGATATAATACCAAGGTTGACCAGCGGTCAGTCTCACTGGACCCAGCTCTCGGACAGTATGACCTGAAGTAAACTCTAAATGACAAATGCTTGGCCAAGTTACACAACTCATCCTGGCCATTCTCATAAAAGAACAATTAGCTATAAAGGAAACGTGGAGTTCATACTGCGTCCATAAAAGTACTTTAACTCGTACTTGTGTATCTCTTAGTCCTCCTAGTTCATCTGTAAACCAGGGTAATTTCGAATGCTCGAACTACAAATTTTTGCGTAATTTAGCAAAAATCTCAAATGCGAATTTGAATGTTTCGCAGATAACTGCATCAAACGTATACATGTATATTAATGTACAGATGACTTTAAAAACCTTTGATCGCGGATTTATGTATTCGCAAATATGTAAGGCATATACACAAAAGGTAGTTTTAATATAGTAAAATACAAGTGTATGTCTATAAATACACGCAAATAACAAAGAAAATGGTCTTTATAACCAAGTGGTTTTTATAGCTATTAACGCTAGTTGTTTCTGTACAGAAGTAATCGTTAGTGCAGAGTTTTCTGTATCTAAAAGAGATAAAACAGTATGTAAATAACATTGATGTTACCCACATCACTATCGCAAAAATTCTTCGTCTCTTGATTTTGGGCTAAATGACACCCGCAAAAATAAAGTTGGGCCAATTAAAACCGACTAACAAAAGTACAATAGAGTTATGTATTTTACTCTCGATTTAATCAGTACAGAAATATAGGAGACCAATCAAATTATTTTCAGCTGTATATTTTACTTGAATCAAAATCTATGATATTAATTTACCCCAAAAATATATCATCAAAATGTTATCAAACTGAACGTAAATTGGTCACAGTTCTAGCTACATAGACACTGTGGATATACATTGTAGATAATAAATCAAATTCTAATTATGTGTTATTTCGTAAGTTTTGACGTTGATATCTGATCTATCTTTTGACTTTAAGCCAATATTTAAAAAAAAATCTTAATCAATGGCAATCTTCCCAATCTTTCGCAATAAATCTTCGGTACATATCCGGAATAAATTGTATTATGTAATATTGTAGTATACCGCTACGCGTCAATGAAAAATCAATACTAAATACAGTTTGAAAATATTTAAAGATTTCTTGATTGAATAAAATTATCTATCGAAAACACTGCCTTAAACCTTAAATGTAAAAAAATCAAATCTTTTATTTGCAGCATAAAGAGTACACCAAACCTTTCCAAACCCAAAGATACCGGTTTTTAAATTAGCCAATTACATCTAATGTACATGTACTTACAATCATACATATACGTGTCGTCATAAATAGAGTTTAAAACACAATTATAAGATTGGATTTACAATTACTGGACAGAGGATATAAAAATGTAAAGGCAAAACGATAACAAATTAACTCAGGGACACAACGTAAATTTAAACCATACAAATATGTATAGCCGATCTAGCTAATGAATATGTTTTATGCTTAAAGATAGTATCGTTTATCCCTGCTGAATCGCTCAACTTAAGGATGTATTCTTCTGAGGTTTCAGTCCCGTTGAAGTCTCGTTTCGACATAGATCAAAGAAGTTATGCGATTTTCAAATATAATTTATCAGTATCTGTAGCAAGTTGCCAGATGCAAATTTTGTCAAAAAATTACATTTCTATTTTTAGTAGATTTTTTTATACAGGGATTTTAAGAAATGGCCCATTTAGCGGCCATTTTGAAATTGTGTCTTTTTTCGCTTCAAGTAGAGCCACAGTTTTTCCATTTTTTACTGAAATTGTTTTTACTAAAATCATCACTGCGCCAGCATTTTTAGCTGTATTTAGCTAATTTTTGCTGCAAATCGTTACTAGGTTCGTAGTAATTAAGATATTGAGCATTAATATGTGAAACGATACACGTTTGTGAGTTTATTTTTACATTTAATGGTAATTTGGGCACTTTTATTTTTTACTTTAAAATACTGAAAAATAACAAAAATTAAAATGGGGCAAAAAAGTAAGCACACGGACCCCCAATTTTTCTTCCTGATTTAGAAAGAACTACCGTTTCCCTATTGATATGCAAAATAATAACAAAAGTTTAATACCAGAACTTTTCCTATAATGGGTTAAATTTGGCAAAAATGGCTGAAAATGGTGCATTTTGTAGCTCAAAATTAAGGGGTAGGGGTAGCATATGTTGTTATTCTGAGAAAAAATATTAGTCTAATTGATCAAAACTGGTATATTTTTAAAGAAGACTACTAGAAAATGAATTCTACAAACATTCATTCATATCAAACATCTCATTAGGAAATTATGGCTTTAATCGCTATCTCATATGGTCAAAACGGCAAAATTCCCATAAAATCCAACATTTTGTCAACTAGGTGTCTTCGAGTGACAAAAGCTCAAAAACGAGCACACGGACATATGGTTTTTCTTCCATTTTCTTTTATGGTACGAACTCCTTTTTCCAAAAATCTATATGAGAAAAAAAGTTTAATACAAGAAAATTTTGACTTCTCAGAGGTGTACACCCTTAACATGCTTCTTTACCGTTGATACTGGAATACGTTATGATGTTGGGGTATCTACCTTGTGATATCGGAAAAGTGAATGATTTTATCACTTTAGTTAGAAAAAAATATTAATTTTAAGCGATAATTTCACAGCTATATCGTCATTTGAATTTAAAAATATGGAAAAGCACGAAGTGAATAAAGCATGTGAATGCATTGTTATTGTTCTCATAGACTGACACTAATGTATTACCCTAGTTCCAGTTGAAACATATTTTGCATAAGTGACAAACAAACACAGGAAAAAACGTCTGTATACTTAATGTTTTCATATATGAATATGTCATGATGGTTCTATGAATGTCAATTTAGGATCTTATCATTTCTCTTTTTCTAACTGACTTTCATCTTCCTAACGTCTCTTGACACCACCTCGCGTTTGACCTTCAGTTGAGTGTTCGCCCCTGTGAGGAAAGCTCGGTGTACTGTCCTCTGGCCGAGACACATCATAGTCTATTAAAATGACAGTTTCTGCTCCTGCTTAGGGCTCAACATAAATGAGTGGGACGACTGGGTTGTTCGTTGTTAGTATAACATGACAGGGTAGGATTTGTTGGTGCTATATCTTTGGCGATATGCTTTCATTTTAAATGGGCAAGAGTGCGACTTTTACAAAGTCACATCACGTACTTCACACACGCAGCACATTGCATACAGAAAGACGTTACTTTAATCAACCATCCAACAATCTTTTTTCGAGGTTTATTTGATTCGTATTAGATATTATCAATCTCTTGTCCTTTACAGTGGCTGGCCATGCCGGGAAGTTAGTATTCGGAAAGCTTGGTGGCAAACCTGTGGTACTTATGAAGGGGCGTGTTCATTTTTATGAAGGGATTTCAATACACAAGGTAAAGTTATTCCCATTTAATTAAAAACCGTTTCAGACAACATCTCCTTCAAGATTTCTTTACTTTAAAGAACTTCTTCTCTTACAATTCATCCTAGGATATCATTACAAAAGTTATAGAAAATCCCAAGTGAAAAAAAATTCCGTATAATGTTAATGGACTTTGACCCTTTAACGTTGTTTGAGTGGGTAGGGTATGCCACCCACTCAGTCAACTTCTAAAGATTTCCATTTCTCGGTCTTAGCCTCTGCAGACTCTGAAATCATCTATATTCTGTAAATTATTACAATTTATTAGCAGTTTGGTTTTATTACTAACCTAAATTTTGTTCATAAATTTTCCTTATGAAAATAGAGTACTTTGCATTGGGGCTCTATAACTGATGAGATATAGGTTGAACATCATTATACAGCTGTAATCCTTCGTATCGCATCTTTTCTGTTTCTATTTCACAGACTGCCTTGCCTATACGGGTCATGAAACTGCTTGGCGTTAAGATTTTATTTGTAACGAACGCTGCTGGGGGTCTGAACCAATCTTATGAGATAGGAGACTTGATGATCCTTAAGGACCACATCAATATGCCAGGATTTGCTGGAATGACCCCACTCCGAGGTCAGAACGATGAGAGGTAAGACCCAGGAGTCCGTTTCACTAAGCCGCCTAAGTCAGGGACTAAGCTTAGTCGGGACTAACTTCGAAACTAGACTAACTTTCCGACTAAAATACGTTACACTAAAGGGCGTAAGTTAGGTCCGGTCTAAAGTTAGTCCGAAATCCTAGGCCTGGCTAGAGGCAGGCCTAAGTAAAACACTAAGTCTCAACTATCCCCGTAAATACACAAAATTGTCAATTAATCATGCTTTAAATCATATTAAAGATGTATTACTTCAAAAGGAGCACTGTTTTGATGACTGAACATGATTCACTCACATGAAAACAACACCAATAAGCAAACATCGTTCTTCTGGCAGACGTGTACGCCATTTAGGTAATATTAATAGTAAATCAGGAAACCGGGAAAAATTGGAAAAAAAATGTTTCAAATCCAAATTAACATAATAAAAAGTGCGCGAGGGCGTCTGCCATCTGCATAATAGCATTACTTTACAAATACTTGATTCACTGTAATGCATTAGTTTATATAGCTAAATGAAAAATGAAATGTCAGCATAAGCAATTTATTTACGGAATTAGCTGACAAATCGTATATTTCTCAACAAAAAAATATAAATAAATAAAAATAAAAATTAAAAAAAAAAAATTGATTGTATGGTGACTAGACTGGTTTATCATCTGTGACCGCAAGGTACATTGTAGCTCCATCGGTTTATGATTTTTAATATTACTTGTACATAAACTACATCCTTGATCTTATCGCTATACATGTATCTTCACCTTTTGTTACAAATCTTTATAGTACTTAAATACCACAAGTCCCTGTGTTAAACAGGTAGGAAGAATAGTCGATACCTTACAGTAGATCACAGGCATTTGAGAATTAGAAAAGTTTATATCAATGTGAACCCATCAGAGTGTCCATAGACCATTTTAGACGTACGTGTTAAGGATCTAGATTAAAATCTGTAAAATCGGTAGCTTAATAAGCATATTTCATTGCAAGAATATAAAACTAATCGTTTCAAAACTGTCCCTGACGATCATTCCTCTATTTAAGGCACATACAATGTACATACACGTAATTGTAAAGAAATTAGACTGGCCACCAGTCTCTAGAATATTCAAAAAAACACTAAAATTTGGCTTGATTATATTTGTCTCTACTACGTGCCTGATCCTAAGTTTTAAACTAAGGGGAGATAATCTAGTAAAGAACTCTACTGAGAAAGTCTTATCAGCAACTTAGGGTCTGGTGGCCAGTCTATAGAAATATACAATAAATATATTTGCATGTATATGTAATATCAATTACGCGGATAGTTTTATCTCTCTATTGATCCTCCGAAATAAGCATACACTATGTTTACATACAATATAGTTTTAAACAGGGGATCTTGGACTTGTTTGATATTATTATTTCATCTTCAGCTATCGATATCGATATATATGTATACAATGTATAACTTATACATGTATAATGTGTGCTCCAATGTTATAATAAATATCATTAATAAACGTTACTTTTTTGTTTCGGAAATAGAATAAACCTTTAATACCATCGAAAATATTTTTATTTTCCCTTTTTTATCTTCATAATGTGCGCGCGGCTGAACTGAAAGTAAGCAGTGCGCATGCTTACATCCTTGGTTACATCAGGACTAATTTAAGTCCAAATCTTAGTCCGTCGCCGACTTACGACCGGTCGTAGGCTGCTTGATGAAACGGAACTTAGTACTGACTAACTTTTGGACTAAATCGCTTAGCCGGCGTAAGTTAGGCCAAAAGTAAGTCCGTTTAGTGAAACGCAGACCAGGAGTCTATGATAGTGTACTGTGGCGTCGCAACGTCACAGGACCGCCTCGGAATGGCAAAGTCCGATTATATGTTTCAGTTACATTTTTGGCTTATTTATCTCGACAATGGGACTAATTCACGAATCACGTGATACCGTATAACGTTTGTGCGGGTCTATTGTTTCTATTGGTGATGGAATGGCGTCAAAAGATTATCATGCACGCTAAAGTCATTTCAGTTGGAAGATTACAAAGATTTACGTTCCATCATCACTGGAGATACTAGCCCCGCACAAACGTTATCGGGTATTACGTGGTACGTGAATTAGTCCGAGAAAACCAATATTGGCACAGTTTTTTCTTACACTACACAGGCAAATGTAACTAAGGTCTGAACAATCTAAATCCAAAGGAAATTAAGATGGAAAATGGTATGAACAAATCTAATTATGTACCTTGATCTCTACGTCATATTTAACCAATGACATCTGGATTTCTTTTAGATTTGGACCCCGTTTTCCAGCCACCTCGAAAGCGTACGCCAAGCGTCTACGCGACCATGCCAAGAGTACAGCCAAGACGATTGGATTTGAAGGCTTCAACATCCACGAAGGAGTATATTGTATGTTGTCTGGACCATCGTATGAAACTGTGGCAGAATGTAGATTTCTTAACATGGTTGGATCAGATGCAGTAGGTGAGTATGTCTCGAAATTATTGTTTTCATTGAAAATAATGCCCTGCACGTAGGGCGTTAGAATTGTGCCTGTTGCCCCCATTGCTTGACATAAAAGGCGACTAAATTTGGGATCTGTCTTTCATCTTCTTCTGAGCTAAATTTCTTTCAACGCCTCATTTGATACTGCCTCACTTTTGGCCTTTAGTTGAACGCTCGTCCCTGTGAGGAAGGCTATGGGTTCTGTCCCCCGGTCGAGACACACCAAAGTCTCTTAGAAATGTCGCTTCAGCTCTTGCTTAGCACTCTGTATAATGAGATTGGAACGACTGGTTTGTCTGTAAGCAATATAATGTGAGCGAGTGGGGTGTGTTTCTTCTGTGCCTTTGGCAGTATATCCCCTTAAATGACCTGTCAAACTTAACTTGTTTATTGAAAATAGAAAATGAATGCATTAATTTACCTGTAGGTATGAGTACTTGTCCCGAGGTGATTGTGGCCGTACACTGTGGTATGGAGGTGTTCGGGTTGTCACTCATCACTAACAAGGCCGTCATGGAGTACGATACAGAACAGGTCGCCAATCACAAGGAAGTGTTAGAGGCCGGGCTCAAGAGGAGTAAAGACGTGCAGAAACTTGTGGCGGCCATGTTGGAAACGCTAGAAATATGATCTTTTCTTAGATAGAACAAGACAATCATATTTGGGAATCTGTGATTTTATAATCTAAAGCGCTATCTGTTACGATATGATTGTTCTCAACTTCAGGATTCTGTAGTAGATTCAAACTGTAACCATACAAAGGCTGAGAAATGTCGTAAAGTGCAATCAGTCGTAGTTATCCACGATTGTTCACGCTTCACTACACTTTGATAAGTGTAGCAAGCAAAGTGCAATCAACTGTGACAATCCATACATATTCCACTTCAATGACTTCCATACTGTTTGACGCGATATAGTGAACTTGAGCCATTTTAGCGAAACTCAGTCTACGAAGGCAATCCATGGGTGTTTCACGCTACACTAAACTTTAGATGTGGTGAAGTGCAATCAACCGTCAGTAATAGTCTAATAAAGTGCACTCAACCGTGGTTGTTCATAAACGTAGCTAGTAAAGAACTATATCCATTACCAAATATCCCTATAGTTGTATTTCTAGTGATATCAATGTAGTTTTATAAATGTAATATTGATATGAACTAAACGAAATTGTAAAAAATTAAAAGTAATTTCATGTGTAATCACAATTTTAAAGTTTATTCTTAGAATCTCAATATGAACTGAAATACGCCCACTCATGTATTTTTTCCTTAAACTCATTGTTCATAAGTATAAATTACCATATAATCGGTTGTTTTAGTGGGTTGAAATGTTAAAAACATTTGCCCCTCGAAAATATCGTCTATACAGTTATAAGTTATATGTATGAAGACCTCCCTATCGATTTTATACATTGTATTATTGATATACATATTGTTATTGTAACTCAGGTTTTGTATATATTGGGGTTTTTTTCAGAAAATTAATTCATAACTGAAAAAAAAGCGTTGTTTTTGTCTTTTGTTCTTCAAAATTGTTTCAAATAAGTGCGTCATTGTTCGTCTAATGTTTCTTTTAACATTTAAATTTAATCAGGATTAAGTTAATACATCCAAATGATTTTTTAAGTTTCCGCCCATCAATAAAATGCTATAAAAAACGTAACACCCCTAAAATACACATCAAAGTGTATGTTTTATAGAAGTAAATCTATGGGCGAAACTGACCACCTTGTAACACACCAAAATGACACAAAAAAGTTCGTTCTACCACAGGCGGTTTGTTCTATAGAAATATACTGTGTTATCCGGCCGGCCGAGTTATAGACCTTGATACAGTATTACATATATATAGAGAGATCTATATATCTATAGAGCCAAACGCCTGTGGTTGAACACAACATTATACAAATATTTCATGGGTTACTGTGCTCTAGTTCATAATATTTAACCCGAGGTGATGGTAATCAACAAATGTTATATTGCCTTCGGCCTCGTGCAATATAACATTTGTTGATTACCACAACCTCGGGTTAAATATTATGAACTAGAGCACAGTAACCCATGAAATATTTGTATGATATAATATTTCTTCATATAAAGATTGGTGTAAACAAATTATGAAATAAAAATATTTATTTTGCACAAAATGCATTAGTTTTTTTATAAATACTTTATTATTTGTAATGTACCAAATTTTACGACGATGTTTGAAATTTGCAAATTAGTTGGTCATTGATTCATCGGATCTGTTCAGGAAAAAAGAGGAAGAAGGCAAAATTTGAAGCTCAAGTTACATCATTTTTGCGTTTGTTTTCTCACACGTTTTAGTTCACCAATGGTAAGCTACACGTGTTACAATAAATAACTTTCTTTTGCTTCCCGAAAAGAAACGTTTGGTCGAAGGAGTGAAGTAAGAGTTACCTCCCTTGGGCTGTTTTCTTGTTCGGACAACTAACTGTAGCACCTGCATCACTTAAAAAGATAAAACAGCAACTTAACGATGTTATTTGACCTGGAAAAAAAGGAAGAAGAAATAAAACTGTGATAAATCATGTTGTAATGATAGTAATTCCCTTGGGGAAGTGGCTTTCACACTTTTCACTATGTGACAGGAGATCCGGGTTCGATTCCCGGTGGGAATTTCAGCACAATTGGTTTGTTTCAGCTTTTCGGTCAGATTTTCATTTCTCGGAATCTTCGTAACAACAGTGACACTTTTTAAACTCTTTACATACTGAATTATTCAAGGATGACACTCTGGATCTATCTTGTATATTGTTGTATTTTCATTTACTGAATTTATTGTATTTTTATTTTAAATCGTCGTCTCTCATATTGGTAATTTTAAAGCATTATAGTGTACAAATATCTAAAAAATAAAAATTTCTATCGAATTTCAACATCAAAGGTTTGTAAAACATAGTTAACCCCAGTAGTGCTGATTTATTATTAATTACTATTACTAATATTATTATCTAATTAACCGAGGATGGATTTATTTTATTCTCAGTAAATGTTATGTAATTTGCACCTGTATTTTGCTACTTAAATGTATTATGTTGTATTATTATGTAATCTTAATTATGGAGGCAAATAAAGAAATAGTAATACACTCGTAGAAACGCATGTACATAATCGTGACAGTAATTGATCTGTTGTCGGTAGTAAACCTGACCTGCCGCCGATCTCATTGCACTCGAACAGCTATATATGTCTTTATTTTTACTTCAGTCTTCATGAAATTTTGTATATAGAAGTATGACAAATAACATATCTTCTGTTGTCGTTAGGTTTTTAAAATAGTTTTGATGTTTCCTATGTACTACAAATCTGAATCTGAAGTAAAGTAATGACGAATAGATTAAAACATTGAGTCGTGATTGTTGACAAAATAATTTTGATCAAAACATCATGCTGAATATTGGAACACATAGATGCCAGTCTAAATATTGAGAATATGGAAGTCTATCTACCGACCGACAGACTGATACACACGGCAATTATTTTTCATTCAACAACACAAACATAAATAATGATAACTCCGTTTTCGAGCAAAGTAGTTGATACCTTACCTTGGGATGCTAGAGGCGTGTTCTGATCGGCAGGGGAATCTTTCTCGAGCAGGCCAAGCCGAAGGTCAAGGACGTTCATTTGTATTATCACAACAACAGTGATCACCAACAATAGGCAAAGCGTACTCGCCCGCCATCTTGTTTTAAAGATCATTTTTCTAAGGTGTCACCGGGTCACTTGAGTGACGTCATAATGATGTGTCTGTGGAGAAAAGAAACCGTATGCCATGTTTCTTTGAAAACAATTGAGACAGATATGTATCTGTATTGGACTGATCCCAAAAACAAAATGTTTTAGAAATGATCCAAACTAGATCTACATTCATTTTTCGAAATATCTTTTTCCCCTATATTATAACCTGACTTCATTTTTACCAGTCTTATCACTCAGGTCTTATCCCACCCCACCCCCATACACAGTTAATTACGGCCAATATGAGGTTATAACTTTTCTTTTCTTCCTCTCTTGCTTTTTCTCCCTAACGCCCCCTTCCTTAATGCTGAGCGCAAAGTAGGACAATAAACTACCACTTTTATAGACTTTGGTGTGTCTCTGCCAGGGGACAGAACCCAGAGCCTTCCTGACAGAGGCGAACGCTCAAATCAAGGCCAAAAGTGAGGCAGTGTCAAGAGTGACGCTAAGAAGAAATAAGTCAGTTACGAAGAAGAGAAAAGATAATATATTAGATCAAGCGGTCGATAAAAATATAGGTATATTTTATCGACAGACGGGGCGGTGTGGAGTGAATTGTTTACCCTACATAACGAGATTTTGTACTTGGATTGAGGAGTATGATTACATTCTCCTAGTGGTCGAGGAAGGAGCGAGGTGGAGTAATAGTGTTATATTTGGCTATATAGATCGTAGATTCACTTGGAATCACTATATCAATATAAAAATCTACCAGTCTTAGTCATTAAAGGACTTTCCTGTATATGTTGCGTTTGTATTTTTGGGAGGCTGCGGTATAGTATAGTATCTCACTGAAGCATGCCCCTAAAGATATGACACAACTAATATACGTCACCGAGTCACGTTATAATAACAATTGATAGTCATTGATTTAATGAGAACGAACACGACTTAGTTTAAGTTTATATTTGATTATCATCCATTTTGATTTCGAAATATTATTTAGTTGGCCCATTATGTAACCACTTTTGAGTAAATTTCTATAAACTATATATACAGATCTGTTCTGCGTAATGTGTTCTTTACCCGCCACAATTTATTTATTTACGTTTTTTTTATTATATCATTTAGGTGAATGTCTATCATGTTGGGTCCCCTGCCGAGACACATCACAGTCTATAAAAGTGGTAGTTTATTCTCATGCATAGCGATCAGCATACAGGGAGTGGGACGACTGGTTCGCCCGTTGTCAGTGTAATGTGACTGGGTGGAGTGTGTTGCTTGGTGTCTTCGGCGGCATGCTTCAGCGATATAGCACTATAAAAAGGACAAGAGTTCCACTATTACAAAGAGACGCAACACTAATATACTGAAGCCTCCCAAAACATATAAACATTCACACACCACCGTACATTACATACATTGGAGGCCGTCCTTAAATGACCATGGCTGTTAATAGGACCCTCAACCTGATAAACGAAACCAATATGCTGCACAAATATCGCACCAGTAAGACATCAGTTTGCCATGACACCTAATGATTGTGATAAGAAATTCTAAAATTATATACTTCACCCTATGGATAAACTATACCATGTGAATTTGTGTTCACATTATATTACACGATGTTTCTGGTTTTGTCATTATATGATTTGATTTTATCAATATACATGTATTTTAGGGTCCTAACATACATGTATATCTACTGCTATCGAAAGTGATTTACATAAACTGTATAACTTGTTTCGCAATCGATGTGAAATAATAAAGTTTATATTTTACTTGTTAAATATCTGCAAACCAATAGAATGTTAGGCTAACAAGTACATGTAGGTGATATTCGTGGAAATGAATGTAGTTTTAACAGAAATGATAGGCTTGTGTCTGAGCATACGTATTTTACCAACTTGTCCAAGTATATATATCCGTACTTTGTATATTAGAGGGAAAACTGGTTAACATCAGTTAATATACAGCATAAAATTGATTATCTTTGACTTTGACAGTGAAAGCGTCATTGTGAACACTTAAAATTATTTTTCTTCAAAAATGAACTGTCAGAAGATCTATACCAGCTTCTGCGTACCGAACTATAAGTCAAACTCTCCTTTAACTGCTTCCTAATAAATATTGCTATATGGTAGGCTTCTTAGCTTTTGGGAAGCTAATACTTGTAACCCGAACATCTTTGTTTTCTGAATCCCAAACTCACCTGTGTATCTTTAATTTAAATACTTTTGCTTGGATTTGCCAGCCAAAATGTAACATGACGGTTATGAAATAAATGTGAGATCATTGAATAAATGGTTTTAAAGTACTTTCTTATATAGTGCCATTTTGTCTCGCAACGAGTCGTGCTAAAATCGCATCAATTGCTTGTTATATTGATTTTAGACATTCCAAGGCTTTACTTATTAGTAAAATTTATTTCACTAGTTTGTAACGTCATCAGGGTATGTGCTAAAATATAATTGTTCACTCTTTTAGATAGTGTGGAATATCTTCCCGAGGGGCATCCTCGATACTCTATGGGTTACTATCACTGACGTTATAGCCACTCCTATACTACATGTATCTAATGGTAAACTGGAGGCAACAGAACAGAGCAGGTAATTTAGTCCTTTGATGTACATCAAGAGTCGTATAACGGTACACTGCGGTTGTTTGCGCGTCGCTCTCTTTGTAATCTAAAAAGGAAAATCTTTGCAGGCCTGTGATTGGTTCAGATTTTTTTTCCTGAGCTGCCTCCAGTTTTACTATGAGATAATCCAGGGGTGGATATAACGTCAGTGATAGTAACCCCATGAGTATCGATGATGCCCGAGGGGAAGATTGCTAACTACAAGTTCCCAAAGAAGAGGCTTTGTCGAGTGTTTGGGAACTTCAAAATCTTCCCCGAGGATTGGAGATAGGCCGATACTATCCACGGTAAGATAATACATGAGGGTATCTATCAAAGGTATAGGGGTGAAATATCAGAAAGTCGGAGAGCAATCAAAAGTTGAAATCACAGTGAGTGAACCTATCATGACTCTGAGTGGCTAAGAAAATTAAAGGCCCACTACCTTTCCGAAACAGCTTTTATCTTTTCTAATGAGAATGTAAAAGATATTGATAATTTTGTAGAGTAGCAAAAGCTATTAGCTTGCCGTTTAACTTACACTTATCATCACCTTCTGAACAATTTAATTAAACGCTATATAAGGCATACCTGGACAAAACTTTTTACAATATGCTATTATTTCTTCTTTAATCTATATGAAAATGAAAATCATAATATTTGTCGAATTAAGCCGTGCTCGATTTGTCAAGCCTTGGCATTGGTAGTGCTGTTTATTCTTTCTGAGAGGAACGCCCTTTGTCACACCCCCTCCCCCCCCCCCCCCCCAAAAAAAAAAAAAAAAAAAAATACAAAAACCAAAGACCTCTTTTATAAGATATTTCAAGGACTTGTTAAGATTTAAAATATATTTATTTTAGCAGATTATCTACAAAATAAACATTGCAGAACGCCTTTGTCGATTGCGTGACCCGGAACAGATCGGCTTTTCCCAGAGGATTATCGAGCAGCCTCATTTTTAGGTTTCAGCAATGATTTGAATGCACTTGATGCTACGTCTTTCAAATGAAAACCTGGTGGTATAAATGGCAAACAAAAAATCGTAAGTGACACGTTTGATTAATGTGAACTTAAAATAGCTTGGTGATGCTATCAAAATAGTCTGCAACCCAAATTCTAAAATAAATTAAATCGTTTGACCTTAATTCGTTTTTAATTAAGCAAGCACAGATCATTCGAGATATTCAGGGTCATGCATCTGCACGCGTCGTTCCACGTCATTTCCGCTTAAATTTCGTCGATTTCTCATACAGTTAGATACTACGGTACCAGGGAAATTGAACAGCTCAATTTGCGCAGCATAAATAGCATTTCTAAGAGTTTTTTTTTTTAATTTGGTAACAAACACCACTAACCCTACTTCCTTTATCTATCACGTACTTCTTCTAGGTTGGTAGTTTATCTCTGGGAGCTTTGGCTTTTCGCCGTCCCTTAAACAATGCGCGTCCTTATGTCACCTAGGCTTAATCATAAAGCAGCCAATATCAAAATAATGAAAATGAGCATTTTAACACATGCAAGATTTTGAATTTTTAGCAGGATAGTAGCCATCTTAGTTTTTATTCATCTATGATTTGATGATTTACAAATAACATTATGGAAGAGAGGGTATTATATCTTCATGTTCTAAAATAGCTCCCGTATGCATGGACGATATGAGCTACACCGAATCGTCTGTCTCTTAAAATGAGCTCCTTTCCTTTTTTGTCGTTTATTGATACGCTTATTTTACAGACAGAACGGAATCCTTAATAAATGTGGTAGAAATGCAGCCATCCTGGTCGCAATGGGTTTTCATATTTGTTTTGCATGCATCGCCAACATTTTGGACTTATTCCATTATTAAATTAAAAAATTACACCCAGCTAACCTTGTCTCAGGTTGTAATTCGCTATTTTAGCCATTTTAATCATCCCATCACTCTCAACTGGACGGCGATTTCAAGATTCGTGATGATCGATCACTACCAGGATAGCTGCAATATTGTAGCTCAAAAGACTTTTAGACAGAAAATGATGTTGTCTTTAGAGCTACAATTGGTGCCTATTACTGCTAATGGAGCAAAGTAATGATTATGCAAACCATTATAAAACGCTTGTTTGCATTTTATCGTACTTGTTTGATATTGCTGACCTACAAGGCAATAAAACTGAACCACATAAAATATAAAATTCTCATTGAGGCATTATTTTTTACATAATACATATGAAGGTCTTTCTGAAAGGAATTTATACGGCAAGTCCACAAATTGTGAATTTGACGTCTTGTGAGTGGTACAGTAGATATTAAGAATGGTAGTTATGTTCGTTTTGGACAAAAATAATATGTAAATGCATGTATACGCCTAAAATAATTGGAAACCTACAAAAAAGTATAGAAAACTGTGCCCGAGTGATTTTCAGAGGCAGTGCTCCACTACGACACATAGGGACCAATCCGTACCCGGCCGAAAGATATAGTAGGCCGGGTACGTATATTCGTTCTACATTTCTACCATATCTATCAAGAAGTCCGTCTCTAAAATGAGCGTATCAATAAACGACAACAAAAGGAAAAGGAGCAGCTCATTTTAAGAGACAGATGATTCGGTCTAGATATGAGCCTTCTACAATTTTCTTTACACATGACACTGATAAACACATGTGTTCCCTAAGAATATTACATCACATCACTTCAGGGTCAGGGAGGAGCTTGTTTTTCTCCGCCTACTGATTAAACCTTTATCAGTAAATATGACGAATCTGACTCCTTTTGATGTTTGTTAACGATAGATGTATCTAGTTGAGGAAGAACAGACGAAATGTCGACTGATACATCTATGTGTATAATGTGTTTTGATAAGGCGAAGGGAATAGATAGAGACCATAACTTTCCTCTTAGGATACTCGACCGGCTGACTCTACATCGATAACAAGTTTATGTACAACTTGCTTTATAATAATGAAAGTTTGCGATAATATGAATGTATTACACTATGGAATCGAATATACAAAAAACATATTTTATCAATAGTAGATAGAGTTTCGAAAAGAAAATAGGAAAAAAATGTTTGGTATTTGGACTGAGCACGTCTGTCTCCGAAACAGATGCTGCGGTTATATTTCAAAACTAACTGGAAAGAACTTAAAATATGTTAAAAGCACCAACATGAGAACAGATATGTGGAAATGCAGCATTCTCCATTCTTAAAACCTCTGTGATATCTTGGCACTGCGTGCTCAGAAAATAGTTTCAAAATTAAAAAAAAAAAAAAAAAAAAAAAAAAAAAAAACAAAAAAAAAAACAAAAAAACAAACAAAACAAAAAAAACTGATGAGCGCACGGAAACCACATACGTCTACGGGTTTCCCTATGTCTAATATGTTCAATATACAAGTGATATGGCTTTCAAAAAGGTAATTCGTACTTTTTAGTCTCTGAAATGTGCCAAGAAATTTCTTTCTAAAAACATACGAACATTTAATTTTCTATAGCTTAAAATTACTTAACATTCTTTAAAAGCTGGCAGATCTAGATTTAGTATATCATAACTATACCTGTAGCACTAAACCAATCATGGAATTACAGATTGTTATAATGATACCGCCCCTGTAGAATTGAATAATGGTGGTTATTGGTCAAGTGCTTTTAGCTCAGTGAGGAAACTACATCAAACGGCTTATGAGAACAATGGAAAGTCAGGAAACATACAAAAATAAATCTTTACACAATCGAAGTTTAACAGAAAAAACTCAATGTCATTATATCGCCGAAATATATTATTATTACAACTGCTTTCGGGAGTCAAGATCCAATTAAAATATTAAAGTTACTAAAGCAAAATCTAGGAGAATGCGTTTTCATTCTAAGGGCATCAAAGGCCATTTTGGCCCATAATTGGACTTTTTGTTATTTCCGCACCAAGGTAGCCCGTGTATATGGCACTTATGTAAAGTTTTGTGTTTAATTTCCGAAGATTGCCGGAAATTTCCCCGTGATGTTGCGACTTGGCTTTAGTGCCAGGAATGCCATAATTCAGACTAATTGCTCAAACTAATTGTTTACATATATACTCCTGTCTCCGTTTCTGAAGTCATGGATTAATTAACTGTAGTTAGATATCTCCTGGGAGAGATTTAAGTGTTGGGAGTCAGGATTTATTTTCTTTTTTTAATCTCGGTAATACCTAGACTGAGAAATAAATCTGATTTAAGTTAAATCCACATCTCCCTTGATACCCATCAGGGATTTGTAGTTTACATATTGTATCTTTACATTTACTTAAGGTCGATGTCGGAAGACTCAGGAGATACCGTTCAATAAGATTAGAATAAAGGTTATTGTGAGCAGTAACGGTTATTTTTCCTGTTTTGAGAATTTCATGACTCACACTATGTTGTCGTTTATGCTTTCAGAAATATAGAATATTGTTCACATTTTTACATACAAAAAAATAAATAAGTAAATAAATAAATAAATAAATAGAAAATTAAAAAAAGAAAAAAAAAACCACACACCACAAAACAAAAAACAAATGTACACCGCGTAGTTCGAACGACATACATTTATTTCTAATATCTTCCTTCTCTGTGGAGTATTTTTCCCAAAGCTTAAAGAATTATCTTTCAATACCAAAACATCGATTACTCTTTTTTTAATCTTTCAGATTGATTTTATTTCTCAGCAAATTAGAGGGATGCCAGATTTGGGACCCTGGGATCATCCCTCATGCAACATGCAGCCTCTCACAGGAGGTCTCTTTCACTACTTGTACTCGATCGCTTTCATTTCGTCATTTCAATTTGCTCCATTCATTCTTTACACTCATTCATACACATACAAATAGAGTTATGTAAATTTCAGTTATTGATAAATGATAATCTTCTCCTTACAGTTACTCACCTAACTTAAATGAGATACAGACAAAAAACTTACTAAAAGTCAATTAGATGGTAGTTTGTATAATGAACGTCCAATTAACAGCCAGAATCATCTAAAAACGGCCTCCAATGTATGTAGAATGATGCGTGTGTGAAGTGCGTGCGTGTTTTGGGAGACTGCGGTATGTTCGTCTATTGCCGTTTTTATAGTGCAATCTCACTGAAGCATACCGCTAGAGAAACTGCACAAGTAAAGTAAGTTATATCGTAAGACTATGCTGCACCTATGTAACATGTGTTTACCGTGGCAAATTGATAGTCTAGGATGCTTGGGAAAACTCCACGATAAAAAAAGCTGATTTATTTCTGAAGATATGTAGTACGACAGACCGTGCTCCAGTTCAGACACCTGATCTTGTTTTAAAGGAGAGTTGTATTATGTAAGAGTACAAGTAATACAAATGCCTGGACGAGATAAAAAAACACATTTACATTTAGCCTTCATTTAATTAACTAAGTAAAATTGGAGCAACGACCACTCAGGAGAGATATCAAGCCGCATCCTTTCCCTAGTCTTCACTTACGTGAAGAACCGAGATGTGTTTTAACATTGAGAAAGTACGAAAATGAAAAAGTCATTGTTGATGACGTTTTATTCTTTCTTTCTTTTAAGAGTTTCATAGACGATTGATCGGATTATTATTGAAACGCATTCTAAATAATGAAAACTGTTTGAAATGTAATTGTCGGATTAAATCAAATGTTTTTTTTTCCATTCTAATCTTAATCGGTCCATCAATGTTTAATCAAAATAAATATATCGAAATATTATTTCAACATTCTATCAAGCTATGAACTAGCAAAATATTAGTGAAATTAGATATTTTTTTATTATTTTAGTCAGTTACTTGCGTACAACATCTTAAAACCCCTTTATATTTTTAAAATTCGTTTTTGTAAGAAAAAACCTGACTGATTTCACCAAGTAATTGAGGTTTTTACGTATATTAGTTGATGAAAAATACTATTGATAATCATAAAAGACGGGAGACATCCAACAAATATCGAGGAATTCCGAGCTACGGTCTACATGTCGAAATGAAACAATCTGTTTGGGACACTTACCATTAGTTCACATTTTCTGGTTTGAACTATGAACAAAAAATGGACGCTTAGATATGCCTGAATTAGCCTTATCTGTTTTAGTCCAAGACAACAAACTATCAGGTCTAATCGATATTAGTTGATGATTCATTTTTATTGTAATACACTATTAATCTTCCATTATCAACCATAACTAATTTCGTCTGTTTAAAAACCGAAAGCAGAAGTACAATCTGATTCGCGAATACTCTTCACTTTTCTCCAAGTAAGTCTTGACGTCGATAGACTAGACTGCAATGTTGTTCCATCCTGAATTGTCTAGAAACAGAAGGAATCCTAAAGACAAATTCACCGAACCGATTGACACCGAATTCAAACTCGTCGAAACAGTGCATGGAGTCCTGATAATATTCTTTATGATGAATTTAACCTGAACAGATTGTTTCAAACGCATTTTCTAATATCAAATTATGCGTTTAGGGAAAAAAGGCGTTGCTGATATTTATATAACTTATGACCAATCATTTTACTCATGCACGACAATGAACTATATCAAAACGATGATATTTTTGGCATGAACGCCATATTAAATGGGTCAGTATAGCATTTCAGATGGACTCTATATCCGGTACGGCGGTACCGACAAAGGAAACCTGGAGTGATCAATGGTGACCGACTAATGGGCCTTGTCCAACGGTATGATCACATCCTGTTGTTACTGCTATTGCCTGTGTTATATCAACGAGGTTTCTAAAGAAAATGCGGTTATTTTGTTCAAATTCTTTTAATAGTCGAGGTTATTCAAGAACATATCAGGTAAAGGAGTCAAAGAAAGTAGGAGTGCGCGGAAGAAAACACACCAACCAACAGAACATGCAATTCCAGGAGTGCAGGGCTTGTGGTTGTCCAAGGCCCATTAGACGGCAGTGTACATGATGATGCTATGACACTTAACCACAAATTTGTTACCTTTGTCTTGACACCATTGTTAGCGGTTTGCTTATTGTGGCACGTTTTGATTATTTACGTTCAAAATGTGTGGTTGCGCAGGGTCATAAAAAGTAGGATATAATTTGAACGATACATTGCACCAATGGCTGTTGAGATGAGATTTAAAACAGTTAAGGGTAGGTAACTCTACTACATTATTAGGTAGCGAATTACAATTGTCTAACAACCCTTCTGGCAAAAGTGCCTTGAGTAAGTCTGGTCCTGCTCCGTTTCTGATGTAACTCCTTGCTATTACCTCTAGTTATTTACTGTAGTAAAGAAGATTTTGGAAATCTTTGTCTAGTTTGCATTTCAGAATATTTTATTATCAGATGTTAAAGACAATGAAAATTTGTCAATCGTTCCTTACGAATTCCTGTTTCTTTAATTAGGGCTAATAATAGTACCTGCTGTCCTCTTATCGGGTCATAAGCAATATCTTATGAATAAAGGTTCGAGATTTCAAGATTTTGTTTATAAATATAAAATGAGTGAGGTTATACCGTAATGAATTAGTTCAACGAACGGGAAGACACGTGAGGTTTGTTTTTAGTCATGAATTTCTTTTCTCATGCAAATCCGTTTTGAATGACAAATAACAATAGAACTACTGACAGTTCAATGTCATAATATCGAATTAAATGGAGATACCACTGTCTTTGTAACAGCGATATCTCGGTCAATGTTTTGAATTACTGCACATGTAATTAGAATGTATTGCTTTCGTTACCAACATAGCAAAAGAAATTCGTTCTGGTCTGGATAATGGGCTCATTTGCTCCATGAAATGCAATGAATTGCAAGGTTCTGAACACAATTTCAAGTACAAGATGCGACGTTCAATATGGTTACTTTTATATGCTTTAGAAAACACAGTGTCGTCAACAACACGTGGAGCGTGGCGTTTATATCAAATTACTCAAAACAGGCAAATCGACTATTACGTTGTACTCTCTTCTATAAAAAGGAGATTACATCGATATTCTGCAATAAAATACTATTAAGATAGGCATGTGTTCCTCGTTTCAGGAATGTAAATGACTGTTGCATTGTGGTAAATCATTCGGGATGACGTCATACCGGAAACACCCAATCATCTTTATGTTTATTTTTTCTCCGTGCTTCATTGATAACCATTTTCCATATACATTTCAATTTACCAAAGGTACATGTATCTAATGTTGTTACGGCGGTTTGAAATTCAAGGTTAAAGCGCTCATGCGTATCACTAGCAGATATGTAACATGTGAGGGGTTCCGTTAATCATTTGTGCCTACAGTCTGAAGTAATTAAACGGAAATTTATTAGGGAGATTTAATGGCATTTTCGTAACTTGTCCAGCTGTTGAAGGAAAACAGTAATGAAAACAAATGGGCACGCTTACTACAGCAGGCGAAATGGCAAACCGGTTTTTTTACTCCAAGTAATGAACATATCAGAAAGTTTCAAAGGTTAAATTTTCTTTTTCTTTTCTTTTTTTCTTCGATGATATTGCTTGGCATTTTATCAACAGTTGCTATTTTGTAAACAAATAAATTAATAAACAAATAACCTCCCTAAGCACATTTAGTGACAAACTTCACAAACCCACAAACTTATTTAATATCAGAAATAGACTTTCTATAGGATTTAGTTATCTTCAACATAATGCTAATGCTTAAACATATTAATTCCTGTATTACATTACTGATAATATGCAAACCAGTCTTTCCACTCCCTTCCACTATGAGAAAGAGACTCGGCACGAACATACTGCAGTCTCCCAAAACACACATGCACTCATCCTGTTAAATACGCCGTATACAGAAAAGTTAGCCTTTTCGTGACCTTAGATGTGAAATGGACGCTAAACCAACCAACTAAAAAGAATGGTATTACGTTCCTTAGAGCGATGAACATGTCTCCGGTGTTTCCAATGGCGGTGCCATTATATCCTTAATTATCTTAATGTGCTCGGTGCTTCGCCGGAAGTCATCTTACTAGGCGGCTACACTAATCTATCCAGCCAATGAAAATATGGTCTATATTTCATAGTTGAGTCCCTCAATAATGAACAACCGTATCCCATTTCTTGTTTGCCTCGACTCTATACATTGCCTGTGTCCAGATTTGCCTTAAAGAATAAGCTTACGTAATATATACGAAGCCATGCCTTTTTGGCTAGGCCTCGGCCATAGTATCTTTCTAATGTAATAAAAAGTCTGGTATTACCAAAATGTGAATTGAAAAAAGCGTAAACATGTCAGCTACTACCCCAGATATAAATAGGCAGGAGACCTCTAACGTTTAACGGCGTAACGAAAAATCAATGATGCGAGACGATGATCAGATGATGTTGTCTCTCATGCGGAATTGCACATGCTGTTTCAGAATAGTAGTGTATAACTTGTAGCAATTAAACATAAACAAGAAGGTGTTGTAAAATAAATTTAAACCAATGGTCGATATAAGCGGACTCTGAATGAGTCTAACCAGCTAAGGAAGTCCCATTATGTTCAGTAGAAAATTACTATATACTGTGAGCTTGGATATTTTCGAGAGTTCCTATTTTCGCGATTTGCATGCGTAAAACTTTCACGTTGTTATATCGCGATAGATAAAATGTCATACTCTTGACAAAAACAGTTTATACGCATTTACAGTAACCATTGGGTTTTTTTCGCGGATCAAACAATATATGTATCTTTAAATAAATAAAAAATCAAATTGGATATTTGGCGATTTTGACAATTAAGCAAGAAGGAAAATTAACTTTTACAGCATTTTGAGACCAGGCTTAAAGAGAATTAAAGATTAATTCATCAATAATTGTATAGGAAATTATTATTATATTTTTTTTTTTTTTTTTTTGCGACAAGATCGCAAAAATAATATCTCTGCGAAAATAATATCCCTGCATAAATATACCGGTTAGTCGTACGTGATTACGCAATTGACTTTTATTTTATCTCACCTTCTTGTAGGATCTTCACTATATTTATCTTGCGTAAAGTGCGAAGAAATCACGTGTTTTTATTATACATTTAAACAAAGGAAGTAAACAAACATTTTGTGACGAATGCTAGTTGTGAAAGCGATAATGGGTTAAGTCATGTGACCTCGTAAGTGGTCATATAATGCTATTAAACTAACACTAAGGATATTGTCGCTTTGAATGATGTCATTGAAGACGAAAACACTTCAGAAGAATGACTTTTAAGAATACCACTTATGAAGAACGCAGGAAATTACGTTCTCTGTCTCCATCCTTGAAAACAAAGAACATGGTTTTATTTTCTTCCTATACCAAGCGTGAAATAACATAAACAAGCAATAAATATCATATCAACACATGTGATGGTTATCAAATTAAGTAGCCGTTGATTAGTCGAGGTGTTGTTTGTTTAGATGTCAGTAATAAAATCTTTCTTTAGCCTGTTGTTGAAGATAAAGGAGGGCGTTTTATGACTAACAATATAAGCTAGCGTTTTATGACACACTAACGTGTATTGCGCACAAACGTTTCAAATTGCTTTCATTTTGCTACCTTTGGGATGTAATTAAAATATTTCCCCTCTCCTGTAATCCCTGCAGTTCATGTTTATCAACATTTTGTTGTAGTTTTTGATAAATACATTGTATAGACTCATGTTAATATATTAACCAAACTGACCCCTGTACATATCTATTGTATCATACTTCATATGCATTGTCAATATCCTATTGTGTTCCTCTGATCGGTATCCCAGGTTGGCTGCAGTAGATTTACAAACGCTAACTCTGTCGACACACCTGGTTCTATAAGCCTTGTTATATCAACAATTTCTGTAAAAAAACCGGCATTTCGGCATGTATAGTCGTGTACTTTTATTCTTTTTAAAGTTCACATTAGAATATTATTTTGGAAAAATGGTTCATGAGTTTCATGTAAAGGAAAAAAAAAAAAAAAAAAAAGAAACATGTCTGTTTCCGACCGACCCTAATTTTTGTTCACCCACGACCCTAATTTTTTTCCCACTTTTCTACGACAAAATATTAAAAAGTCGGGATTTCGATCTCAGACTCTGGCTCCGGATCTCATTTTAAAGTGAAAAACACTTTTTGCCTAATGTCCTTTTCCATTCATATTCTCGCATTTAGCATTAGGTTTGCCTTTATTTAATTTGAAAAGTAAAAAAATAAAGGCTGCAGGATGCGATATTTACAGATGGTCATTCTTTATATTGTGTTAATGTACAATATCTTGAACATCTTTGAGCATCTCGAGAAGTTGTACTTTTAGTTATTCTAAAGGTGACATTGGAATACTATTTTGGAAATGTGTTTCATGTATATGTCCCTTTTCTATTCACACTCGCGCATTTAGCATTAAGTATGCCTTTATTTAATTTGAAAAGTAAAAAGGCTGGTGGATGCAATATTTACAGATGGTATTTTTTATATTTTGTTAGTGTAAAATATCTTGAACATCTTTGAGCATCTCAAGAAGTTGTTATAAGCTTTTTAGTGGTGTGTGTCTGTATGGCATGGAAAGCTATCAAGCGTAACCAATGTCGTGACCCCTCTGTTTTATTACGGTACAGACATCCACGGCCCATTTAACGTGCATGGGAAACGACGATAGCGGTGAAGCCTTCATCTAACATTCACATTTTAAAAAATCAAAACAACAATTTTTGCATTTTGATTATTTTAAATGCTTTAGTACAATTAGAATATGGCTTTAGTAATGAGTTATGATATAAATTACATTTATGATACCTTATGCGTCGCATTGTTACTCGATAAAGTATTCCAAACCATTTTTTGCAACACAAATGTAATTGGCACCCGAATCTCGGATAAAAAGCAATGATTTATAAACATAAAAACGCGATTAGAGATATAATTAATAAGCTTCATTCATAAAAATAAAAAAAAAAGAAATCAACAAACATTATAACTTGTCATAGGACAATTTGACTGGCTTTCACCGACGAGGGTTTTCGGTCAAGGTCATGCATATTAACAACCGTGGTAGGCCTTTATTTCAACATTCCACAGGTCCAATTTCAGGTCTCTATGACTTTCACAATGTTTAAAGATTTTAGAATTCTTGGCCTCTATGGCCTTGAATATAGGTCAAGGACAATCATATTAACATACTTGATAGCCTCATACGGGCCAAACATTAGGTCTCTAGACCTTGTAGAATTTGAAGATTTTAGGATTTTTGGCCCATGTGACCTTGATTGAAGGTCAACGTCATTCATGTTACCAAACTTGGTACCATTTATGTCAACATGCGACAGACCTAATATTAGGTCTCTGGGCCTTTTAGAACTTGAGAAGAAGATGTTCTAATGATTTTTTCAAAAAATTGCACTTTTGAACTTTGAATTTTATTTTCAACTGAAAGGTGACGTTTAACAGAAAAAATTCTACATTTTTTTTCTAAAATTTAAAACAGGAGAAGTGAGGTCATAGCGACCATATTGGATTTCTGACCAACAAAAAATGCTGCTGTCACACCTACAACTCATGCCATACAATATGGTGACACATTCATTGGTATATCTCTTACTGTTTTGGAGATACTTTGTATACAACTTTTTGTGCAGTAGAATAATAAAATCTGATAATAGAATATCATCATTAAAACGTATTTTCTAATGAAATATTGTCATCAGAAAATATTTACAAATTTTGACACAAAGGGTTTTGGCAACACATATCTTCTTATTCCTTGGAAATTGAAAGGCAATGAAAATATTTTATGAGTTATGAATACAAAAGAAACTGTTGAGGCAAATCGCAAGGGCAAGGAATAATGGGAATAACACTTTGAATATTATGATTAAGTTTGGGTTTTTATTCATACTCTTCCTAATAATATAACAAAACTAAACTTCCGTGGGTACAATTAAGCTTTTCTTAGCAAAATTTCACAACCAACTCTCTACTTCCTAAATCAAAATGAGTAAATAACCCTATTTGTAAGTTTTGCCATTCTGATACAGAAACATTATGAAGTACAAAATTTTCTCGAACCTAGATGAGTTGTTTGTCACATAATTTATCCCTTTAATTCAAGTTAGCTTGTTACGAGTATTATCATTGGCTTAGAATCAGCCTATATAGGAACAAATGGTGTCACCGTCTGTAACGTCGCTTCTAATTGGCTTAAATAATTGCATTATGATTTCATAGCAAAAAAAAAAGTCCAAACATTAATTTTGAATATTAAAGAGATTATCTTTAGTAAATTGAATTATAAGGATTACTTTGAATAGATTTTTTATGTTATGGAGATATAACACAAAAATCTGAGTGTACGGTCATCATCGTGAAAATGTTTGCCGACGACGCTAAGCTGATGAAGGGTATTGGATGTGTCAGAGACAGACTAGACCTACAGAACGACGTCGACAATATCATTAAATGGTCTGAGACATGGAACATGGAATTTAACACCAAAAAGTGCAAACACATGTCTATTGGAAATTTACATCAACATGACAACTTCTGCTACAAAATGGGCACAAATGAAGAAATAAGCAAATGTAGTTCGGAAAAAGATCTTGGTGTTACATTCGATTCTCACCTCAAATTTAGTCAGCATGTAAATAATTCAGTCTCTAAAGCCAACCGAATTACAGGATTGATATTCAAAACATTTAGCTATATCAACAAAGACATGTTTTTGAACCTTTACAAAACTCTTGTCAGGCCTCATCTGGAATACGGATCATGCGTTTGGAACCAAATTTCCATTAAGGACCAAATTTTGATTGAAAATGTCCAAAGACGAGCTACAAAAAGAGTGAAAGGTTTACACAACCTGACGTATGAACAACGTCTCAGATCACTAGGAATACCAAGTCTTCAATATCGACGGAAACGAGCAGATATTGTCCAGGTCTACAAAATAATCAATGACATCGATATTATGGACAAGGACAAGCTCTTTACGATGTCTCCTGTTACTGTCACCAGAGGGCACTCAAAAAAGATTCTGAAGCGCGGGGCAAGATTGAATGTCACAAAGAACAAATTCAACAGTAGAACTGTGGATACATGGAACAGTCTACCTGAAAATGTGGTATCTGCAATGACTCTGAACTCATTTAAGTCACGCCTGAACAAGCACTGGCACAATGAGTCCTCTAAATTCACTCCTACATGTTTTTAATGTTACTTGATTGGACAACTATTGTATACAAGGATACGCCTCCAGAAGCCATTGAGCTTACAACGGTGTTAATTTACATAATTACATAATTACATAAACCGTTTCACGGTTTATTTAGAGTACACTCAGATTTTTGTGTTATATCTCCGTATCATAAAAAATCTATTCAAGTTAATACTTGTATAACCAAACTTTGCTATTTGGTAAAATAGATCATAAGAACAGTCCAGCTTTTTAAGTTGGCAATTAAATTATTTTACTTGTGAAGCAGTATATTTATAGATGTAGGTGTTTACATAAATCATTAAATATTCAAACTTTTCTGTACTCTATTTTAAATTACTATTAAGTACAAAAAAAATTACCGACAGCTGCTGTTTGATAAGACACATATTGTCTTCACTGTGGTTTACATCGCAAAAGTCAATCTAGTAAATGTGACGTCAAATGAGGAACATATTGTACGTGAATCGTATTGACGGATAAAACAGACGTTACTGTCATCATACATGAACTGTATACCAACTCTCTTTCGCGGCTAATACATTTCGCGATTTCCATTTCAAAACAAAATTTGTCTGGAAAATCATATTAATATATATTATAAAGATGCTAGGTCGCGGAGATAAACCTTCGCGAAAGAAAGTTGGTTTACAGTAAATATGTTATATATCGGTACCAGGGTAATGATGTACATTTTATATGACTGTGATTTAGAAGTCTCTTCTTAAAGAATAAATAACAACCAGAGTTTTCTTTCTTTATAAAGTTTTAAATTACATGACATTTAATACACGGGGTTACACATACTTATATGGTTACATATATCGACTTTATCACATATATATTTAACTCAAAATACGAACGAAAAATGTAATGATTTATCGATCGGAAATCAACTGTTGAAGAGAAAAAAATAAATAACGAAGAAAATAAAACAAGAAAGTCATGAAATGAACTAAGAATAAGATACATAATAGGCTGTGGATTTGTTTGTTGTCTGAGTTAAACACCCGGATGTTTCACCATCATTCTTGACTTCATCATAGGTACGGCATTCCGGCCAGAGTAGAATTCCCACCAATTCATCGACTGATAATCATTATCTCCAGTATCCTGTACGTACGGCCCGTTCAGGTTACTCTCACTACAGGCTCTGTACCACCAAGCGCCGTGATGATATACAGCACAATTACGTCTCCAAACGTCATTCTCCTTGTCGTATGTAGAGAATTGGTGACCGTCGTTGTGCTCCATAGCATCAACTGTCAATATATAGGTCGGTTAAACATGACTGATTACACCGATCACCAAAATTATATTGTACTATGTTCTACTAGTCGATCCGACATAGAATCTAATTGTAGTCGGAAAAAACAACATATCTGATATAAGCCCGACATTCTGTACGGTACATCTAATTTCTTACCTCATTCGTTCATGGGTGTTTATTTAAGCATTAAACTATATATCTTCCTATGGCATCTATGGTCTATATAGATGCCAGAGATTTGCAGAAAATCATCTCATAATGCGCTAGCTCTGGCATCTATATTGACCATAGATCCCATAGGAAGCTAGTTTCATGCTTATATTTACATTATCAACTCATTTTAGGATCTCTGTATTCACATTGTTTAAGCTAGACCAGGAAAACTGTTTACCAACGACGATTTAATCCACAAGATGGAATAGCCATTTTGACGGTGATTAGTTGACGTCACCACGTCAACATTAGTGACGTCATAATGGTCACGTTTTGAGTATCACTTATACCGTCATATACTTCACTTGCCTTGGTTAGTTCATTTAGTAGAAGTGACAAGTAAATGTAAATATATATTTACATTTATTTGTCATTTCAACCAAGGCAAAGTGTAGTATATGGCTGTTTTTATGCTTAGGGTTTCAACGCTTTCTTGGTATATACATATGCAAGACCACACACTTGTGTTTTTCTAACGAATCAGATAGCACGAGTTTATTGCGCGGACGAATATATTCATGAGTGCGCGGAGCGCAAAAGTGAATATATACGTTCGCGCAATAAATGAGTGCTTTCTGATTCGTTAGAAAAACAAAAGTGTGTGGTCTTGCTTTTATCACATACCTTCCCTATTTGATGTAGATCGTTTTATTGACTTTGAGATGATTAACACAAATCTAAATGTTCAGTTCGCTTCGTCTTTCAAAAACCGGTCTGAACCAGTTTCGGTACAAGCCACTGCCTTGCTTGTCTGAGAGAGGAGAGAAAATGTTACAAAGTGTAGATTTTGCAAATTATTTCGTTTTTCGAATTAAGTCAGTGAAATTATAACTCAACAAGTAAGATACAGGTTTTGATTTTTATATATGGCAATAATTTCTCGTTAAGATTTACAACAATTACTTGTAAAATAGGATAACAAACACAATAACATAGTAAATTCTCCCAACTCGCGATACCATGGTCTGATCGTGACGTCACCGATATCGGTCACACACTCAAAATTTCCCACGGCTTAACTTCAGTCAGAATCGGAGTCCAGTAGCTGAGCTATACGTTTGTACTTACGAGGAGGTGAAGTGTTATGAGATGTTGTATTTTTTGACTGGGACGATATTTGGAAGAGAGATTGAAAGTTCCACCACTGATATTTGCACCAGAAAACATTCCCGTGGCCAGATTTTGTAGGCTTACGTCTTTCTCACTACATTTGGTGACATCTGGTAAACTCTTCCTGTGTGGTGTTTCCGTCGTGATCATAGGCCTCCGTGATACTGTGGAAGTTACACTGGAAGCTACACTGGAGGAAACGGCAGACTTTTTCACATTTTGAAGAATTTCGCACTTTTCACGCTGTTGGTTAAATGAGGCGACGGCATAGTTATTTACGCTATTTACGTTTTTGTGACCAGATAACTGCATAATTGTCGTAGGAGCAACACCTGAATGAAGGAGTTTTGTACACAGTGTTTTTCTCAAGGATTGTTTTGTTTTATTACCAGTTAAACCAACATTACTTGCCATTGTTTTCATCATTACACCGAGTTTGTTTCTTCCGACGGGTTGATTTTTGAACCACTTCTGACCACTGTTGTTTTGATTAACAGCAACGTAAAATGGAGATTCGGGTGTATTCATCGCTTGAGGTCGATGCTTTGCGTATAGTTTGTTGGCCTCGATCGGACATCGCGACTTATTTTCAGGATTTCCAAAATGTTTCGGATTAAACGATCTCATGTGAGTACTGTTTCCCCTCTTGTTTTTGTTGTTCTTTCGTTAAATTCCAGGTATTCTGATCCATTTTCATCCTGCTTCAATTATATTCATCACATCCCCTGAACCCAAAAATTTAGTGTTATTGAACCAGACGGTGTTTAGCAAAGCATGTAGGTTGTCATGACCCAGCTGACCACATTCCCACAACATTTCCTCCTCGTTGTCTGAGACAGGCTGATCTTTATTGGGAGGATTCCCAAGTCCTTTCTGTTTTAACTCTGTACGCAGAGACTGACGTACCTGACGCCTCGTGGCAAATAAATCTGAGGTTAAAATGTTGAAACTATAACCATGTTTTCTCCTATAGCAGTCAATACCCCTGTGAAAGCTGGTAAAAGTATCAGGCTCATAATTAGAACCATCATTCTTCTGAAGGGACAGCAAAAACCCACCAATGTATGTATCTAGTTCAAATGGCAGAATCTGAAGAACATCCCTTGGGTCGGACCTAGGAGGAGCTTGAATCCAGTCTTTGAATCTTTTAATGCATCCCTCAGTTTTTTTAACAGTGTTTTCATTTCTTTTACTCAGGATGTAATTTCTCAGATCTGAGACACCGGAAGTGTAAATATGGGATGGAATAAGGTCATCGGCGTCGTCTAAATCAGATGAAACATGGCCATGGATATCGGGGGTGGGGTCAGGAGGAAGGGGAACACAAGACGCAATGGTTGAGGATGATGAGCTAATTTCATTTCCAGACTTCGATGTTTCGTTACCTTCAACTTGAGGAATGCTTGATTCATTATCTGTCTCTGGATCCATCAGTAAATCATGTAAAATGTCGAAATCCCCAACAAATGCCATTATAAACAAAGCCAACACCGGCTCTGATAACAAGGTGTAAGCAGACGACAACTTGTTATTTGCTGCCAAGTCCACAACATTATTTTTTATTCATTTATATTTTAAATAAAGAACAAAAATAAAATTTACAATTTATTAACTATAGTAGCAAACTTTTTTCCCCAAAAAATAAACCAATGCAAGGGAATTCTCCTGAAAAGTAGTTCCGGCTAGAAGGTAAATACAACATTCCGTATTGTACATGTGCAATACAAATCATTGTATTTCATTGTCTGAAATTTGCTTGTATTACTATAACCAGATTCAACAGGTATGTGATAAAAACGTACAATGAATGGACTTAGTCCCCTGCCGATGAAACCGAAGAAAACTATAGTGTTTGCCCTTGACTGTTTGTCTGTTTGTCCATCCGTCCGTCAGTCTGCCTATTGTCTGCTGTCTGTCAGTCTGCCTATTGTCTGTCTGTCTGTCTGTCAGTCTGTCCGTCTGCCTATTGTTTGTCTGCCTGCCAGTCTGTCCGCATCTGGTTTCCAGATGATAACTTATTGTATTGATTTTTATCAACCTTCATGCAATGGAAGCGTATGAGAAAATACAGCTTGGGATTGAATTTGGGGTAAAAAGGTCAACTACACAGGTCACTGTTACTAAAAATAGATTGCTTCATAAAGGAGTAGATATGATAGGACCATTATTTGGCCTTAATTTTTCAGGCCGAAAAAAATTAACTCTCAATTTTACATCAATAAATACTTTCATACTTGCCATTCATCAAAACATAACTTTTTATAACCATGTACATGATGTGCTCCACCTATGACGTCATCAAATTGATGATTTTCCTCTTCTCGCCAAATTTTGCTAGAAATTCATCATGTTTGGGTTAGAAAAGGCTTGAAATGGATTTGGCCGCCACCTTGGGGCACCTTTATATTTTGCATGGATATGCATAAATACACGATACACAACGTGTGAAAATCTCTTTCTGTTCCACGAAGGCGGCCACATTCATTTTTAGTCAAAAACCACTCAAAAAGTATGATTTTTCAAGGATTTTTGACTAAAAATGGCGGGAAACTGCATGTTGATGACGTCATAATGAACATAATTGGCACATGCGGGATATTTTCGGGATGTAATGTGTTAGCAAATGTATTCAACTGTTATATGGCAAAATATGTTGTTCTTTACTGGAGAATTAATTTTGAGGCCATATTCGAGTCTTAACGAGTGCACATCAACAGACGTTGTTCAAACTTCATACAATGATTAACATAACTAAGCAATAATAACTACTTGTCATAGATTAGAAAATGGAATTGACGATAGGGGACGTGTGTTGCTTCCAACACTTACTGTAAGCTTGTTTTCTTATTCATAAAATGACCTGGTAATTATGCTTTCTAAATGTTTTAATGAGATAAACTCTTAACAAACAAACAAAAAACTTACCGGAGACATTCCCGGAGAATCCCGATACCGACAGTCGGTACTTCGATGACGCGTCCCCCACACGGAAGTCCCGGTACTGGGCGTACTTCACATCGTTCTTCCAGGACATCAAATTGATACGAAGGATGGAACCGCTCAGGGTAAGGAGGTGTATTATGTCCAGTCCTAACAGAACATTTATTAAGTCGTTAGGCATTGATTTAATGATATATGCCCTTTTATCAAATGTTGCGAATGAATTCAGATTAAAAATCAAACTATAACAAATGAATCAAAAAGTTAAGTAATTCCCTATAACATTAATTTTGTTATTTGTGTCTATGCACATACATGTTTTATTATTATCTTTATTTCTTCTGTATAGTAGTTAAATTTTGCGGGTGTATTAAATATAAATTTCGTGATTTACAGCTTTGTACTGATTCGTGGGGTTTTATTTTCGGGAATTATTCTAGCCTTTTGAAGTCCCATTCTTATGACAGACTATAATATGTGAAACCATGATTTTGATAAATTTTGCGAGATATTAAACTTCGCGATTTTGGATGGATCGCGAATTTAGCGAAATTAACCCACCCGCGAATAATTGATAATACAGTATGATAATTATATTTATTTCATTATGTAGAAATGTGTACATACTAACATAAGACATCTGCCGCGGATTATAATATACTTGTACAAATATTTTTCATACTTACCGGCCCAGAATTCTCCGTCTAAGTCACCAAATCCTGTCTGATATTCCGTCCAGTTCCGGTAGAAGTCTACAGTACCGTCCTGTCTGTTCTGTATCACCTGTAAGTTTAATGGAAAAAAATGATTCACCGATTTTTATAATATAGAAACGATCAGATGACAGTTCATTGTTTTATGACGTAAACATGAGGTCACAATGAATTTCTAAGCAAAGACAAGTACTTCAAGTTAAATCAAACTAATGACAAATGCAAAAATATTACAAGGGCTAAGTCATGGGCCCAGTTTCATGAACATTCCTTAAATTTAAGGAATCCCTTAACTTAAAAATTCTCTATAGGAAAGCATTACAGATTTTAA
The DNA here is from genome assembly GCA_004382745.1 of Argopecten irradians irradians. NCBI lineage: Eukaryota > Metazoa > Mollusca > Bivalvia > Pectinida > Pectinidae > Argopecten > Argopecten irradians. The sequence continues at coordinate 391,178 of SAYR01040034.1, read as the reverse complement.
GGGAAGGCTCCTAAGCTGAAATTTTTCCCCAAACTTTTGTAATGCTTTTCTATGGGGAAATTTAAGTTAAGGAGTTCCTTAAAGTTAATGGATCTTCATGAAACTGGTCCCTGATGGATTCTGTGGAAAATAAATACAGTAATGATATATAGATAGATAGGCGGTATGGTATTAATCAATCAACATTATTCTTACTGTCCATGGCCCTCCATCTGTGTCCATGTCACAGTAAACATCGTCACTCCGGCCAGGGGTCAAGGTCATTCTATAAACACCGGAGGGACTGCCAGGACTCAAATCACTACAACTCGTAAGCCCTACACAGAACGTATAAACATTATTCTGTAATTAAAATCATTGGAGTCGTTCGAAGAACTACACTGTAATTATAAGCACGGGGATTTAGAGACATTAAACAAGTGACATTAGTATAGAGAAAATACTATTAGTTACACAGTTTGTTATTGACCTAATACGGAAAAAATATTGGGTCTAAAATGAACTTGTTCGCCGAGCCCGATACATGTTTATTTTAGACCCAATATTTTTCCGTAATAGGTCACTAACAAACTGTGTAACGAATTTATCCCGTCGAAGACCCTTTCAATGAAGTAACTGCAAAATGCATTATGTACTGAGTATGGACACCAAAACGACTCAAAACTTAAAAACAATTTTCACCTCATTGAAGACTCGAATGCGTTGTCATGGTCCATTTCTGTTAAATAATCCTAAATAAGTATTGCCGAATTCGGTTTGCTTCAAACATGTTTCTCCATCGCGTTGAGTGACGTCGTCGCGAACCGTTACTTGACCGCCATCTTGTTCCTAATTACGTTAGGGGAAAAGAACGATAACTCTATCGTCCAAACCTGATACGATTATTGGATATCACGTGACGTCATTGTAACCAATAGGAATACAAGATTCTTGTCTGAGGCGGGATAAATTATAAAACTAGTGACATTAGTACGGTGATATAGAGACATCAAACTAGAGACATTAGTTCGGGGAAATATAGACATTATAAATCTAGGTGACATTGGTACAGAGAAAAGACATTCTAAAGCTAGAGACATGAGTACGGGTAGATAGGGACATTATAAAACTAGTGCCATTAGTACGGGGATATAGAGACATCAAACTAGTGACATTGGTATGGGGATAAAGAGACATTATAAATCTAGTCACATTTTTATGGTGAAAAGGAGACATTATAAAATTAGTGACATTAGGACGGGGAAATATAGACATTATGAAACTTGTGACATTGGTACCGGGGAAAGACCTTCTAAAATAAGTGACATTGGTACGGGAAAATAAAGACATTATAAATCTAGTGACATTAGTAAGGGGAAAAAGAGACATTATAAATCTAGTGACATTAGTATGGGGAAAAAGAGACATTATAAATCTCGTGACATTAGTAAGGGGAAAAAGAGACATTATAAATCTAGTGACATTAGTATGGGGAAAAAGAAACATTATAAATCTAGTGACATTAGTAAGGGGAAAAAGAGACATTATGAAACTGGTGTCATTAGTACAGGGAAATATACACATTAAAAAACTGGTGTCATAAGTACGGAGAAATAAAAACTTTATAAATCCAATAATGATAAAACGTAAAAAGACAATACACTTGGTTGCTTTCAGCTCTTGAATATGTTTTTTCATAGTTTCTAACTCCGCATGTACACTTTCCAATGAAACATTCATGTGGTTGTTGCGTTGTTTTGTAGTTTCCAGTTCTGCCCGCACAGCTTCCAATGAAACATTCATGTCGTTATTGCGTTGTTTCGTACTTTCCAGTTCTGCCTGCACAGCTTCCAATGAAACATTCATGTCGTTATTGCGTTGTTTCGTACTTTCCAGTTCTGCCTGCACAGCTTCCGATGAAACATTCATGTCGTTATTGCGTTGTTTCGTACTTTCCAGTTCTGCCTGCACAGCTTCCAAGGAAATACTCAATTTAGCGTTGACTTGATCCATCTTATGTTTACATGATTCGGTCTCGACCTCTAGGTGACGCCGAATCAAAGGCAAGGCCTTCTCTAACACATCATTGGTCTGTACCGCTGTACAGATCTCCTGCTCCCGACCGATATTTTGTTGGGAAGAGGTATTTACCAATAGAAATATTACTACGAATGTGAACACGGGATACATTGTTCCTAAGCTACTTTTAACACTAGTTTCACGTTGTACTATCTGTAATGTTACTTCTCTTGTGATGTCACTTCTATATTCTCTCTCAATGCTTATGTGTTTAAACTGCAGTCGATGAACACTTATATGATTCCACTTATTACACAACAAATTAACTCTTCACCATGACGAGGCCTTTAGTGCACACAATATGTAACGCGATTTGTCATTGAACACTTAATGTACTGGACATGAGGTATACAAGGAAGTGTCCTTTCTCCCCCTCTATCATTGTTAAATAAGAGGCCTTTAATTGTTTTATCTCCAGTTAAGTAGATGTAAAGTAAAACCAGATGCTTCGATTTCGGTACTTCACAATGCTTGTGCGTTATCCTTCGGTTGTCGTATTTTGTTTTTGTTTTGTTGTTGAGTCTTATATAAAATATTTCTTTACATTTAATTATGAATGATCAGCAATGATCTTTAAATCACTTTGTTAATTCGAGTATATGTATTGTATGCAGAAGAAGAATAAAAACAGAATAATTAGCAAAAAAAATTAAAGGTCATTTCACCCTTGTGTGAAAAGCCCTAATAATAAATTTAAATTTAAAAAAAATCTAGATGCGAGCGATGACAATATGTTAGTTAGCTGACTATGCTTATCAGCTATGGTAATCAAAGGACGGTTCACTTTGTATGCAATGTGTTGGGTGTGGTGTTTAATTGTGTTTTTGGGAGTCTGCGGTATGTTCGTATTCAGCTGCAATATTGTAGCTCTTAAGCTAACGAAAACTAGTTTTGTGTTTTCGGCTTCAAGCTTGTATGTGAAAGCACTATAAAAAGGTAAGAAGAGTTCCGCTATCACATGAAGACACATAACAGATATGCCGCAGCCTCTAAACACATCATGACTTTCACACATACACACACACACACACACACACACACACACACACACACACACACACACACACACACACACACACACACACAACATATTGTATACAGGCATGGGGTAGTCGTCCCTAAACTATCTCAGTTGGTTATAGGACGTGTGGTCTGTTGAACTGTTGACTCGATGTTGGTTTATTTTTAACCAAACCAACAAATATTCAAAAACGGTTGTAAATACTCATGTAGATAAATAACCAAACAATGAAATATCTGTTTTAGTCACTATTTACAAGACACACAATAGGTTTCTTGCAAGAAGAACGAACGAAAACAACATTAAAGGCGAGTTGTGTAACAGCACCAACCTGTGTGATCACAGGTGTCCTGCATATGAGGAAACTCAGCTGCCAATTTTTTTGGCTTAAAATGAACGAATTACTTCGTTTTCTACAAATGGATTAGATTTGATACAACGATCATCTGCTATTTCCAGTACATTTCTAACTACCAACTAATACATACTAGATTTACAAGATGAACAATTATAGTCGCGGGTTAATTTCTGCCCGGCGTATTACTTCTGACCTAAAACTGTAATTTTCTGTAGTATTTTTAATGTGTAAATTTAATCCACTACAGACAATTTTTCCCACCGCATGCCAAGTTTTAAACGCACACTCTTGTAGCCTTCATTTTGCGGTCGACCGTGGAACTGATTCGAGTGGCGGAAGGCGATATGGAACAATGTGTGTGGTGTATATTATGAAATCTGTATAGAACTAGTAATGGTTAAGAGAACTGTGACCGTTTTATTATTTTGATTTCTGTATAGCACTAGCTGTTAAAAGGAGACCTTGGGTAACCAGCATCGTAAAATGTGTCATGTATCTAGCTACTAAAAATGTTTTATTCACTAACAGATGTTTTGATCCTTGTAGACACCGACCGCGTAACTCTTACTCTTACGGCGTTACCGTATATCACAGACCACTAGTTTCTACTCTTCTTCTTGGTTTATATATCCTATAATTATTTTGACCATAGCCGAAAAAATATCATATACTTGTACAATATAGGACTTTAATATTTAAATCGCGAATTGAAAACGTCTTAGAAAATATCGAAAAGGGTGACTAAATTTGGGACCTTATCTTTTCTTTTCTTCCTAAAAGACTTTCGTTTTTCTAACCCCACCCCATGACACCGCCTCACTTTTGGCCTTTGTTGAGCAATCGCCCCTGCGAGGTTGGTTCTGGGATCTGCCCCTGTCCGAGACTCCCCAAAGTCTATAAAAGTAGTAGTTTCTGTTCCAGCGTAGCGCTTAACATAAAGGGAATGGGACGACTGGTTTGCACGTTATCCTTAGTGAGATGTCACTTTGAAAAGGAGACACAACACGAATATTGCACACAGGTGAGGACAACTTTAAATGACTTTTAAATAGGACTTTAATCGTAACAAATTACTTCTTTATATTTTTATTATCAAATTCCTTTTTCGTATTGCGATTTGACTTGGATATATTTATGGTGATTGGCGATGAGTCTTTTTAATCCTAGATTATACAAATGTAGTTCGACATTGTTTAATTAACTGTGTAAATTACTCGTTCTCTATCATGTCATCATAATATTAATCAATACCCTTTCATTTTTCATAAAAAGAGTCACAATTCACAGCAATATTTTATTTTGATATCTGTGAACAAGGGAGTACAATCACATGTACATTGATCATCCATCAGTTCCCAGTTCGGATATGCATGGACTCCTATACAGCAATCTAGTAATACAGTGAATCGTAGCTATCGGTCATTATTGAACGAAATGTTTCCTTCCCTTATGGAATCGATACCTTCCGGTCATAGATCCCCAACTTGTGTCGGCTAATTGATTAGGACAGTCCTTCTAACATTGATGTATTTCCAAGAAATAACTTGGTTAATCATCCATTAATCTAATGCTATAGTGTTAACATTGTATCTACTTCATACTAAATCAAGTTCAGCGACAGTTTCAAATAATTGTATTTTCGTGATGAATGTTGTTCTGTTCAGAATAATTCA
>SAYR01040034.1:349010-385967 GCA_004382745.1 Argopecten irradians irradians | reverse complement strand
GATGTATTTCCAAGAAATAACTTGGTTAATCATCCATTAATCTAATGCTATAGTGTTAACATTGTATCTACTTCATACTAAATCAAGTTCAGCGACAGTTTCAAATAATTGTATTTTCGTCATGAATGTTGTTCTGTTCAGAATAATTCGTTTTTGCAAATGTGATGACTTTTGTTGTTGAATTAACTCAAGATTCCGGCATAATATTATCATTATTATAATTATTTTTATCATCATCATCATCATTATCATCATCATCATCATTATCATCATCATGATCATCATATCATCATCATCAGCATCATCATCACCACCACCACCATCATCATCATCATCATCATCATCATCATCATCATCATATCATCATCATCATCACCATCATCTTCTTCATCATCATCATCATTATCATCATCATCATCATCATCATCATCATCATCATCAACAACAACAACAACAACAACAACAACAACACAGATATATAATGTGCTACGTCATGTTTTATTTTACAACTATTACAATGTACATATAATGCCAATATTCACAGTCTATTTTACAACTTACCAATGTATTTACACACTAATACAATACAGTTGCCATGAAAACTTAAGGCCACAGTTGTGTTGTTTGCTGTTTTGCGTCCTCTTGATTTTCTGAAACCTATAGCTCCCAACCATCTGGTTCTCAGACACCTAAGATTATCAGGATCTTCTCTTCTTCACTAAGATATTCAGGAGTTCAAATTGTTAAATGATTATGAGCATTGTTGTGTAACAACTGTTTATTAATAAGTTCTAAAAGTTTACCTTTAATTATTACACCATATAAGCTTGTTGGGAGTCTTATTTTCCCTGATCCAGTTTTCGTTATGTAACTCAAAACAATAGTGTCACCTAACGTCTAACAGTACAATTACACGGACGTGAAACAGAAAACACACAACCATGGCCTAAGCCTACATTACACACTATCATATCATTAAGACATTGCAACACCGACACATATAGTTATATATAATTTACATTTATATCCAAATTACCATTCACATTTAAACGTTTATTCAGTTATGATATGTGATAATGAAATATCCCGTTTTCTCGAATATTCGGGAGCTTCTCCACGACCACACTAACTTCGTGATATCGTAGTTCAAATATGTATAAAAGAGATCAAAGAGATAAGAAGTATTATATGTCTACTTCTTAAATAACATATGAATCACTCTCGATATACCAGGGGGTACTAGCACTGCCATAATATCTCCTGGATTATATCTAAGTAAAACTGGAGTCATATGAGGAGAAAAACTGTCAATAAAAGTTCTGTAGATTCCCTTTGCAGATTATAGAGATCGACGTCTAACTTTTAAACCACACACACTCGATTTCTCAAAACGAACTTAATTAAAAAACTGACTTGAGTCAAAGTTCTTAACAAAAGTTATATAAGGAGAAAAACTTAAGTTTTGACTTAAGTCTGAACTTTTGTTTGTTTTTAATGTCTCATCTGATGTCTTGGACAGAGCCTTCAGTTTTGCTATGACATAGTCCAGAAATTTACGTCTGTCTTCAAAACCACACAGTCAATCTGAATGTACCGTTATTTTCTTCTTTAAATGTTCATTAAGGGTTTTCGTAGACAAAGCCTTCAGTTTTACCATGACATAGTCCAGAAGTTGATATAACGACAGGGATACATGTTGTATCCCCTGGAGTATCGAGGATAAATATGAAAATATGGTCCCAACATTTTGGGTTCATGTTTCCCCCATGGCATTTTAATTACATACTGTAAAATACTTTGCTTTCGCGTTTACAAAATTTTGCGACTTCGTCAATTTTAACACATCTGCGGATATACATCAATTCGTGATCAAGGACTTTTACACACAATTTGACATTCGCATAATTCGACGGTTTTACTTTTATTCGTGAAAAATATTATAATTCATGTTCAAGCTCTCTGACAAGCTTACGCGAAATAAAGAGATTCACAATAGTACATGATATCTACTACAATAAATACGTGCGCTTTAATACTACAAATAGTGAAACAGTATGTTAATGCGATAAGACAAACAACCTTATAAGAAACAGTCTAGCGATAGATATCATAACTTCCTTTGAAGCGACGTGTTTCTGTAAAAATTATCAAAATGAAATGCTGCCTTACGGGCTAGTATGAAAAGAAAAAAACATTATTTTCAGTGTTATATTTAATAATTAACTATATCTAACTTATTATATGCACATGGAAACTATAATTAAAAGGTCATGTCTGACAAAAAGCGTATAATATCTTTATTTCTTTGGCAATAGGATTTATTGAAGACTTATGATCGTGTGGATGTTTTCATGCTTTTTCCTCCTGCACTACATGTATGTAGTTTGAAAATGTGTGGGTGTTTTGTCTTATGTAAGTTAGATGTTGTGACGGCGGTAGCATGGGGGTGGCGATGGGCATTTTTTCTTTTCAATATGTGGGAACACATACTGTAACCCGCATTTTTTAGCGTTTACTATATTTTACGTTTTCAGTAGTTTCAACAAATTTGCGAATACTTTATTTCGCAATGAAGGGCTGTCCAGCTAATTATCATTTCGCGATTATTAGCGGAATATTTTGAATACGCGAAAATGTATAACTCGCACAAATAATGTGGTTTTACTATAATTAGTCTAAAACGAGAGTTCATAGCTAATAACATAACGCTGACAAATACTAACTTCACTTTAATTAAGGATTAACTTGAATAGATTTTTTATGTTACGCGAAGCGGTTTATGATGAGAGTACACTCCGATTTTTGTGTTATATCTCCATAACATAAAAAAATCTATTCAAATTAATCCTTATAATTCATATTACTAAAGATAATCTCTTCAATACTCAAAATTCATTTTGGGACTCCTTTGTCTATGAAATCATTACGCCGTTATCTCAGCCAATCAGAAGCAACGTCACAAACGGCGACGCCATTTTTTCCTTTATGGGCTGTTAAAGTAAATTTTTAAGCCAATGAAAATGCTCGTAACAAGCAAAATTGAATTATTCCCTAATAAAATGTTCCATGGTTCAAAAATTTGAACCATTTATCTCTTTCACATTTAGAATGTAGGGAGAAAACATCCCTGATACACACATTTCAGTACACCTAAGTTATAGTTACATAACGGAAGTGTTTATAGTAATAAATCTACATGGTAAATGAAGAAAACCATCAATGATTAAAACAAATTCATTAACATTTAAGAGGACAAACGTTTTTGTAGACAGTTCTAATAAATATACAAAGTTTCTTTTCAAGTGGCGAAGCTGTTGTTATTCATTATTAATTAAATTTTGATATATTTGGTCTTTTCCAAAATTAGCTATCTATAAACGAATACCTATGTCTAGAAAATGATGGACATTTAAGCAAGTAATGGAATTCGCCACCTATATCTTGAGTAGTACAAACAAAGGAACACTAACTCACATCCATCCGACTCCTCTCACTTAGTCATGGATCGATTGCCCCCATCCCTCCCTGACATCAACAATATCATATCCTCCAATAAAAACAACGTTACGACCTAACACTGGCAGAAAAATCTAGTTTTATATTAATTCTGAAGTGGCCTTTATTCAATCGCTCCATTTATTACCATTTCTGTCTTCACGGACCGGAAGTCGTGGCTCATTACCAGTTTCCATGACAACGACGACCGGAAGTGCTCAGCAATCAAACATTGATTGCATTTTATCTCTTCTTCAAATGTTTAATATCTTCATGTATGATCAGCAGAGCATTGGACAGTATCAATTGTTATAGAAGGTTAACGCGAATGAGAATATCATCAATTTCCTCTTTTTTCCTCGATGGAAAATTTTTATTAATTACAAGAATATCAATCTCAACGATACAAGATATTTGAGAAGTGACAACTACAAATTGTTTTCGCTCAAACGTCCATTACTTCCTCTATCAGCAAACGTCCATTGTTTGCATGCGATACTTGTAATAAAATTCATTAGAACAAAGTGAATGATATTGGTAATAATATCTTATTAAAATCGAATGAAATCCAAAGTTTCAAGAAGTTTCCTTTTACTTATAATAAGAAATTTCCTTTTTTCTTCTTTTTTCTTTTCTACTTTTCTTTGCATCTACATTACTATTGAGCGATATTTTTCTTTTATTTCTTGTACGGTACTAACTTAGACCTAACAATTTTGATGGTATCATACGAACGTGCGAGAATTGCAACTTATCAAGTATCCGTTGATCACTTCATCTCAAGGTGATAGGCTATCACTAAAATACCAAAGACATTAACTTCTCGGTTTGGATTGTTTTATCAGGAGTATCGCCCTTATACCACCTAGGGTTATTAATGGACGGCCTTTCCTGTATGCGTTTTGCTCTGTGTGTGAATGTCGGTATGATGTGAGAGGCTGTGGTATATTTGTGTTGTCTTGGGCATTTTGTCTTGGAAGTAAAGGATAGCAGTAGAATATCGCGCTTCATCAGCACCAAAACCCCATGACTTATAGGTTAATGGTTAGTGGTAGACTGTCTAACACATTATCCACTAAGCCCCAGCGACGCATAGAAGGGTGGCTAGTTAGAAAATGTCTGACACCTTATTCTCTATCCTCTAAGACCAAGCGACGCAGAGGTGAATGGCTAGTGGGAGAATGTGTGACACCTTATCCACTAAGACCACATGACACAGAGGTGGATGACCAGTCGTAAAATGTCGGAAAACTAACTCGTCCATTGTGTGTTCAATGTCAGACACTAGTTATGGAATGGCGAATAACTTAACCACTTTGCCATTTGGGACTTTAACTATGGTGTTGTAGGTAACACTGTCTGACTATACTTTATATAGGCATGGACATTGTTATTGAGGAAACAATACAATATGGATAACAATATACCGTGGGATGACGTCAGAATGGTGGAAATGTAGGAGCACGAAATACATTTAATCTGCGCATGCGTAATAATCATGATGAACAATACCGACACTAGGATCACTATATAGAATAGTCCCGACATCAGAACATCATATTTGATTTTCCGGACGTCCAAGTTGGTTTTGTGTTTAGTATGCTTTGTCCTTGCTATTATACGGTAAATTGTAATACACAGAAACAACAAAGCTGTGAGAAGTCCGAGTAATTTCGGAATCTCCATGATCCAAATAAGCGGAGATTCTGTGTGTCCGGTCCAGTCTTTTATTTTATGACTCACTGCCATAGAAACGGCCCAAACGGAAGTTGGTACGATTGGCAACCCCCAGCCAATCACAATATATGTCATATATCCGGAATTACATATTTGTCCGGACCTTGATATTACCTGTAGAAAGTGGGTATCGTTCGTTAACCACAATATAATGGCGAGATCAGAATATTGCTTCATTGTTGCTAGTAATTCGTGAGTGAATGTTATTTCTACGCTAGCAATGTTATGAAGTTGAAACAGTAGTAGAATCTGAATGGTCAGTTTTGTTGTCGCGTCAAAAATGACCGACACAAACAAATGTTTTTGCACTCTCACATGTAAAATCCCATTCACGAATTTCGGTAAAACAACATAGTATATAAGTAGAGCCACAAATATAGTTATGAGAGAAACGAGCAACAACACTATGCCAAGAATGTTGGATATTTTTGCGTTCTGATTAAGGGATTCGAACGAAGGTCCTTTGATGAAACATTCTTCATAAAGTGTTTTCTGAATAACGATATGCGCGTCCTTAATATCCGACCATTCACCGTTAAGGCCACATCGTCTGTATACAAACTGTGACGGATTTAGCTGTAGGTCCGGTACCTTTGGACATGGTTGCTTGACCTCTGACCCCGCTAAGGTTGGAGGCCAACAGGAACTCCCATCATGCGTTGCGTTACAATATCGACCGACTTCTGGTGGTATAGTTATATCTGAGAAAAGTTTCATACATTTTTCCTTTGAAATAAAGCTGTTCTTTATATTCCGTATCATTGTGAATGGTATCTGAAAAAAGACAAATATAGAACGCAAGTTAAAAAGGCAAAACAAAGCTTAAACACAACAGATTATATTTCTTACTACGCATAAAGTAAACCAGTTTAAGCCAATGATTGATGAAAAGAACAGAGAGTACATTTTGAGAAATCTATAAATCAAAAGACTATCATTTCTTTATGAAAAATAACCCCTTTAATGCAGACATTTAAGGTAGATAAAATCGTGAAACAATATGGCTATTATCTGGACCCGGTTACGTTACATACATAGTGCGGCTTGGTTTGTGTACGGTATCAACTTAGTTTTATGGTCAACGCTTATATATTACGATTGAATCAATTGGAAATAGAAACAAGTGTCTATGTAAACCTTATTATCATGTAATCTACATAAAATAACAACTTTGGTAAATGCTTACACTTTTCTCACATAGTAACCCACATTAACATTGAGCAATAGTCAACAAAAGTTTAGACTGAATTGTCACAAAAGTGGTTGGCGTACATGACTTCATTCAACATGTTCACCTAAGTCAATTGAAAAAAAATCTGTCAGTTTTAATTATATAGTGTTATTCGGCTAAAACATTGTTTTATCAGCTAGAGAAAATGATTAGCCTCCAGAAAGAAGCAGTTCCAAAGTAACACTGGAATCTAATTAGCAAAGGAAGCGTTATCTTATTCCATCATATCTACTTCATTCTAGTAAAAATTCGACTACACTAAACACAAAAACAAATGGTCCTTCAACAAATCTATTTTGAAGCTGATTTTTGAACTGTGCTAATTTTATTACATTACGTAATTTGATGATGTTCTTGTTGAGGAAACTAGTAATTGAAGATTGACCTTAATTACCATGACAACGAGACCTCAATAGTACTCATTGTCATTCCTGGTAAGCTTCCTGTTGTTATTTAACCATTCTTAATCTAAGAACGTTTTGTATTTTAAGGCAAAGAAAAAGACGCATTTGTCTTAAAATTGTCAACAGTGTTGAATAAAGTTAATATTACGATTGCGTAACTTCAGAAATGTAGACGTTTGAGATATTTTATACAATTATCATAACTACGTATTTTATCGCATTAAGCTAACAAGACTTCTGTTACTGCTCACGTGCAGAAAACAGCATGTAAAAACACATGCAGTAGAAAAGTGAACCCCAGACTTACTAATTTCACATGTTACTGTTAAATTAGGGATAAAACTTCACCTTCCCTTTATTTCTTTTTTTAGATTTGGGGTTTAATTTAGAGTCCGTCTGGAACGACTAAACAGCGCGCGCGACCACCCAAACTGACCGCAACAGACGACCGCTGTGCGAAGTCAGGCGCACTTTACAATTACCGAGGTTAATGGCAAATGTCACACATATGTTCATCTTATATAGTTATACATGCATTTCAAGTGGCAATGATTTGTTTAAGTTCAATCGTATATTTCTCCTGTTCAAAAATGCAAATATTTTATTAGATTTAAAATTATTATGTATTGTAAACTCATTATCAAGCGATATTAAATTTCGCGCTCAGAATTAGCGAAAATAAGTGCCACGGAAAATAAACAACATTGGTAAGATAAAGCTTTGAAGCGTAAATCGGGAAATTAAATCGAAGCGAAAAAAGTAGGTTTGCAGTAGACTAGAGGTTATGATAGAAGAATGTTAATTCAAGGAGAATTTAATAAAAAAGAAATATGTTTGTTTTAGCCATTTAAAGATACAAACATCTATGACATCTATGAATACGTACATGTACAACAGTATTTTGTACGAATCATTACACTCATATCAAAGTTTCTTGTTTTGCACAAGCCTCTATTAAATTTTGTATAAATGTTTAAACCAACATTGTTATGATGATATCCCAATCTGTATTGATACGTATTAGAAGCCGTTTACTAAAACACATGTTATAACGTCATTTAGATTACATTTCTGGTATAACTGTTTTCATCAGAGCGTAACTAAATTCACTAAGACATAACAATGAGCATTGACCTATAAATTTACAACTAACATAATACAGTCCTAATAGCCCATGCTGGTTGATAAACTACCAGTGATAGTTGATAAAGCGCAGAGTAATTCAAAACCTAACCTAACTCTACTGCAATAATGATACAATGTACATGCATATATATTATCTCTGATGATGGCAGATAGGCACGCTGCTTCAAAAGATATCTCCGTCGAAAACTGATTATTTTGCATCGAAATCTGATACTATTTTCAAATAAATGCTGATTATTTTTATAATTCGTGTTGAAAAAATAAACTTTCATTTTTACAAAATATTATGTTCACGGATACTGTGAACCATTTTATTTTCCACGAATTACAAATATTCGCGTAATTTCAAAAACAAAAAGGGTTCTATTGCGAATTAAAATGTATCGCGAAAAATTGTATATGCGACGTGGATGTCAGTAAGAGGCCATTAATGCAAATTTATGTATTTCGCGATATTAAAAGGTGTATATTGTTATGCAAGTGAAAATCACTGGTCGCGAATTACATACATTCGTAAATACATTTTGTATGTTGAATGCAACGAACACGTAAAATATTATATACACGGAAATAAAGTGGTTTGCAGTAAGTCTGACACAAACATTTTACTTAATCAACTGAATCAAAGCATTCAACGTTTGTAATTAGTTATGCAAATAAAATTAACGGTAACTCATTATTGCATGCTATTAATCTTTAGGTTTAGAGTGTAAGATATCACGAAAACAAATTATATCCGCAATATAGGTATAACATAAAAGCGAAAAAGCAAAATGAAATCGCCAAGAAAAAGTCATAAGGTTTAAGTTTATTACTTTAACAGTCTATTGGCAGCCAGGGTCATTTAAGGACGCGCCAGGCTTGTTGGTGGTGAAGGATAGCCGTAATACCCAGAGAAAACTCAGCGACCTGTGGTCAGTACCTGGCGTCTGCATCACATAAGATTCGAACTCGCAACATAGAGATGAAGGGTTTTAAGGGTTTTAATATGTCGGGACATTTTAACCATTCGGTCACCGCCTCACCCGGAAAACAACCACACAAAGTTAGCATTAAAACGTATATTGCCATATAACATTTCTCATTAATAGGAATGACATGGTCGGTATACAATGACATCAAATACGCTACTGATATCTGATAAGGCCATGTCATTCATCATTCGGTAACATGCCTCGACTGTTTGGCAAGCGAACAAAAATGTGTGATGTTGTACTGATTTTATTAAGTTGTTTTGACAGAAATCATCCATTTGGTAGGTTACCCAGAATGCTATCATGGTCAATTATTTCGTTTTCTCCAATGTGTTCGTATGTTTAACTTATGCCACACGAGTTTTGATAGAAGTTGCGATTTAAACAAAATCTCGATTTTCAACATCGTACCACTAACTATACAGTACTGCGTTGCGAGTTTAAAACCTATTGGGGCAGTCGGTAGGTACTGACCGATGACCGGTGGTTTTTCTCCGGAATGTCTGTCTTTCCTCCGTCTTCTAAAATGGCACGTCCTTTATTGACCTTGGCTGTTCACAAAGTAGACCAAACCATTACATTGCTATATGATATCTACAATAACAGGGGATACTGACTGTAGTAAATCATAGGAAAAATAAAAACTGTCATAAATGATACTTTTCTCGGTCGTAAAATGTCACGAAACGAGACGTTCGGCACTGCGGCTTCCCCTATCATTTCGTAACCTCTCGCCCAAAAAATGCATTTGACGATTGCAATGGCTATTTATAAATTGCATGAATCGCTTAAACATCAATAATTTTGTTCCAATAAGAGACCAACCTATTTCATACTTTTCCATCAACAACAGTGTTGTGTTTTGGAATGTGCTACTTATAGTGCTGAATTAACATCATTTATCATATTCTATAACTGAAGTCTAATGTCATCATTTAAACATTGAAGTCACTATTTTTTAATTTCATCGGGTTATGAAATAAATTTTGTTTGCAAATTTTTGTGAGAATACGCGGATTCACACAGTTTGCAAACAAAATTTCTTTCATACCCCGATGAAATAAAAAATAGTGACTTCTATGCATATAATTAATTTTCCAGACTACTTTATAAAATGAAATACGTTTACACGTATGATTCAATTGATTTTTTCCAAGGAAATATTTTTCCAAATCAATACGCAACGTCGATGTTTCTATTGTGACGTCACGATAACGTCGGGTTTCCGCGCCATTCTCGGTTGTTGTTTTTTTTCATCGTGGAATGAAAAAAATGAATAGGCCAATCAGAAAGCCAGAAAAAAAGAGAAAATTAATTATAATTATATAACTCTAGATATCCATAACGAACCAGCCACTCAGTGGCTGGCACAAAATTTTATCCTGGTTTTAACAGGGGCCATTTCAAAGGTCTTTTTTCATTTAGTTAGTTGCTCTTTATAAGCAGACTGTTTATATGAGGTAAAACAGGAATCGTAAACACAGTTGTATGAACATTCAGTTTTACGTTTATCACACACCGTTTAGTTAGTTCCTCCCTATAAACTGACTGTTAATATGACGTAATACAGGAATCGTAAACACTGTTGTATGAACATTCGGTTTTACGTTTATCACACACCGTTTAGTTAGTTCCTCCCTATAAACTGGCTGTATATGAGTTAATACAGGAAACGTAAACACAGTTGTATGAACTTGCAGTTCTACGTTAACCACACACCGACCTATTTTCATATATGTCAAAAGTTATTATGATTTATGACACGTAGCATGGAAACTTTTCTTAAAGATAAACATAAGGATAAATGATGGTTTCTGAACCAACCATGGCATATCTGATCGTTATTAACATTTTGGACCATTATATTATAGCAAATGACAGAGTTATCTTGCAATAATTACAACTGTATCATAGCCGTCGTTGTTTAAGCTCTTTGCATCATAACACATCGTTATTCTATAATAAATTACCTGATATCATTTTCAATTTGCAATAAAATCCTTGTTATGGGTATGTAATGATAATGAAAAGGTGGTGATTTACATATCTAGGAAATATTATTACACTACAAATGGGTTTGGACTACATAACGCAATTTAATGATAAATCGAGTCTTGTAAATACTGGTAATGGCTAGACATTGGGATATGTATCTGTCAATTTCACATGTAACATCCATTATCTATGGACGTCTATATGACTGTACAAGGATTATATAACAGGCATTCATCATATGTAATTGCCTGTCAGATTAATTTCTCAACGCTTAGATTTAGTAATGAATAAATCTACAGTTTGAAGAAGCCGTGATCATATAATAATTTAAAAAGCTAATGATCAAAATCCGAACTGAAAAAAAACGAACATCATAAAAGAATTTATATAAGTACACATAAACCGAGGACAGGAAGTGCCAAACCACGTGTTCCGCATATTATTGAATGTTTCCTGGACCCAGTTTCACAAATATTCCCTAATTCCTATATTCAATATTGCTTCTTAGGAAATCCTTCCTTGTTGATTTATTTGTTTGTTTGATTATTTAACGTCCTATGAACAGCTAGGGTCATGTAAGGACTGCCTCCCATGTATGCAGTGTGTAGCGTGTTATAGTACGAGGTGCGTGTTTTGGGATGAAAGCATTACAGAAGTCTTCATATAAGGAGCCTTCCTTAAAATATGTATGGCTTTCCTATTTACAACTTTCATCTAAGGAAGTCCTTAAAGGTAAGGACTGTTCGTGAAACAGAATTAGGTTGAATGACATACTTAAATGAGAATCAAATCGAAATCGTGCAAACAGATAACAACAGACAGTTCAAAGGTCATATTACGACAAAACAGGTCAAAGGTCATATTACAAAACGCGATGTAGCATTGTTCATAAACTAATATCAATTGATTTGTGAGGCTTATTAGAAAGTTGTTACAAACATGCTAGTGTAGTCCCTATTAAGTTCTTACCGTGTTGCTATAATATAGGCGGACCTGTGATCAAACTACGGAGGAACACAGACAATACGTTTTAGAGACTTACTAACTGGTTTTGTAAGGTACTATAAAATCAAATTTAGTTTGAACTACAATATTTTTTACTACAGTTTTTACTTTTAAAATTCATAATAAGCAGACCAAACAGTGGCCCGAACAAAACTCGATCCCGGACACAATCCCCTATACACTGTCGCTATTACGAGGATTCAGTTTGCATTTGGTGGAGGAAAATGCGGAGTACCAGGAGAAAAAAACACCGACCAGTGGTCAGTACCTGGCAACTGCCCCTCAAGGGATACGAAATCGCGACTCAGAGTTGGAGGGCTTGTAGTAATATGTCGAGACACCTTAACCACTAGGCAACCGCGGTTCTTTCAATCCCATATACACAGTAGTTGTTAACAGTAACTATATTACAAAAGAGCAAAATCAATCAATGTGGGCACAGAATACAGAAAACAAAACAGTTTGCAGCAGATCGACGATAATCTAAGAAGACAGAGTTCGTGATACGGGATATAAGTAAACTGTTATACCACCAAGGTCGTGACTGGGACATAAATCACTGATAAATATA
Organism: Argopecten irradians irradians; assembly: GCA_004382745.1. Classification (NCBI taxonomy): domain Eukaryota; kingdom Metazoa; phylum Mollusca; class Bivalvia; order Pectinida; family Pectinidae; genus Argopecten; species Argopecten irradians. Next base: position 373,409 of record SAYR01040034.1, on the reverse strand, counting down.
TATCTATTTTATTTCTTTGTTTATTACTAAGCTCCGTACTTAAATAACAGGTCAAATAACTTTACGTCACGTAAGTGTCTCTAAAATGAAAGTAAACAGATATACATGGGATCCTAGGGAGATGCTCCACCGTCGACGAATGGTATTTTTCTCTATCAAAAACAAGAGCAGGCTAATAAGGAATATCCTTAAGTTACAAAAGTTACTTACTTCATACAATTACCACTATTGAAAAGTTTGAGCTTATTTTATTCAAGATAAAAGTATAAAAAATAATCAATTGTGTCCCATGAAAATCCCATAGAATTAAATACTGATTGCGCATACACCAAAAGCAAAATATGTTATTTTATATGCGTTTTGGGGTTAATTAGACACTATAAACTCGATAATACATCAGTTATTGTTCAAATGATGGGTTTCGTTTATGCTCTGTTGGCGGTGGAGCTGTTATTGTACAACGGATAAAGTGGTGTCTGCATCTTCACCATGAACAATATATGGCAAAATATCAAAAGTCAACACTCATTAGAATTATCTCTAGACCACAGCAGACGGACACGATATCCAAATCTATGATTTTAAAAACTCGGCGTGGTAATATCGAAAGAATCAATATAGTGTGTATAATAGTGTATTATTCTCTGCTCATCCCTACCAGGCACATTATGTAGCATTTCCACTGTTACCAGAATCGTCATTTGGAATAAACATATATGGATGTACTATGCTTTTCCAATAATCTTTATTCTATGCAATAATAAATACATTTTACTGAGCCTTCCTAATTGCCGTATCAATAATACTAATTTAGACATCTAAATAAGTCCGAAAACTCTAATCAAATAGTAATACAGACCAATCAAGTATAAGGACATTAATGTAGAAACATGGGAAAGCCGGAAGAAAATATTGACAGACGTTTTAGAATACTAAGCGTCTCCAGACTCAACATGCAGTGTAACCAAAGATGAAAAAGACATATGTTTGCAGGCGATCACGTGATTAAGAAGAACATATTTGATACGTTGATATCTTTCGCAATTAATGCACCTATTGTACATTGAGCTTTAACCAATTCCGCAGAGAGGAAATGTTAGCACTCGCATAATTTTCTTCTTTTACATTAATGAATTCACGGTTATTCAGAAAGTGATATTTCAACGCCTTAGTTTAGTTATGTATGTTTTGATGTTAGACTCGAGTAGAAATATTTATCTGGCGAACGTTTTGGCAAATATTCAACATCGAAACACGTGTTTCATTATTCAATGTCATTGAAGAGATACGTGAGTACTGTAAATTACTTTATTTTTGCGAGATAATGATTTTCTTATAATTTTCGAGGTTTACAATATTTCATTACTATCGCGCCACATCGAATATATATGTATCCAAGTGCGTTCATATCACCTTTAACGCCATTGCAAGGCGGTTTAATCATTCAATAATCTTGTTTTTTATTTAATTTATTGTTAATATGTTTCTTTTACTTTTTTATCAACATTAATATTGGTCTAGCAAAACAATGTTGATCATTTAAATGATTTGAAAAACAAAACGTGAGCATCTGTATTTCAATACTTTGCGATTTGAAATAATTCGACAGGTCCTTGTTCACTCTAAACTCATTATAACTAACTGTCATTTGTTAACAAGATAACAATAATTATTTGTGTTAATTAGTAATCTGCAAATTATTACATAGTGTGATGAGATGTGTATAACAATTGACGCTTAAAAGCGATCAATTAGCATTACGAAATAAATTTTGTAATGGTCACATGTTCTAATGCACATGGCAAGACCCGTTTTTATTATCTTGGTCTGTGTAATATAATTCATTTACATTCTTGTATTGTTCGTAGAGACATGAATAAAAACATAAACCAAAAACAACTTTTTTAAGATTAAGTAAAAATGGCATGAACTAAGTATACTACTCAAGCAAAGTATGAAACAGATAAATGGCTGCTTGTATCAACCTTATGTAGGCCACGCTAAAATATTTTACCGTTAAATTTTAACGTGCGATATCGGGTTAACTTTTTATCAAAATGAGTTTAACAAACTCCAGATGTACATAACTAAATTGAAACAGAAATCTGGTTTTGGTTAGATGTGACATTGATGGTCTAATTATCAATGAAAATAACAAGTGTTTTGCACAATAAATGGAACTGAGCCATATAGTAAGAAACAAATCTGTAATTCAGGTAATCGCAGTTCAAAATATCTAAAATTTACATAATGCATGTATAAAACAATCAAACTGAACCTAATCTTGTGAATATCTATAGTATTCTTCATTTCGTTAAGTTAAACGTTCTGAGGTTTTGTTATAAAGGCAAATCAAGTAATCAAATTATGTATTGCATTTAAATGACTTGCTGATATATTTAATAATACATGATGATAAATAAATGTAAAACAAGGTATACATAAAACTTACCAGTCACAAAATAGTTGAAAAAAATTAAATCCAGTTGCACTTACTAGCAATCACAATTCCTTGAACATATCAATGTATATTTGCTTGAAAACAATCAAGAGTCATTTCACTAGTAGATCCAACCATGAAAAAGTCTGGGCGTCAGTTGATTTTTTTCAATGTACCGCATCGTTGATTAAAGAGATATGCAAATGCATGATAAAAAAACAAATGTGGTCAACTGTTATCAAACCGAGGTCTCTAAAAAGTTGTTAGGAAACCTGGTAAGAAATTACCGTGAAGATATCCACATATAGTATGCTGGGTCTCGCGCGGCAGTGTAACGTCCTCACCCGTCAATGGCCGCGTGTTGTTTGGAACACGAGCGGACCGCCGTTACGTGAAGTTATGCTGCTGTTCTGGTCAGCGGCCTCGCTCTCAGTTTTCACGTGAAGCTGTTTTGTTTTTGGTTGGAGATGGCCGTGTGTTGTCTAAAAGTACAGCGTACTGCAGTTACGTGAAGAACTACTGCTGATGAACAAGGCCAACTATCTGCTCACTCTCCTGGTCGCTTCACTTTTAAAGGTTGTTCAGTAAGTAGTGGGCGCCCTGAAATTAAAGGTATCTGCGGTTACTAACGTATGGTTAAATGATGACTGTTATACCAGTTAATGTGCTGCTTTGTTATCACTCGGGTTTAAGTTCAGTTTAGATTCATTTCATTTTTTAGTAGCCCTCTCCTTTTACACATTGAGTTGTGGGGGCTTTTAATGTCGTTACATTCAGCGTTTCAGATGTTGGTCATTTTTATCTTTTGTGTTTTGTTTTTGTTTGTTTTGGAAGCGGCCTGTCCTCTGTGATAGCATATGGAGGATTACAGGTATTGAATCAATCAGTCGTTTCTGCCCTTGCTTAGCGATCAGCATTCAATTAACTTATCGTTTCTCGCTGTGACCTGGCATTGTTTTATCTGTGGTAGTATGCTTCTTTGAGACAACACTATAAAAAGAACGGGTGTTGTTAGATCTTGTATGAGAAGGAAACGTAAGGAATCATACTGGAGCGCGGAATTACAAGTCTAATTTTAATAAGATTGATAACGTGCGGTGGAAACCTTGGCTTCTGATAGGACGTTAAGCCTTATTAATCAACCAACTATTTCCATTGAATCACCCCGAATCAACTAAGGTTTTTGGTGAGAACCCTCTCTTTTCCACCGATAAGTCCATCTAAATGGTATAATATATATTTATCTTTTCATTAGTTTACTTAGTAACCTCTGCGACTACATTCTTTTCACATGCATTTGTATATGTATCTGTTCAGATTATTTAAACATATAAAAATAATCCGTACATGCATGCGTAAAACGTTGTATATGACTGTATATACGTTGCCAAAAGAGCGAAGCAAGTAATGTATCTTGTACTGGCCGAAACTGCAGCTCCGATTTTATGTTATGTATAGGGATCAGTTTTTGCTAATAGCATATTATATAATCTTATTTAATTGCGTCCCCATTGACAATTACTTTTGTCCAACCAGGAATCGAACCCGGGACTCCTGGCATACAAATACAACACTACCGACTGAGCCGAAAAAGCCTGCTCCGTCAGCTGAGTGACAGAGACTGTATTTAACACTATGTACAAAACACATTGACCCGCTCCTTTAACAAATTTATGGCTGCAATAAATTTGTATAAGCATCTCTTTTTCATAATGCTGCATTCTTTTTCACAATAATTGAATGCTATACCCGTGTTCTAAATTAAATGAGTTTTATTCGTGACAGCGGCGATTTTAAAGATTAGTACAAAGATTGCCTCTTTATCAGATGACTGGGGCAATGTCATATATATTTAATGATTTTTTCTCTCTTTTTTTTCAAAAGAAAATTTTGTGGAATTTTACAAACTCATAACACATATGTTTACACAAATACACATGAGTCATCGACACAATTTTGGACTCATTAACCTCTATAGCTTTCATGGCAAATTTAAATCTAGCGTGTGTATGTCAATTCGAGTAAAACATGAGCTTTAAAAGAAGTTATAAATTTAGTAAAATTGTGTCAAATGTATAATTAGGGCAGAAAAAGCCATGTCAGTGATATTAATTGACACTAATCTGATATTGTTGAGGTCAACAGCTTTATAATAATAACATTTGCTAGTTGAATGTTAAGACCAAACGGTTAACAATAAGATAATATGATGTCATTGTTAAACTTTTTTTTTAATTGTGACATGGTACAAAGGATACACATAATTCACATTGTTCTCTCGAAATAGACAAAATCAGAAATTCTAAAGATTTGAATGAATTATTAATATCTTTCTTTTCACTATCATAATACTGTTATAGAATCAAGACAAAGGTTTTAAATGGACTCTATCTATCTGGGCAAAGTTGTTCAAAATATGATTAGGCTAATCACAGTTTAATGACAATTTTCAAATCAAGATAAAATATAAAAAAAAATTACAAAATCGTACAAGAATCTTAAGAACTCCTTTTGTAACTGAGTTGAGTGAAGATACAATCACAAAATTTGCAGTAAATGAGAAATATGAAAGTTTCACTAATCATGTGATTAAGCTGATTATGCTTTGAACAACCGAGCCCTGATTCACACATTCTTTATATTCCTACTTCGTTTCATACATGATTTGACAACATCCCATATGGGGTCACATTCCAATGACCTTTGAAATTGACCAATCAAATTAATACCTTCAATTGTGTTCATTCGGACGACAATTTATCCATACATTCATGCTGGGACGATTTATCTTAATTATAAGTTTATAAAGCTTAGTTACGAAACTAAACTAAAATGAGAATAAAGACAGTTACAACGCTGTATAAGAGAGTTTGGTTTTATTAGTTTAACGTCCTATTAACAACCAGGGTCATGTAAAGACGTTTCAAGTTTGTTGGGAAGGAGAGCCAGAGTACTCGGAGAAAAACCACCGACCAGCGATCAGTGCATGACAACTGTCCCAGTAAGAATCACAATGTGTATTCTGATTAGACTGAAAAGGAAAAAGCAGTTTGTTAAGATGTTTTACTTAAACATATCTTTCAAGTCACCTTGATTCTTGACAGCGCCATATGAAACACAGAACAACTATCTCAGGCTATAGTATCAGTGGCACTAGATTTTAACCCTATCAAACCTCAATTATAGTCTATTACTAACTGGGTCAGATAACGACAAATTATTGGTTATAGGCTAGAGGTGTCAGCCTATTATATAAATGATTTATAGTGTGCCATAACATTGGTCTCCCTTCGTGTCTAGACTCATTCAGTGGTCACGGCATTACGGACAATCATTGGCGTCTAAGTGTTTCGATAATGTCTTTAGATTGTAATGTTCTTAACAATATTGGACTTGTAACCGAAACACTACGAGGCGTGTTAAGGGTGCTTTGTAAGGTAACTTTACAGCCTGGGTACAGAAACCTTTATGTGTAGGAGACCACTAAAAATGATGGATTGTAGATCTTAAAACGGGATCTGTATCAATAAAGAATTTTAGTTGGTGGGCGTTATGTTTTTCATAAACATCAAGTAGATTCATAGCATATATTTATGCATTGAAAGTCTGGTATACCAAGAAGCTCGATATATGAGAGTTTTATGAGTATTTTTTGCTTAACGGTGCGAGAAAAAAAATAATGATAGGCCCAAATGTCATAACATTGCATGTAAAATCAACATAAATATCATCAAGATGTCAATAAGCTGTTGAATAATAAGACGAAAATAGCCATTGTATTCTGACATCATAAACTTATTTAGGGCATCTCAATGACGCTCAGGTCACATAATTTTGACAGGAGAGAAAAAAAAATCATCTGCAATGGGGTACATCAACTAAATGCAATAAAGACACGACAAATCCGGAACACCCAAACAAAAAATGTAAATGAAATAATTATCTTAATTTATTGTTACAGGTCGTAAAAACAGAAATTAAAACAATATTTTCTTTACGTTAGCACACATTATTATAAGTTTACCTCGGGTCATTATAGTGACATTATTTTATAGGCTTACATGAAAATTCGACTTAAACAAGTTTTTAAAAGCGTATGTTGTTAATATTGTTTTATATTGAGTGAATTTGAACGCATTTGGATAACGCACAATGAAATATAGAACATTATATAAATGTAGCACTGAAGCGCAATAAAAAATATGTCTGTATCCAGTTTTGTTCATTCACCGTTGATACCGTGGTAAAGAAAATAAAACAAATTAAAAACTATGTATGCATATATCCCATTGCGTTCATACCACCGTAAACGCAATAAAAACACAAAATGAACTTGAGGTGCTCTATATCTGTACGGATTGCAAGAATTCATATCGAATTCTGTCAAAAATAACCTTTATGTCCGATAAAACTATTTTGTTGATCATGTTCTCTCTTTCATTCTGCTCGGTAGATGATCTCAGTATCACTGATGATGTCACATTTTCTGATGAGGTGTACTTGGCAGCCATTTAGATAAATTGCACTAGAGAAGTGCATTTTCTTGTTTTTAAGTACTAACTAGCTGGATTGTCGATACTGCAAGCTTTCAGTACTATAAACTGAAACTACATAAAATGTTGTTTGTTATAACAGGCACACATTAACGTTAAGATATCAGACTAAATGATGTCTGCCATTATTTAAGCTAATGAACTTTTATTTATGAAAATAGCAAATAGTCCTTAAATCCAATTATCATTTATTTCGCCTATTGTAACGTGAATCTGTCGATGTCAAAAGATCGTAAAGTAAAAATATTTTTTCTTATTTCATAAAAAGTCACTGTTTTTTAATTTATTATTATCTCATCTATCACACTTTTGTGCAAATTGGCGTTGCATCAGCTGCTTATGAGATACTAAATCACTTTATATAGAAATGGCTTATCAAATTAATGTGCATCACGCACCTCTGTATTTTCAATATACGTGTCTTCCAAATAACATAACTGATCCCTACATAAGAACAATTGATATGTAAGGAGTTAGCTAAAGACTATAAACATTCTGTAAACATGGAAATTTACGTGAGGAGAAAATTTCCGCACATCACGGGAAGGTTGGTCTGATCGAGAAAATTCCCCCCATACGTAATATTTGTGTTTTAACTAAGTTGATAAATGTCTAAAAATATATAACGAAAAAAAACAACTTTTATACATTCAAATTGAGAAATTATGCACTCACGAAAATATCCACTAGTACAGTATGTTTTTTTATCAATATAATTATGCATTTTAACCCCAATAATATTTATTCTTTTCAGGGAATTGTTAGATTATATAATTTTTTGTTTCTGAATATTAGTTACATGTGTAAAGAATGTGTTCGCCTTTTGGAGACATTTGTTTGATTATAGAATATTATTGTTTCTGAATATCAAGCACATATGTAAAGAATGTGTTCGCCTTTTGGAGACATTTGTTTGATCATAGAATATTAATGTTTATGAATATCAGGCACATATGTAAAGAATGTATTCGCCTTTTGGAGACATTTGTTTGATTATAGAATATTATTGTTTATGAATATCAGGCACATATGTAAAGAATGCATTCGCCTTTTGGAGACATTTGTTTGATTATAGAATATTAATGTTTATGAATATCAGGCACATATGTAAAGAATGTATTCGCCTTTTGGAGACATTTGTTTGATTATAGAATATTATTGTTTGTGAATATCAGGCACATATGTTAAGAATGTATTCGCCTTTTGGAGACATTTGTTTGATTATAGAATATTGTTGTTTCTGAATATTAGGCACATACATGTATGTTAAGTATGCGTTCGCCTTTTAACGACAATTGTTTGACAGTAGAATATTACGAATTCTTAATATTAGGTACATGTGTCAATAATGTGTTCGCCTTTTGAAGACAATGTCACGTCAGTAGGGCAGTTCCTGTCAGAGATAGCTATATGACGTCACAGTTCTGATATAAAGAGCAGGCATGTATCATCAGTGTTTGTGTGCATGGCATATATCTATAGTAAAAGTTTTCAGAAATGAAAATGTAATTCTTCAAATCTTCTTGACAATTTCACGTCAGTAGGACAGTTCCGGTCAGAGATAGCTATATGACGTCACAGTTCTGATATAAAGAGCAGGCATGTACCATCAGTGTTTGTGTGTATGCCATATATCTATAGTAAAATTTTTCGGAAATGAAAATGTAATTCTTCAAATCTTTTTCATTAATGTGAAGTGAAATAAGATGAGCATAATCACTCTTTTTTATCTTTCCATCAATCAATTTTGACCTGGTATGTCATTTAATGTGAGTTTCAATCGTCTCTCGCCACAATCGCTTATTAAAGGTGATAAAAACAGAAGGGACATGGAAAATGAGATAATACACTAGAAACATTTGTATGTCCTATATAAATGTCTGGTTCATTCTAAAAGGACACAAACACTGCATATTTATTCTTTTCCAAAGATGTAAGGAAAACGTATCCCTCTTACAAAATCAGTTGAATTAATATACTGCCAAAGATCGTAAATCTAGGCGTTCTGGACACTTCCGAAGATAATATATTTGTATGGTCTAGTGTTTGTTATCTATAAGGTCAAGGCCAAACATTTGTGACGTCGTTATAAATAGGTCACATTTCAAATCGAACGCGTCCAGTCAATATGGCGCAATTAACGCATAGTCAGATCATGTATTCAGGTATGTATAATCTTTTTTTATTTTGTTGGTCGACAATTTAATAGAACGGTGTGTTTCGTCTTGAATATGATTCAACTTAATCTTCGACGTGCATGTTCTACTATACATACAATATTCATTTTTTAAAACTGATCAATTCACTAAATGCTATTTTTTCTTTATTCTAATAATATAACTTTGTTATTTAAAAGATCATATTCACTATTTAGATTATTTGTGTTATTAAGTTACTTTATGGGTAGGAGTGTGAAAAGCTGAACATTTCAATGAAAAATGACTGCTTTGCCGTTATTTTTTTGCGCTGATTTTTTTTTTTTTTTTTTTTTTTTGGCTCAACGTCCTTTAAAAAACTTATGTTTTTTAAGGACGGTCTCCTTATTAAATATGTGTGAACATGTGAATTTCTGTGGAAATGATCGCAATAACAAACTCCCATACAACTAAACAATCAGATAGTGTAAATTATATAGGAGGTTGAGGCAATGTTGATTGTCCTAGTTTAATTCAATTGAAATCGCCAATTTTTCAATTCACGAAAATTATCTGCTGTACAGTATTTGCATAATTAATGACTTTAAAGATTCTACACCGCCGGCGAACGATACTTTTATCAATTAAAAACAGGAGCAGATGAATTTACTTTTTACCTCAGCAACAAAGGTTACATACTTTGCGCTATAACCATCATTAAGAAGTTTAAGTTTCTCATGTTAGTTCAATATAAAAGTATTCTTAATAATTAATTGCATCCCGAAAAAGCCCATGCCATTATATCCTATATAAAATAAGGTACTGAATCGCAGACAACGCAAGCAAAATAAATTATCGTATGTATTTTTGTGTTTATTAGACACATATATGCGAGTGAACATCAATTACTGTGCAAATAATAAAAAAATCCTTATGCTCTGTCGGCGTTGGTGCATCTTAAAAATTTGTGTCGTTTGTATTTATTAGAGTATGTCACAATACTACAAATTAAAAACAAAGAATATATAATACCTTTGTATTTATTTACAAGTATAAAATACTTATTTTAATCTGTTTTCTTAGTACATGTGTATATATATAGCATTAAATAGAGAACTGGCTAGGTTTTGAATACCACGTATTTAACTGACGCTTCTAATATGGAGAAAAACTGAGAGGAGAGGACGAGAGGAAGAAAGATGGGGTGAAAAGAAGATAGAGATAGGTGAAGATGCTGCGAAACTGTTAAACAACTGACACTTTTAGTGATTTTATTATACCTTAAATTTCACTGTAGAAATTTTCATCAAATCTTTGTTTGTAATATCTATTGTTGAGTTGTTTTAGTACACAATGTACTGTTAGTTAACAGTAACGTTAAGGCTATCTCTGTGGGAAAGCGACCATTATCTCTACTTCCGACACAGGTGTCAAACATGGAAAATTAACATCAGATAAACCGGGACAGGTTTAACATAGCTGTACTAGGTCTTACAGAAATTCGAGGTAAAGAAAACCTCGCGACAAACTGTACAAGGTCTTAGAACATTCAGAAATAAAGACAAACCTTTCTTACGCGAAAGCTGCTGGATTTGAAATACCGAAATTCCTTTCTGTGAGCATGTAAGCTCGTGCGACACATGTGCAAAAACATAGATCCTTGAAATAGTTCGATGTGCGTAATAAATTTCCTGTTTCTTCCACCTATACCAGGACCTTAAATGGACCGATAATCGGATCCTAAATCAATCAATTGTGAGGACACTTTCACAAATTGTTTTCATACTTTTTCAATGAAAAATGTTTTGAACAAGAATTTTTTTAATCTCCTAACCTGAGATTGGATAGAAACAATGGGATTCCAAGGTTCTTGTCATATATTTTGTACTTACAATGAAGGTATATTACCCTAGGCTAAAATGAGTCAAAGACGTATGATATTTCAGAAACATTTAATCTTTACAAACGACGGAATGCAGGATACCAATTACTTCAAAGATGCTCCACCACCAACAGAGAAAGCATAAACGATGCTCATCGTTTGAACTATAATCGATGTTTACTCACGTAACTGTATGTTTAATTTACTTAATTTATTTGACTTTTGGTGGATGCGTAATCAGAACGTCAATCAATATCGGACATAGTGCCATGAGGTTTTTTCTGGGCGCAATTATTTTTATTATTTCTATTTGAGTAAAATAAGAAACTCAAATATTTCAATGGTGTAAAATAAGTAACTTTTCTACCTGTAAAAATACTAATTCGTCTGCTCCTGTTTTTGATAGAGAAAAACTCCCATTCGTCTGCGGTGTGGCATCTTTAAGTACAGCAGTAAATTTGTGGTAAAGACGTAATTCCAATGGTGTGGACAATAGTTTTGTAGAATTTTCAAGGCAGATCACCCATTACCAAAACACACAAAATACAAAAATACTGTCACATGCTATAGAATTAGCAATACGAGAAGAGAAAGGAAACAAATAAAATAATAATGGAAAATTCGTCTTCGACAACATATGTCTACTGTGTAGGAATTACTACTTTGTCCTACCCTTTATTCATACTAAGACTTGGTTGTTGTTTACAGTGCTGGTCCTGGTGTTTCTGAGCAGCGCAGTGTATTCTGGTAAGATCAGTTATATCACATGTATTTATACTCTATTCAAGGCAAAAGCAACCTCGATGTTCTAGGGGTTACTATCATTGTCGATAAATACATCTCTGGACTATGTAATAGTATATAGCTCTTCCATTCCATATCAGTCTACAGTCAAAATTCTTTTCTCGCGATGTTGGGGCCAACAAAATGAACTGTTTCCTGGGTCTTACGAAAACAGTCGAAATGCTTTATTAACTTTTGAACACAGTGTGAGTTGACAACAAAGCTAAGGACTTTTTGTGCAACAACAGATCATACAATTAGTTCGGTTCTTTGACGATAATCGCCTAATTGTACAATGTATGGCTTTGATGTTTGGCAACTCTATATGTAAGTTTCAAAGGGTTACTGCTATAGGCCTGTGATTGGGCAGTTTTGTTCAGTAGAAAGGCTTTACAGTTTTGCTAATGTCATAGTCCAGAGTTGAAAGTACGACAGTGATAGTAACCACTGGAGTACCGAGGATGGGCATAGGTACACAAACAGATATTTTGAGATTTAAAATTAAAGACAATGAAGAGTTATATTGTTTACATACAATGTATTCCAATCACAATAAAGAGAAACTAAGAATACAGTGAAGGGTGTTAAATAGCTTAAATAACACTTTATTATATTTGCAAATTACCGGAAAATCCTTGTCATTGGGTAGAAGATTTCAGTATTTTTATGGTTGCTATATATTTTTGTGGAAAGTTCCACGAAAACAAATAATCATCGAAACTCTCTATGGAACAGTACTATTGAATTAATGTATAGCTTTGTTTTTTTGTTTTTTTTTCGTGGAAAGCTCCACGAAAACAAATTAACACCGATCTATGGAACAATATATGAAATGTTGAATTCGTGAATTGCTTTGTTTTTAGACAATAAAATGTGTTATGAGTGCTGGCACATGTCCCATCCCCGGGACTGTAACAATGTAGTGGAGTGTGGTCCCAATCAGGTACGTCATCATAAATATCACCATTGGTTCTAAGCGAAAATACTGCAGGGGTTCCTATCACTGATGTTATATCATCAAAGATAAAATAACACATGTGCCCTCGATACTACAGGGGTTACTTTCACTGACGTTATATCATCACAAATAGAACCATTGGTTTTGAGACCAAATAAGCATTTGTTGTCATATTTTTGACATGCATTGGTATGTAACATACATTGGGTGTTCTATCATATCCAATGGTGCGCGTAACAACAAATTCTGATATCTACATCTAAAATAGTCACCGTTATTAAGAGAAAATAGGTAAAGTATGAAAATAAAACTTCTACGTCTTCAATATATATATTTATGACATAATAACACGATCAAATCAACAGATGCTGTCATCATTAAACAAAATGACGGTTTGTTACACCTTCGCTCCGGAATGAATATGTTTTAAATAATTCATAGAATTATTTTTGAGTCGAATCAAATAATTGCACCAACCTTAGCATGTTTAAATTAAATGAAATAACACACAGCAACTAGACATTATTTCCGGCATTTCCTGAAATACTTCCGCGGGTTGAGCCAAATAACTACTCCCAGGATGCTTTCATACTGGATTGGATGGAATGACTTTAAGAGATGTTTTTCTGAAATAATTCCGCGGGTTGCGCCAAATAACTACTTCCGGGATGCTTTCATACTGGATTGGATGGAATGACTTTAAGAGATGTTTTTTTAAATTCTTTTACAAGCTAAGATAATTTCTTATAGACACGAAAATGAAGGTTACGTCTATGTTTCTATTTTCTAATATTTTTGATATCATGTTTATGATATTGGAAACGAATACAAATATTTGTTTGAATGCATTAATGATATGGCGAAACGTTTAAGGATATTCTATATACCAAGTTGCTATTATATAAATCAAAGTGTTATAAAATGAAATGCCTATTTAGTATATGTAACATAACTGCTTTGACAAACATATATATATTTATTTTCGGAAAAATTGAAGAACTAATAATTGAGCATTTACTTCAAAATTCTCCATAGGAAAGCATTACAGATTTTAAGGAAGGCTCCTAAACTTAATATTTTGTTCTTAACGTTTGTATTGGGAAATCCAAGTTAAGGAATGTTCGTGAAACTGGGGCCTGTGACATACATGTATGTCAATTAGTGGTATTAAAAAAATCTGAAATCTGTATATGATTTGTTTACCTTTAGATCTGCTTCGTGAACCGGTACGTGACAAGTGACGCCCACGTCTACTATAACTCAGGCTGCTTATCGGCAAATGTAAGTTGACATCTTTTACAAGGCCTTGGGCGAATGTTTATATCTGTTCTGCGAGATGAGATCGTGAAAAAAGTAAATAAAGGTACGAAGGAGATATATCTATTTTCAGCAAAAGTACAAAAATATAGTAAAGTCTTAATGCTTAAATAGAACAAATGCTTAACTAGATCATTGTTACCTACTTCATTGATTTTCCATCAGTTTTCTTAACTAAACTATGCAAAAATATTATCTCTATTCTAATATTTGATTAATTAAGACTTGAAATTAAAAACAAAAATAGAAACATACAAACAAATTTACCCTTTTGCGTTTGACCTCTAAAATTACCATGAGCCCAGAAAAACAATCTGAAGTTCTTAATAGCATGCATTATGCAGCTCACCCTAATGTACAATGTGTCTTCATACAAAATATTTTTCTTATCACTGAGTGGCAGTAAAATAGCCTAAAGGGATACCTTTTCGGTAAAAGACTAGGTCACGATTTTTTACGACAAGAAATCGTTGAAATAAATCTAATTTATTTCAAATGCTGAAAGTCTGGATCGCGAAATTTTGCGAAATGTGTACTGTATACACATTTATGTTTGCTTATTTCACAGGCGACGAAAAATCGTAAAAATAAATCTATTCAATGCATAAAATGAAGAAAAAAAAACCTCTAGATCACAAAATATTATACCTTTAATTATTAAAATAGAGAAGTACAACATTTCACCAAATGTTTTTTAGCATTGTCATGCCCACCATCATACATATCTTATGGGTCGTCGACAACACGAATCGATGACGTCAAACACTGATATTGATGACAGGGCTGCCAAGAGAACGAACCCCTCTCAGTATCCGGATTGTTCTTTATGTTGTCAAAACCATTTCTGCAATACAAACCTGTGTGACCCCCATCCGAGTAAGTTCTCCATTCTTCTATTAAAGATGCTCCACCGCTGACAAATGGTATTTTTTCACTATTAAAAACAGGAGCAGACAATTTCGTATTTTTCTTCAGTTACAAAAGTTACTTACTTTACACCATTACCTTCATTGAACAGTTTGAGCTTCTAATTTTACTTCAAGTTAAAATATAAAAAAATAATTAATTGCATCCCAAGAAAAATCCGTAGCACTATATCCTTTATGGAATGCACTGATTGCGCATGCACCAAAGTTAAATGAATTGTTTTATATTGTTTATTAGACATATTTATGTATGTATAAATACACGATTAGATACCAATTATTGTTCAAATGGGGCCCTGTGTTTCTTTGTCCTATGCATGGTGTTCATAAGCGGGTTCGACTGTAATAATCTGAAAAAGAAAAAAAAAACACCATTGTACAAAACGTAAATGAAGTTAGAATACCACTTCAAGTCAAAAGCATACATTTTTTAATCAGTTGAAAAAACAATTACATAAATGCATTCGTTATTACAAAAGAATCTGTAAAATATCAAAGTTAATCTAGACTTTTCAATTTTTTTAAAGCCTGCATGAAGCTTCATCAAAATGGATTCATTTAATTCGACTATGATACAAAATATGTTTTCGTGTGCAAACTATGTAATTTATGAGTTTGAAAAGAACCAAATATTCGGTTAGTATGTTGGTTTGTTAACCTTTACTTGGGTGTTAATGTTTTCAGTGAACTTGACCAGGAAGCGATGTCTGTCATGTGACAGTGTGGAACAGTTGAGTGACTGTCACACAGTACAGGGCTGTGACGCGGACGAGGTGGGTGGTTTATTCATTGATACTGTAAACGTTCCTCTTTTAGCGGTAGTTTTATCTTAACGCTCATTCATGAACAGCGCTTATTTTTTTAAGATTATAAATGACGGCGTAATAAATATGATACCTCAACAGTTTGAAAGATGAATTAGCGAGAAAATGTCTACATGCGTAGATAGCATCGTTTACAGCATGCAAAATATACTCTATTAATCAAACAGGACTAAATGATAATTTATATTTACGCATAAAGTATTAAACCCCTTTAGTGTCTTTCAGAATTGCTACGCTTCCTATTATCTGAATACGTTTGGAGAGAAACGATTTCGGCTCGGATGTATGAGACAAAATGTAAGTAACTGACCTATAAATAGTTTCTTGTTCTCAAATATTTGTTTTTCGTTCTCACATGAGATATCGAAATTGTCGCGAAATCTCTTAGAAACAGTAGTCCATGGCAACGTTTAGTTTACTCTATTGGTTTTTAGTTGTTTTTTTTGTGGGGGTGGGGTATTGTGTGTATGGTGTTATTTGCTTGTTGGTGATGTTTTATTTTAATTTTCATTACTATAACTGGAAAAATCCTGCGGTAAGGATAGAAATGAAATAAAAATTAAAAAAAAATAATCTTAAATAACGTTTTACTGTTGGATATTCCTTATGCTAATTTTATACAAGAGAAAGTCACATTTAATCAATTAGCTGCATAATTTATATTGTATACAGTGCTTGGTGATCTTTTACTACAGGTATGTGACCAGGGAGGGTCAACACATGTTGGAGAAACCCAGTATTGTTCTAAATGTTGTTCAGGCGATCACTGTAATAGAGGCCTATGTAAACGTGAGTAATATAACTTACACTGTTAACACTTGAGAGATATTTGGACTCTTCTACTCCTTAACCTGGAACAGTTCATTATGAGTTTAAGTGTGAATAAAAATAGTTTAGCGACTTTAATCTGAAATATGTAGGATTCCTCCTGGTATATTTGTCTCGTTGCGATAGCGGGACGTACGACTAGTTTATAATGTTAGCATACTGAACTATACCATCAAAGAGACCACGATGCCAAGGTATAACCTAATCCTCTACATTCCATTCTGATCTATCAGAATTACTTCCCTTTGTTTCATTTCATCAATGTTTAAAGAATGAACGAAGAGAAGTCACTCTGATATATATCAAAATGTTTACATTCATAATTGGGGCCGCGGTGGCCGAGTGGTTAAGATGTCCCGACATATTACCACAAGCCCTCCACCTCTGGGATGCGGGTTCGAATCCCATGTGGGGCAGTTGCCAGGTACTGACCGCTGGTCGGTGGTTTTTCTCCGGGTACTCCGGCTTTCCTCCACCAACAAACCTGGCACGTCCTTACATGACCCTGGCTGTTAATATGACGTAAAAATAAACAAACCAAATAAACAAACATTCATAATTACATATTCACATACAACTTTTAATATTTAGATCAAATACGGTAAAGTGAAGTCTATGAAGGCATAACTGACACCCAAAACGTGACTATAATGTTGACATGGTAACGTTAACTGATCACCATCAGCTGTTCCATTTGTGGAGTATACCGTCGTTGATAAACGGTTTTCCTGGTCTAACTTTTTGGTCTAATTCAATTAAAGTTGTATTTCTTGTAATTTTCACTGAAACGATATGTCGTTTTTACATTTGATATTGGAACATGGACATGTATCTTGATGATTTAGCTCCCCAAAACCATATGTCAGCCTATAAGAGAGCCGAAATCCAGGGATCATATATTCCTGGTTTTGAATAAAACGCCTTCAATCACCGCCATGTTCAGTACCTTCGGGTTTTGTCGGAATTCCGAATCGTATCACGTGACTGACTACCATATGTCCTGCACGTGGTGATCCAGGTAACTAGCGTAAGCGCACATATGTTTGTTTACGTTTTCCTTCTGGCTAATATGAGCAAATCGTGCTGGTATATGTCCACAGAGCGAGCATTTGAAACATCTAATTCACACATTGCCGTAATTCAATATTGTGTGTATCAAATATTGTAATGTGCGAGCATTAATTTCTTTGTAGATCCAGTCTGCTGTAGAGGTCGACCACATGTTTTGTTTACGAAAAATTGTTGACATTTCTCTTGGTTTCACAACTCTCGTGTTACTTCGAGATTGTCGCGACGATGTTCGGAAGAGTTCGGAATGATTCGGCCTCTATCGAGCCTTTTTTTCACGTGTACACGTTAAAAAGATTTTTTACTTTTATAATTTAAAATACTTCCAGTACTGCAACTTTATAAAAAGTGATAAAATTAGAAAGTTTAAAACTCAGATAAACGGAGAAAAATATGTATAACACTTAAACAGTTTTCACTATGACAAAAAGAGCCAAAGTGATAGACCATACAACTTTAATGCATGCGTAATGGAAAACAATTATTGCCTGTAAAGATCTATCACCATGTGTAACATGCAAATATAGAATAATAGAGTTATTTGCACATGCGTGTAGGAAATGATTTTGACGTCATGTGTTTGCGAGTGTAACTTCATACTTTTCAGAAAGAAACAACGTCACAATGAATACCCTCCCACAGGGGAAGTAACTCTGTAATATGCAAAGACGGAAAAAGCAAAATTCAATTATTTTGCATATGAATTTCAGATGCCGCGGACACCACTCCAGTTACCATGACAACCACCCCCACCCCCACCACCCCGACCACAGCGGCCCCGGTCACACCCGCCTGTGAAGACGATCCCACTCGTCCCTGCATATCCAGCCTCTTGTCGTCCATCTGTGTTGATCCCCAGTTCAGTCAGTTCTGTAAAAAGTCGTGCGGACTATGCGGTATGTTGACCATGTTCGGGTTGACCAGCTAATGTTTTATACGAGGGAACAGATAATCCTGATAGGGATCTGAGATTCTATTACGCCAGGATAATAGAGAGAAATATGTTTTTCTCTACAAAATGTCAAATTATGTCGATATGTAAATTACATCGAGTTAAATATTGTAATTCAAAGGAGAAGATTCTATTTTCACAGGAGGTAGTTCCGGAGCTCCGAATTTCACGCAACCTGCAGCTGTTACCGTGGTAACCACTCCTACATCGACATTGACCCAGTTTGTGACGTCAACTTCAAGTTCAATACCTGGTTGTGAGGACAGCAAGACTCAGTCTTGTGCTCCAGAAATACTTCCCATTGTCTGTTTTGATGATGTCATGAAATATTACTGTAAAAAATCCTGCAATATATGTGGTAAGTATTTTCTTTTTCTTTTTTTTTCTTCGACGATAGACAAGAATGAACCATTATAATAGTTTGTCTTTTCACCACATTTAGAAGACAGGAGTAATTGCACGATATTTCTTTGTTTGCCAGATATCAAAAAATGGTTATAAGACTTATAAATGAAGGACTACTAGCGTCACCCAATGTCGATGTTCCAGGGGACACAATAACCCCTATATCCTCCTCTTCATTTCCCAATGTTGTAAATCTTCAAAGGAGTATTTGTAGGGTTGTGATTGATCATTGCTTTTCTGTTGAATTGGCTTCAGTTTTAATGGGACATGGGCAAGGGTGGATAAAACGACAATGAAAGTAACTCAAAGGTGATACATTTTAGCTAGCCAAGGCAGAGCTATAAGATTACAGGATCTAGATACATAATCATGGAACAATCTTATACTAGAGTTTTGACTTAGCCAATCGTATGAAAAAAGAAGCAAATATGCGTCTATCAAGTTGACAAGGACAGCTTAACATCCAATATTTTGCTGGTAAGCATTCGACAAGCGTACTGGCCAAGGCGTGGGTTCAGATATCCCTGTCCACTTGACTGCCATAGGCGAGGGTTCAGATATCCCTGTCCACCTGATTGGCCTAGGCGGGGGTTCAGATATCCCTGTCCACTTGACTGGCCTAGGCATAGGTTCAGATATCCCTGTCCACTTGACTGGCCTAGGCGGGGGTTCAGATATCCCTGTCCACTTGACTGGCCTTGGCGAGGGTTCAGATATCCCTGTCCATTTGACTGGCCTAGGCGGGGTTCAGATATCCCCGTCCACTTGACTGGTCTAGGCGGGGGTTCCGATATCTCTGTCCACTTGACTGGCCTAAGCGGGGGTTCAGATATCCCTGTCCACTTGACTGGCCTAGGCGGGGGTTCAGATATCCCTGTCCACTTGACTGGCCTAGGCGGGGGTTCAGATATCCCTGTCCACTTGACTGGCCTAGGCGGGGGTTCAGATATCCCTGTCCACTTGACTGGCCTAGGCGGGGGTTCAGATATCCCTGTCCACTTGACTGGCCTAGGCGGGGGTTCAGATATCCCTGTCCACTTGACTGGCCTAGGCGGGGGTTCAGATATCCCTGTCCACTTGACTGGCCTAGGCGGGGGTTCAGATATCCCTGTCCACTTGACTGGCCTAGGCGGGGGTTCAGATATCCCTGTCCACTTGACTGGCCTAGGCGGGGGTTCAGATATCCCTGTCCACTTGACTGGCCTAGGCGGGGGTTCAGATATCCCTGTCCACTTGACTGGCCTAGGCGGGGGTTCAGATATCCCTGTCCACTTGACTGGCCTAGGCGGGGGTTCAGATATCCCTGTCCACTTGACTGGCCTAGGCGGGGGTTCAGATATCCCTGTCCACTTGACTGGCCTAGGCGGGGGTTCAGATATCCCTGTCCACTTGACTGGCCTAGGCGGGGGTTCAGATATCCCTGTCCACTTGACTGGCCTAGGCGGGGGTTCAGATATCCCTGTCCACTTGACTGGCCTAGGCGGGGGTTCAGATATCCCTGTCCACTTGACTGGCCTAGGCGGGGGTTCAGATATCCCTGTCCACTTGACTGGCCTAGGCGGGGGTTCAGATATCCCTGTCCACTTGACTGGCCTAGGCG
The DNA here is from genome assembly GCA_004382745.1 of Argopecten irradians irradians. Classification (NCBI taxonomy): domain Eukaryota; kingdom Metazoa; phylum Mollusca; class Bivalvia; order Pectinida; family Pectinidae; genus Argopecten; species Argopecten irradians. The sequence continues at coordinate 352,738 of SAYR01040034.1, read as the reverse complement.
GGGGTTCAGATATCCCTGTCCACTTGACAGGCCTAGGCGGGTGTTCAGATATCCCTGTCCACTTGACTGGCCTAGGCGGGGACTCAGATATCCCTGTCCACTAGACTGGCCTAGGCGAGGGTTCAGATATCCCTGTCCACTTGACAGGCCTAGGCGGGGGTTCAGATATCCCTGTCCATTTGACTGGCCTAGATGGGGGTGCATATATCCCTGTCCACTTGACTGGCCTAGGCGGGGGTTCAGATATCCCTGTCCACTTGACTGGCCTAGGCGAGGGTTCAGATATCCCTGTCCACTTGACTGGCCTAGGCGAGGGTTCAGATTTCCCTGTCCACTTGACTGGCCTAGGCGGGGGTTCAGATTTCCCTGTCCACTTGACTGGCCTAGGCGGGGGTTCAGATATCCCTGTCCACTTGACTGGCCTAGGCGGGGGTTTAGATATCCCTGTCCACTTGACTGGCCTAGGCGGGGGTTAAGATATCCCTGTCCACTTGACCGGCCTAGGCGAGGGTTCAGATATCCCTGTCCACTTGACTGGCCTAAGCGAGGGTTCAGATATCCCTGTCCACTTGACTGGCCTATGCAAGATTTTATAAGTCTGTGGTTATATAAAAATGGAGCTTTACATGCATATAGTAGCAGCAAACTTAATTTCTTATTCTTGTGTTTCAGGTTTAACAAACCCGCCACCTGTTGTTTGTGCGGACACACACCCAAACGAGTGTTCTAACCAAACTCTACTACAAGGAATATGTTCTGATATTGAGTTAGCCACATTATTTTGTGCTAAGAGCTGTGGTACATGTCATGGTAAGGCACATTATTTTGTCCTAAGACCAAGACCAATTATCTGATTATATAGATATATTATAGTCCAGGGATGTAGAGATTGTAAGTGATCGGAACCCATGGAGTATCGAGGATGTATCGTGTTATACCGACCTGATAAAATGATTAACCAAAGTTATGCACTCGGTTATCATCGAGATTCCGGCATGTTAATATAACTTCATGTTAACCTCGCGAAAAGTGAATAATTTGATATCTTTTTTTGTGTATCGTTTCTTTGTATGTACAATAATTTAAAAAATAGTATCATAAATGAACATGTAGAAACATGACAGAATTAGGATTATATAATAAGTTTAAAACTTATATTGATACATATTCTATCAAAATAAATTCAAATGATTTATAATCTATAGTGTGTATCTTGTTGTAAATCATATGTATCATTTTCATTCTATTTTAGCAGAAATCACCACTGCCTCTACATGCAGGGATGACGATACCCGATGTTTCAACATACCTTTTCTCATGTCCGCGTGTGTAGACCCTAACCAAAGAAATCTGTGTAAAAAGAGTTGTAAAATTTGCACATAATAAATGTGAGAAAAGCCACTTGAACAACGTGTTATGTGCCGCTCCTCTGTGTAGTCTCATTTCATTAATAAAACATTATTCCATTGTTATACATATATTTATTTTCTCGTCGCTTACAAAAGACTGAAATTGATTATCCGGTGTGACGTTAAAATATGGTATTGGCGTCGTAATACAGTGGTTGGTTGTGATGTAGATTGCTTAAGAGATGGATTTCATATTTTTGCATGCTTTGTGCTAACGTATATAAACAACTTGTGTACAATACACACATTGTGCGATACTGTATCTAAGCGCCACAAACCTCCTGACAAAGTGTACAAGGTCTTAGAACATTGAGAGGTAAACACAAACCTCCGACAAACTGTACAAAGACTTAGAACATTGAGAGGTAAGGCAAACCTCCTGACAAACTGTACAAGGTCTTAGAACATTGAGATGTAAACACAAACCTCCTGACAAACTGTACAAGGTCTTAGAACATTGAGATGTAAACACAAACCTCCTGACAAACTGTACAAGGTCTTAGAACATTGAGATGTAAACACAAACCTCCTGACAAACTGTACAAGGTCTTAGAACATTGAGAGGTAAAGACAAACCTCCGTCAACATGTACTAGGTCTTAGAACATTGAGATGTAAACACAAACCTCCTGACAAACTGTACAAGGTCTTAGAACATTGAGATGTAAACACAAACCTCCTGACAAACTGTACAAGGTCTTAGAACATTGAGAGGTAAACACAAACCTCCTGACAAACTGTACAAGGTCTTAGAACATTGAGATGTAAACACAAACCTCCTGACAAACTGTACAAGGTCTTAGAACATTGAGAGGTAAACACAAACCTCCTGACAAACTGTACAAGGTCTTAGAACATTGAGAGGTAAAGACAAACCTCCTGACAAACTGTACAAGATCTTAGAACATTGTGAGGTAAAGACAAACCTCCTGACAAACTGTACAAGGTCTTAGAACATTGAGAGGTAAAGACAAACCTCCGACAAACTGTACAAGGTCTTAGAACATTGAGAGGTAAAGACAAACCTCCGACAAACTGTACAAGGTCTTAGAACATTGAGAGGTAAAGACAAACCTCCGACAAACTGTACAAGGACTTAGAACATTGAGAGGTAAAGACAGACATCCGACAAACTGTACAAGGTCTTAGAACATTTAGAGGTTAAAGACAAGCCTCCGACAAACTGTACAAGGTCTTAGAACATTGAGAGGTAAAGACAAACCTCCGACAAACTGTACAAGGTCTTAGAACATTGAGAGGTAAAGACAACCCTCCCCACAAACTGTACAAGGTCTTAGAACATTTAGAGGTAAAGCCCAACCTCCCTACAACATGTACTAGGTCGTGGTCAACACTTGCAAAAGTTGACCATTTGGGACCTAAAGAAAGTCTTTTATAACACAGAGGATCTTTATTTTGTATTTTATTATTAGAGTTATCTACCTTTGCGGTAGGTATTAATTGTGACGTCATTTTTTGCGCGTGTAAACGGCATACTTTTTAGAGAAAACGCGGCGAATTTTATTCACAAAATAATTACGTCAAAATGGATACCTACCCACAAGGGAGACAACTCTGTAATACTGCAGGTTATTATATCTTTGACGTTATTTCATCACAAACATCACAATGAGACCAATATAAGACCTCTATTAATATAATATGAGATCGGAGCAAATCCGTCGTCTGTTAAATATTTAGCCATATTATCATATGACGCAACATCTTATCGAAGCTTGAACTGCACTGGGTCTGTATCCATACGTCATTACAATTACGATAATTTGAACGAAACTCCCTTCACATTGATTATACAGGGGAGTATACAAATATTTTCATTCTACTTTATAATTTATCTCCAAGCTCAGCTATTTGTATCGGCTGATCATATTGGACACATTGAATGCACCGTATATAAGTATTTGAACGCTGAACATACATGTTGTAGTAAAATACGAACTTTAGTGTCCATGCTATCAGACGACCTTGAAGTATACCTGTACACAGTATTTATACTTTATATATATATCTCCAGACTCGGTTATCTGTATCAGCTGATCATATTAGACCCGTACCTCTTATGGTTGTCATGTGAGGTTTGGAGTTTGATATCACATGACAAATCGATAATGCACAGGTATGAAGTACCAGGTTAACAGCTAATTATCCTTAGGTTTGGTAGGTCAGTCCATCAGGCGAGAGTCTGGCTGATCTAACTCCAGGAGATATACGTCTGAAGTCGGTATGACCAGACGGGTGTTAATGTACAGGAAAAGAATTATTTATATGGACATCTTTACTCTGGATATATGTTATATAT